>OW203773.1:8478275-8821114 GCA_934045905.1 Leuctra nigra
TTTGTTATGGTAGAAAAAGTAAACTTGTAACTAAATCTAAATTTAATTTGTTTCTCCTTTTTCACTGCCTTGTGGAAACACGAATATCAAAACAAAAAAGTGCATCTAAAAATTTTCCTGCCAGAAGTGGCTCCATCACGTATCGCTTATTTGTTCGAATACTGTTTTGCAAAGTCTTAATGCAAACGAATGTTTCTTTTTTTTTAAATTGCACACATACAAATGTCATATTTGTTCAATGGAGTGTGAAAGTTTGAGCTCTATCTCTTTTACAGCTCTGTTGTAATGACCTCTCATACAGGGACAATTTTATTTGCGCCACCCGCTACAATACTTATCTTCTCTGTCAGTGATCTTTGCAGTGCTTGATTTGGACAAGACATGGCCACCTTGATTGATGTAGAGTTTGTATTTGAACACTCGACTCACCGAAGATGGTGAAGAACTGGTGTTGAGTTGTGTTTGATTCCCTGATGCCGACCCACACGTAACCCTCTCCCCCATTTTGATTCCTAAGGTTGGCAATCGCCGTCGCCTCTGCCTTGGAGTTAATGATGACGAGATGACTTCCTTCTCTCTCACAAGCTTCCTTGGCCTCCTGCCATAGCACATAGGAGGCGTTGTACTTGTAACAGCCCAGGTCGGTAATGCGGGCGTAGCCAGGGAGGATGGCCGGGGGAGGAGTTGAAGGGCAGGGCGGGGGAGTAGGGCATTGTGTTGGAGGGCATTGTGTTGCAGACGGAGTCGTCGTCGATGTCGTGAGAGGCGATGTTGATGTCGCTGGTGTCGCAGGCAGCCCGTTTGGATGAGGAGGAGCTGTGGACAGTTGACATTCGGAATCAGTGCAGTCGGAGATACCACTTAAAGATTTATTGAGCGAGCGAAGCGAGCGTCTCCTTTTGGCACGGACCTCGGTTTTTTTTTGTTTTTTTGAACTTTTCTGTTGGGTGAGGCTATACAGGTCAGAGTTTTTCTTCAATCGATCTGAAATTTTGCACACATGTAGAAACAACCTTTTCTGTTTGCAGACCCAAATTTTTTTGTAATCCATTGATTGGTTAAAATTTAAATAAACATCTCCTGATGGTAGGTTGAAAAATGAAAATGGTCTTCGATAAATCTGATCAAACTTATATTTTGGCTATACAGGTCAGAGTTTTTCTTTGATCGGGCTGGAATTATGCACACATGTAAAACCAACATTCTCTGTTTGCAGACCGTATTTTTTTAAAAAATCCATTCATTAGTTAAAATTTAAATAAATATCTCCTGATAGGCTGAAAAATGAAAACGGTCTTCGATAATTCTGATCAAACTCATATTTTGCATGATCATTAAGACCAATATTGTCTCCTATTTTAGAAAATTTCATCCCAATCAGTTATGAACGTATGAACGTAATTAATATCTGTCAGTAATGAGTATCGAAATGAATGTTTTTCAGTGCCAATTGAATTGATTCTGATTTGCTTTATGAATCATGGGTTCTTAGATGCTATTTTAAAGTTTCGATGAAAAGCAT
Organism: Leuctra nigra; assembly: GCA_934045905.1. Classification (NCBI taxonomy): domain Eukaryota; kingdom Metazoa; phylum Arthropoda; class Insecta; order Plecoptera; family Leuctridae; genus Leuctra; species Leuctra nigra. Next base: position 8,479,798 of record OW203773.1, read on the forward strand.
ATTATACTTTTATGTTGATATCATATTTCAATTCAATATGGAAGTAAATGTTTTCTGTGCGTTGTGTACGCATTTCGGGTTCGAGAATTTGCACGTACCCGTGCTCGCTCATCAACGCGTTACACTGAGCGTTTTCCTAGTACATCGATATACTAAATCTGTACTGTAAGGCTGCTTGGCAGCGTCGAGCTATTTACATCTTCACGTGGATCAGTACTTACAAGAAAAGGTATCAGAGTTCAAAATATGCATGTATATTGCGAAAGTACGAAACTATATTTCGTTTGAACGAAATATTACAAATTACAGTTTGGACTCCGTTCTGTGTAACGCGTTGATAAGCGAGCATTCGTATTGCATGCGTTTTGTTACGCGTTTGCAAGTTTCTGTTCCACATACCTTGGAATGAACCCAAACTATTTCGTAATAGTAGCAGTGAACAAATACATATTATGACATTTTCTTCAAGAAATTTGACAATATTTCCAAACACGAATAAAATGTCAGTAAATTATCAATAACTTTTGACGTTGACTACAGATTAGTCCGGAAATTGACGCCTAAGGTCGGGTAGGACCAACTTTGGATAAACTAACTATCGATAGTTAGTATTTAGGCTCGATATTAAGATATCGATAGTATTTGGGCAAATAGCCAATGAATCCAGTTGGCGCGAATTCCACAGCCAATTTAATTTACTAAATTCCACTAACCATCGATAATTATCTTAATCCAAAGTTGGTCCTAACCGGCCTAAAATGTTTATCCCGCCGACCATGCGAAATTTGAACTTGATTTGATTGGTCAAAAGTTTCCGTATTTAGAATATCAAAAAATCACAAGATCCTGTTAAAAATCTATACACAAGACCGCTTATGTTACATTAGTGCGTGTGCAAAATTTCAGATCGAGTATTCGAACGGTTTGATCTGGGCATTAGTGGCAAAAGGAACAGAAAAAAAGACACTCGGTGAAAGGACCAAGAGTTCAGTGGTGACGCTCACTACTCGCGTACGATGAAGTGTGACTCTGACTTACTGGTTATCGTCACTCTGACGTGGTACGATGAAGTGTGACTCTGACTTACTGGTTATCGTCACTCTGACGTGGTACGATGAAGTGTGACTCTGACTTACTGGTTATCGTCACTCTGACGTGGTACGATGAAGTGTGACTCTGACTTACTGGTTATCGTCACTCTGACGTGGTACGATAAAGTGTGACTCTGACTTACTGGTTATCGTCACTCTGACGTGGTACGATGAAGTGTGACTCTGACTTACTGGTTATCGTCACTCTGACGTGGTACGATGAAGTGTGACTCTGACTCACTGGTTATCGTCACTCTGACGTGGTACGATGAAGTTGGTTCTCCGCAGTTCTTGGACTTGGTCTCCACCTCCACAGTAGACATTTCAGACGCACATTTCTCCGCGCTCTCTTGGTCTTGGTTCACCTGGACAGACAGACATTCGGTCAGGCGCGTAGGAACATCTTCTATCATCGGGGGGGGGGGGGGGGGGGGGGGTCTAGGGGTGATTTTTGAAAGAATTTAACAATTTATAAGTGATTTTGGGAATACTAAAATATACAATAATAGTACTTGAGGTGATGATATAACTCGGACGGTCGCACAATAATTGCTCTAAACTGAAAACTGTTGGTCGCAGGGAAATTTTTTAAAAAGCATATTGTTCACAATGAAATTGTCTACAAATTTTAATTCCACATATTTTAGTCGAAGTCTACGCGTTTCGTAATAAATTGAGATAAAAAAAACACAAGAACGTGATAGTTCAATTCCAACAATAAAAAAATACAATTCGTTCACAGCGTATTTTTTTCAAGTCCCCATTTTTAAGTTAGTTTTAGTGAATTATTTCATAATTTTTAAACCTTTCCTCTACCAACAATTAAATAAATTGTAAAATTTTCGTTTTCAGCCATATTTCCCAAGATGGCCACCAACAAAATTAAAGGCACATCCGGAGGGCTATTCTAAATTTCCTTGTCGTCTCGTGTCAATTGATACGGCGTCACCACCATGTTAAATAGATAGCACTCCAGTGTGCAGTGAGCCCGTATCACGTGAAACGAGACGACAAGGGAATTTCGAATGGCCCTCCCGGTAATATTAAGAATGATATAAACAATTGATAATTATGAAAAAATCAATTTCGGTACTCCAATCGAGCGGAATTACATTTGCTCCTATACTATGGTGACTAGGCTCTCTAATGGTGACTAGTACCTTGGCGTGAACTGTCTCTGCCTCCACCGGGCTCTGAACCAGCGCCCTGCAGACGAATACAAACAAGAGGCACTTGCTAAAGATACTTATACATTGTCTCTGTGTTCTTACCTCTGTTATCCAATGGCCAGTGATGTTGCGAGCACTAGTGACCAGCACCTTGGCGTCAACTGTCTCTGCCTCCACCGGGCTCTGAACCAGCGCCATGCAGACGAATACAAACACGAGGCACTTGCTAAAGATACTTATACATAGTCTCTGTGTTCTTACCTCTGTTATCCAATGGCCAGTGATGTTGCGAGCACTAGTGACCAGCACCTTGGCGTCAACTGTCTCTGCCGCCACCGGGCTCTGAACCAGCGCCATGCAGACGAATACAAACACGAGGCACTTGCTAAAGATACTTATACATAGTCTCTGTGTTCTTACCTCTGTTATCCAATGGCCAGTGATGTTGCGAGCACTAGTGACCAGCACCTTGGCGTCAACTGTCTCTGCCGCCACCGGGCTCTGAACCAGCGCCATGCAGACGAATACAAACACGAGGCACTTGCTAAAGATACTTATACATAGTCTCTGTGTTCTTACCTCTGTTATCCAATGGCCAGTGATGTTGCGAGCACTAGTGACCAGCACCTTGGCGTCAACTGTCTCTGCCTCCACCGGGCTCTGAACCAGCGCCATGCAGACGAATACAAACACGAGGCACTTGCTAAAGATACTTATACATAGTCTCTGTGTTCTTACCTCTGTTATCCAATGGCCAGTGATGTTGCGAACACTAGTGACCAGCACCTTGGCGTCAACTGTCTCTGCCGCCACCGGGCTCTGAACCAGCGCCATGCAGACAAATACAAACACGAGGCACTTGCTAAAGATACTTATACATAGTCTCTGTGTTCTTACCTGTGTTATCCAATGGCCAGTGATGTTGCGAGCACTAGTGACCAGCACCTTGGCGTGAACTGTCTCTGCCGCCACCGGGCTCTGAACCAGCGCCATGCAGACGAATACAAACACGAGGCACTTGCTAAAGATACTTATACATTGTCTCTGTGTTCTTACCTCTGTTATCCAATGGCCAGTGATGTTGCGAACACTAGTGACCAGCACCTTGGTGTCAACTGTCTCTGCCGCCACCGGGCTCTGAACCAGCGCCATGCAGACGAATACAAACACGAGGCACTTGCTAAAGATACTTATACATAGTCTCTGTGTTCTTACCTCTGTTATCCAATGGCCAGTGATGTTGCGAGCACTAGTGACCAGCACCTTGGCGTCAACTGTCTCTGCCTCCACCGGGCTCTGAACCAGCGCCATGCAGACAAATACAAACACGAGGCACTTGCTAAAGATACTTATACATAGTCTCTGTGTTCTTACCTCTGTTATCCAATGGCCAGTGATGTTGCGAGCACTAGTGACCAGCACCTTGGCGTCAACTGTCTCTGCCGCCACCGGGCTCTGAACCAGCGCCATGCAGACGAATACAAACACGAGGCACTTGCTAAAGATACTTATACATAGTCTCTGTGTTCTTACCTCTGTTATCCAATGGCCAGTGATGTTGCGAACACTAGTGACCAGCACCTTGGCGTCAACTGTCTCTGCCGCCACCGGGCTCTGAACCAGCGCCATGCAGACGAATACAAACACGAGGCACTTGCTAAAGATACTTATACATAGTCTCTGTGTTCTTACCTCTGTTATCCAATGGCCAGTGATGTTGCGAACACTAGTGACCAGCACCTTGGCGTCAACTGTCTCTGCCGCCACCGGGCTCTGAACCAGCGCCATGCAGACAAATACAAACACGAGGCACTTGCTAAAGATACTTATACATAGTCTCTGTGTTCTTACCTCTGTTATCCAATGGCCAGTGATGTTGCGAGCACTAGTGACCAGCACCTTGGCGTCAACTGTCTCTGCCTCCACCGGGCTCTGAACCAGCGCCATGCAGACGAATACAAACACGAGGCACTTGCTAAAGATACTTATACATAGTCTCTGTGTTCTTACCTCTGTTATCCAATGGCCAGTGATGTTGCGAGCACTAGTGACCAGCACCTTGGCGTCAACTGTCTCTGCCTCCACCGGGCTCTGAACCAGCGCCATGCAGACGAATACAAACACGAGGCACTTGCTAAAGATACTTATACATAGTCTCTGTGTTCTTACCTCTGTTATCCAATGGCCAGTGATGTTGCGAGCACTAGTGACCAGCACCTTGGCGTCAACTGTCTCTGCCTCCACCGGGCTCTGAACCAGCGCCATGCAGACGAATACAAACACGAGGCACTTGCTAAAGATACTTATACATAGTCTCTGTGTTCTTACCTCTGTTATCCAATGGCCAGTGATGTTGCGAACACTAGTGACCAGCACCTTGGCGTCAACTGTCTCTGCCTCCACCGGGCTCTGAACCAGCGCCATGCAGACGAATACAAACACGAGGCACTTGCTGGACATCGTGATGAGTTGTGACGTAGGAAATCAGACCTGCTACTTGTTAAGCTGTTATCAATCTAAGACGGAAGCAGTTGGTGGGAGAAAAGAATTAACTATAGGAAGTTGAGGGTAAGACGAGGAAGTGGATGTGGGAATATTAGCAAGATTTAATTTTTTACAAAATACACTCGGCACAAGAAAAATTGATCGGTGAACAAATTTTAATGACTGTTGGTCATGTTCAATAACTATAAATGCTTATTATTATAATTGAAATGTGAGGTCACCTACTAGAGTGAGACAAGGAGATCGCTTTGACTGACTTCTGATGGTGCGATCTAACATTTTTCTGTCAATCAGATTTATTGAACGATCTATTTTAGTTGTGTCAAGTGTACGTCTCCAATCAGAAATATCCTTTCTTAAGCTATTCGCTAAACACTTGATTACATCAGTTCATGGGCGTCTGTAGGATTTCTGCCAGTCGAGGCAAAGAAAACAATTTTCCCCGGGTTAAGTGGGGAGTAGAGGGCGGCGCCCAACCTTTTGGTGTTTGGACACTTTGAAATCTATTTTGAGACGTTGGGAGGTGTAATTTCTTTAAATATTCAATATTTTTTAAAATTTGACATTTTGGGGTGGTGGAGGAAAAGCCACTCTTTGCCCCGCAGAGCATTTTTGCTTTTTGTCACTTTGAAAATAAGTTTTTATTAGTTTTTTTGTTTACAAAATTAAACTATACGTCAAACACCACAAAAATTGATGTTTTCTGACATCCAGAGGGGTGGAGGGGGGTGGGCAAGCACCCCCCCCCCCCCCCCCCCCCCCCCCCCGTAGACGCCAATGCAGCAGGTCCAGCTCCAAAATGTACCAAAATAATTTTAATTGAGTATTGAAGGGCTATATGAACACGTTTGCTATTCACGTATTACGTACATTTTGAACATGAACTTTACGTGAATTTTACGTTCATCACATACTTTATACTTACAGCATGTCTCCAATCATGGTCAGTTGTGACTTTAGATGAGAAAGACATTTACATTGAATAACTTAGAATTGGGAAGGAATACGGTAATTAATTCGTTTGTTTTAGAATAAGACAGATTAAATGTTGAGATAAAATTGTAAATTATTAACCATGAAATACGTCTTAAATAGAAAATTTCCCTTATTTGAGGCAATGTGTTCAACACTTGATTACATATCAGGTCAATTTTTTTTTTGAATTTAGTAAAAATTACAACAAAAAACGGGTCTATGCGTGTCGAACCTGCGTATGCTAAGATACCCTCACCAGACCCCCGTCTTTTACTGAAAATTAACTCAAGTTTCATAATCAGTGGTTTAATATTTTGCAATCACGAGAAAGGAAGTGGCTTAGAAGCGATTACAGAACTGTAAACGAGCTCGCAACATTTTCCTCCTATAACAGGAAATCAGCTTCCCTTGGGCGAGGATTCAGATATGTCTATAATGTACAATTATAAATATTTTTATTTTTTTCGTTTGGGGCTTAACGTCGCACTGTTCTGCAGCGAGGCTAATGGCGACGGATGAATGATTGTGATGATGATTGGGAGATGATGGTGAAGAGTAGGTAAGGATGGAAGGTGGGAAGGAGGCGGTCGTGGCCTATTAGTAGGGTACCTTCCCAGCATTTGCCTGTCGACTGAGGGAAAACGACGAAAAAAATCCCAGTCAGGAAGGACGGCCGCGAGAATCGAACCCGGGACTACGGAATACAAGTTCAAAGCGTTACAACTCAGACATTATTTTTAGGAAAATTGATAACTGCACATTCAAGAAAAACCTTGCTGACGCTCACGGTTGGATAATATAATATTATAATATAATAATATATAATAATATAATATAATATATTAAGATAATATTATAATCGAAGATAATATTTTTAATTGTACGGTTTTCACGTGTTTTTAACGCAATTTTTATGAAAGCCAAATGGTAAAGGGGGAGGGGTCTGGCGTTCGTAGGTATTTACTGATTTTACGAGTTTCGGATATAATTTCATCTATGGGAAGCAAACATAAATAGTCGCTTATGGGTCTGGTTGCCCGTCCAAAATATGCCCTGAGGGGGAACAGCCCATTTCTAGCGTAACGTTCTTTGCACAGCCGCTTAGTTCAGAACCTTCCCAGCATTTGTCTCCGCCTGAAGGAATAACCATGAGAAATCATCGGACAGAATGGCGGCGGCGGATGTCGAACCACGGCCCTTGTCATACCAGCGCTCAAGTATTTCTGCGGGGGGGGGGGGGGGGGGGGGGGGGGTTAGGCAAAGAAAACAATGTTACATGAGATAAGGGGGAGGGGTGCCCACCCTGTCCCGCAGGGCTTTTTTTTTAGGTTATTGGATACTTTGAAATAAATTCTGAGACTTATGAAGTGTGTTTCCTTCATCATGTTTTAGATTTAATAATTGGGTGGTGGCTGGGGGCCTTGCCCTGCAGGGCATGTTTCTTTTGAAACTTTGAAATGTTTTTTTGTATTGTTTTCAAAATGAAACAATACGTAAAACACCTCAAAAACTGTAGACTTCCTGATATCCAGGGGGTTGGGACAATCGCCCACCACCCTTGCCCCCTCTGGACGCCCCTGTATGTAAGTTTTTGATTGATATATTATGTTGATTGTTAAATGTTAAATGTGTATTGTATTTTGGACTACTATGTCATTGTCATATTTTGATTACCGAAGTGGGGTAAGCATTTACACATGATGACCACATTGTTAATGAAGATAAATGTGCTTATTATTAGAAAAAGTCTTCGTAATTTTTAAGATAGTATTTTTTTAAGGGGAATTTCACCCAAACTTAGAAGATTTCAGAAGAATCGTACTAAAATTGAGATGTCATTATTGTGAATTAGGTTGATGTCTTGTAGAATAAAATAAACCATGGAGTTAGTAATTTAAATAGTTCTGGATGAAACTACCCTTATGGTGAAATTCTGATGGGAACCAATTTTGTAACTTGCTATTCGTTTATCTCAAACAAAGCAATTGTTGTGTTGATTATGATTCAGACAATAAAGTAAACAATTTAATTTTATGAGTTTTCATTAAATCGCATCTTTTTTGTACACACCTAATTTAACTGATTAAATTTTATTTTTACTCTTTTTTAAAACGATTTCTTTTATTGAGTATTCTGATTTTACTAATATCCTTGCATATTTACTGAAGTCATTAAAAGTTTATTTAGTTGTTCAGTTACGACAAATTTTGTCGTAACTTACGACATCCTACACGTATTATAGGTCAATAATTTTCGCTCCTTTACCTTGATATTTTGTAATACTGATTTGTTTAATAATCATCCCTGGGTCAAGTAGGTATTCATATTTAATTACAATCGTAATTATACTAATCAAATTTCGTAATTAGTTTAATTTTATAAACATTAAGGAGGGATCTCCGAATTTCACTTATGTATAGAAATCGTTCAAATTTCTCAAATAAATAGATTTTTATGTTCTGCATCATAATATGGCGAGAAAATGTGGTCAACGTGAACTAATTTTCGAGATATATCGCTTCAAAGTTACAGTTTTTTTCTCATTTTAACATTGCGACCATGCGGAAAAAGTCATGCTGATATTTTTAAAAGCGTATTTGGCTGCTTTCCCACCTATAGATTTTTTTGAAAAACTACTGTAGCGTGTATCAGATGCAATATTTTATTATAACATTTTCAAATGTATACCTTCGCGGACGTTTTGCCGAGCTATGAGGGTTTCACTGCTTTATTTTTACGTTTTTCCATCTGAAAAGAGCAGTTTTACATGTAAAATTGTGTTGCCACGGTAATACGGCCTTCTAGAAATTAGAAATTCTTTGCAAATTTGTAGAAATTTCCAGAAGACGGTGTCCCAGACATTTCAAAAGTTTGAGCGCCTGATTGTCCGCCACCCGCGGTACACATGTCGATATAGTAGACAACACTTTTACCTCTTGCAAAATGCAAATTGTAAATTGCAAACATCAACAGAACAAACAAAATCGGCGGACTGTCACTTCTTAGTAAATATTACGTAATTATATTCTACACAATTCAGGATTATCCTACACATTACATTTATATTGTATAAATAATAAACTTGTCTTTTTATACCATGACACTAAGTTGTTTCAATAGTTGATTGAAAAATAAGTTGAAACATTTCGACATAACCTCAAACGGCAAGTCCAGAGATGCTTTTGATAATTTTGTAACAGATTTAAAAGCAATCGATTATTCCTTCTCAACTATTACCAGCTATCAGACATGGGCAGTATCTAGATACTTGTATCTTAAGATACGTATCTTAGATACATTTGTATCTTGTATCTAGTATTTTAAATACATGAGCCAAATGTATCTGTATCTTGTATTTTAAATACCCATTTCTAAAGTATTTTGTATCTTTTTTGAAGATTTAATATACAAGATACATTTTTATGCGCCTAGAATTTCAAAGATAGCTTGATCTCTTGCTTGATTTCAAACAAGCATCAAATAATACACGTTGCCGTATTTAATCGATCAAGAAAATGTTAAGTATGTTGCCTTACAAATAGAACAAATAAAAATTTAATTTAGAAAGTAAGTCCCTACATTTTTTACTGTTGGATGATATGTAGGTATGAGAATAAAAAAAGGATCTTTAAATGTATCTTTTTTGAAGTATCTAAAGATACTATCTTGTATCTTGTATTTAAAATACATCTCTAAAATGTATCTTGTATCTTGTATTTTAGATACCCAAATTAAAAGTATCAGTATCTTGTATTCCAAATACATTGAAACAGAGTATTTTGCCCATGTCTGCCAGCTATGCACCTAAAACAGGTACCTACGTAATATTCACAATATTCTTGGCACAATATTGCCAGTTCCGTCTTCGTCTCAAACTAATTTGTTGCAACGAGCGAAATCAAATCCTTGTAGGTAGGTAGGTACCCAAGTCTTTTTTCTACGGAAAAGCATGCAATTCTACAACTTTTAAGTATTCTTCTGTCCACCTAAAGGAAACTGACATTACGTAGGTATGTTCAATCAGTGGGTATAATTTGTATAAAGTTAACTTTTGACCTACCTACAAAGATTTGGAGCCTTTTTGTACGGATTCTCACTGAATTAAATAATAGTCTAGGTACCTACGTCACACACTGTAGTAGTACCTAGTTACATTTGCACCTCCAAAACATTAAATAACGTTAACCATTAATCATCATGATCTTATGGGGACAAACTTAGGGTAGGTAGAGTCGTTCAGTGTGTTATTCCCACTGGGTTGCCTTGAGATTGGATGAGGACCCTCTTGACTATTGTTAACCACGAAGAACCTGTAAAACCAGGAGGGACAGCAAACCCTGGAACTTGCAAGTCCAAATAGCTTTAAGCTGCCTGAGCCAACTTGTTGTACCTACTATACATGTTTGTCCTCGGCATCATGTGCTTAGTTCATTACACTTATATATGATTGTATTAATAAATGTTTGTCTGCAGATGTGAAACAGATGGTGAACAGACGGTGAAGTGGACGCACCATTCATCGGGTTCGCGTCTCCTTTTTGAGCCGTCTAGGACTGCCATCTACAGTGTTCCCAGGAAGACATCTACTTCAAGAAACAAACCACCAAAACTCTTTCATCCGTAAGTAACCTGCACGTGGACTGGTGGGACTTAAACATTTTCAAATGTATGTATTTTTTTCCATTAAGATGTCCAATAATTTCTGCTATTCAACACTTAAATTGCAATACGTCACCTAGCGTAAAAAATAACATATTTCCACCGAGTAAGCCTTCAGTAAGCACAGTACGCATGCAGGCAAGTCACTTTCATGTCAATCATATAACGAGTTCAGGAAAAGTTATAGGTAACTACATCGCGAAATAATAGAAATTGATGAAAACCTTTCTGTGTCAACGATCAAATACAATCGGCATATTTCATTACAGCACACATTCATTCAAATTCTTGCGAGAACTGATGTCTATTCACCAAAAGCACTATTTGACAGATTGCAATTGTTTTTATCACGGCCTTCTGAACACACATTTTTCTTGACACCTCGTTCAAAACAATTGCAATCTGTCAAATGCTTTTGGTGAATAGACATATAATTTTAACAATAATTTGATGGAATGTGTGCTGTAATGATATCTGCCGATTGTACTTGATTGTTGACACTGAGGTATGCTTCAATTTCTGTTAGTTCGCGATGTTATTATAACTTTTACTGAACTCGTTACGATTGATATTTAAGTGACTTGCCTTACATGCATTACATTACGCGCACTGGGTGCATACTCGTGTGAGTGGCCATCGTACTGATATTAGCGCATTCTCTAGGTACTTTTAGTATCGAATAGATACGTTGGAGGTGTCATCTTGGGGTCCATTGTAATCATGTTTAAAGTTGAAACATCAATTTTGCGTCTAGGTAGGAACTTGACTAAAATCTGTATTTTATTTTTAAAATGTCCATTCTTTACAATTCCAAACGAGTAGGTAGCTTACTAAAAGGCATTACTTTTACCTAAAGTACCTACCTAAATTTGGTACCTACTGTAGGTGGGTGAATTATCCTTGATCAAAATGAATCGAATACAAATATTAAATTAACTCTCAATAATCACAAATTCTCTTGTAATTGGTGGTGGGGTGGGGTGGGGCGGGGATGGGGGGGGGGCATAGGGCAGAGGCAACAAGTAACCTCACTCAAGCATTTTTGTGCTCCTATGCATTCAAAAATATCACGAAAACTCCCAGTACCATGAGAGAAATGGATTAGAATGTACATAAACAGGCTCCATTTATTGAAGTGTTTTTTTACAATCTTTAAAGCTGCAAACACCTACGTTTCAGAGTGTAGAGTGTTTCTGTCTCAGTGAATTAAATACTGAATGCATCAAGTCATTAGAAATGGAGCCTTTAATGTGGATTCTATTCCCCTTTGTCCAGTGGCGGCTCGTGACATTAAAATTAGGTGGGGCACACAATTTTCCATTTACGTTCCATCCAAATCAAGGCGTGCGGGGGATCCGACCGATTCCCGATATTGGATCGCTCCTATACTGTGCACTGTGCAGTCCGATATGATTGTCATGGAATTATTTTTCGTAATTTTATTTTTTATGCTATTTTCCACGCAGCTGCTATAAATTACCTCATACATTATACGAACCATCTCATTGTGGTATCATTAGAGCATTGTAATATCTCTCTCAAATCTTACCTTGGTACTCTATTCTCTATACTTGTAGGTGGAATCCCCGTTTGGCGTTTACATTGCTCTCGGATAAATTTCTGTTCACTGAATGTTTCTCCGAAAGAGATAAAACTAAAAGTAAGTCTGTATTGTTAATAATACATCCAAGATCATTACTTTTGGAACAAATCACTTCACTATCAAACATCGATGGACACTGATCAGCTACTAAACAGAACCGTCTGCTAGTGCTATACCACGCTATACACTGATGACGAACATAACCCAACCTAGCCAACCGTTTTACAAGCGTCATCACTCTGTGCCAGACGCCACAGTTCACACGATGAACACTTCAGTATTGCATTCGCTATCCACTTTTTTCATTACAATATCCAAATTAATTTTTTCATAGTAATTGTGCATTGTTAGTTTAGTTTTGCAATCTAATCGCAATTGCAATCAATTTGTTAAGCCAATTTTCTATTTTAAATCCATATACACATATGATGACAAATGCCTTGTGTGAAGAGGGCTCTTGACTCTCGACACGCCTACGAACTCAACTGTGAATCATCAACTGAATAAGACCGTATAAAAACATTTGCTATGGCCGTCAAGTTTTTGACCGGTGATTCTCCCAGGGAGCGCTTTCTGAATAGTTAGTACATTTCTAAAGTATTCCTATGTAGTCAATGATGGCATATGAGAATCTGCCCCAACATGCGCACGCAATAGAGCGACTTACACCACAAATTACGGTTTCCGGACCCAGTAGTTAATAAAACCAGCATAATAATTAAAAACATTGACATCGATAAAAACAATACATAATATTTAATAAATATACAAAACATTATTACACCAATTAAATTTGAGCATTGAGGGAGAAATTGCAGCCGGGGCTGTGCCCCACTTGCCCTTATGGACGAGCCGCACTGCCTTTGTCTCATAGAGTAACTATATTGTGTTTTGTCTCTCTGCTTGATAATGTTCTAGAGGTCAGGATCTACTCTCTTAGTTTTAAGCTACATAAAATAGATACCTATGACAACTTAGAAAAAACTCGTGTAAAATAGATTTTAATACATAATAATATGAATATTTTAAGAGAGCTGTAATGTTGCTGATAGAGATGGGCTGTTAATTGATTACTGAAGTAAATTTGCCAATTTTTAGTTGCTGAACACATATTATTTTTAGTGTTGTTGAATAGCTTTCTAGAAATTATTTTACAATGTTTGACCAATTTCTTCTAATTTAAAACACAAAAATTAATATTTAGGTCATACCGTTTCACCTGCCAAAATGGCATGTAATTTGAAATTAATTTTTATGAATAAAAATGTTAACCTACTTTTCTCAAGTAACAAGTGTGTTTATTTAAGCTGATTTTTACAAAATTACTGAAATAAAATTTCCCGAGACTTCTCTATTTGAAATGATAGCGTGAGTTCACTACATATGAGTTTGTAATTTTTTTCTCATTTTTTTAACATACAATTATGCACCTTACGCAATGACAGCTCACTCATAAATCACAATATCGTATATTCTATTTCATTCAAGGTATATTATCATAATCATCATGTCGATGGAAAAGCATCAAAGTTGTTATGAAAAGCGTGAAGGTGAATGAGCGACTCGTAAAGTTACCGTTTCTTGTTTGCTAGATCTGAGCCACGCTTACAAGATGGAGCCGGAAATTATACGAGAAGTTTATTGCAACAGCTTATGGGTAACTGAGACCCTGAAGCAAGAACCTGAGCTCAACCTGGACCCAGCTTCTGATCCGCTAGCGTTGGATGTCAAGCCGAAACTTGAGCTGACTTCTGTTAAACTAGAGCTGGATTTACCATTGGAACCAGAAACCGAACCCGATAACGATCCATTTGACACCGCAGCGCATGTCGAATCTACGTCGGAATCAATAGATGTGAAACTGGAGCCTGATCTGCTCGATATTACCGACAGAATCATGCCGAGGATGGAATCTACATTCGAATCAGTCTCATTGTACCAAGAATCAACGATGACTCCGAATCCACGACGCATGACACGATCTAATTCAACCAAAGTGTTTGATTCAGTGTCTTCGCCTTGTCGTTCAGATTGTGTGGACTCTGAATCCCGAGATGATGACTCGATCCAACACACTTCCGACACTTCTCTTGCTGTCAAATACAATCTCAAGCAATGTACCGTGTCTCTCCGAAGAGTGATTCTGTCGGAGTTATCATCCAACCGCAAAGCTCCTGTAATTGTCTCAGATCGCTCCCCGATTGAATTATCCGTCAAAGAACCTCCTTCAACTTCACATAGCTTCAAACAATCAAGTAAAACTCCCAGGAAATCGAATTCAGCGTCAAAGAAGTTCAACTGTAAAGTTTGCTTCCGGGCATTTTCTTCTCATGACAAACTACGTAAGCATGAAAAAAAATTGACTACACCTCATGTTGCCTGTACCAAGTGTCCAAGAATATTCTCCAGCAAGATTGATCTAAAAGTACATCTTCGGTGTGAACATAAGAAAGAACACCGTTGTAATATTTGTGGCAAGATTTATCTGTCGGCACCTCATATGCGAGAGCACAAACGTAATCACTTGGAGACTCCACCAACTTGTGACGTTTGTAATAAAGTGTTAAGCACAAAGGCATACCTCAGCAAGCACTTATTAATTCATGACATTGACAAGATGCCGTGCCATGTATGTGGGAAATCAATTCCAAAATCTAATTTTGAGCAACACATGAAAACGCATAACAAGAAGTACATTTGCGACATGTGTGGAAATACATTTTGTAATAAGATGAACCTTAAGTATCATCTACTTAAAATTCACTTGAATATAAGAGATTATGACTGTAAATTATGTGGAAAGTCATTTTCAAGTAAGTTTAGTCTCAAAGTGCATCAGGTAGTGCACTCTACCACACGAGATCACAAATGTGATACTTGTGCGAAATCATTTAAGTCCGGTAAACATCTTAAGCATCATATGAAGATCCACAAGTAGGTATTCAAATGTGATATTTGTGCCATGTTATTTGGAGGAAGGTCTGTTCTTAAACGACATCAGGCAGTGCACTCCACTACACAAAATCACAAATGTGATGTGTGTGTGCGAAATTATTTAAGTCTGATCGCAATCTTCAGCATCATATGAAGAGCCACAACAAGACATTCATTATGTGCCATATGTGAAAAGTCAGTTGCTGGAAAGATTCAAATCACAAATCGTATCTTACAATCACATTTAAATGTACTTTATTTCAAATAGTCATGTGGATCGAAGATATCCCTACGGAAAATGTGATTTGACCTTCTCTGACAAGCAACATTGAACACACATATGTTTGTGGTATGATTGAACAAACTAACATGTTATCTTTGTACCAAATGTGATTTGACCTTCTCTGACAAGCAACATTGAACACACATATGTTTGTGGTATGATTGAACAAACTAACATGTTATCTTTGTACCAAATGTGATTTGACCTTCTCTGACAAGCAACATTGAACACACATATGTTTGTGGTATGATTGAACAAACTAGCATGTTATCTTTGTACCAAATGTGATTTGACCTTCTCTGACAAGCCATCTCTAAAACAACATATCGTCGTTGAGTGGCAATTTTAAGTCGAAATTTTAGCAAAAAACGTTTTTGGTTGATTCGTATCCACGGATACTATTGGCACTTGTTTCTAGTGGTTCTGGACTGTTGGTGCCAATAAGCACGCTATAAACGGCTATTTACACACTGCGTATCTGACTTGCGTCGGGTAATACCGCGTATCTCCCTATACTTGTAATGTTAGATCCAAGATGGCCGCTTGACGAGCCATTTTTCTTGTATATTACGTGTTGTTGCAGTTAAGGTACTATTCATAAAACAATCTTATATATTTAAACTTCATCTTAACAATATTTTATTAAAGCAATAAGCTATATTTCTGTCATTATCATTGCCGCAAAATTGAGGTTTCTATTCGCGGTATTATTTGCCTGACAGTTGTTGAAACCTATCACTTAAGCGGTTTTCTGTGTTACTTTAGCTTTATTTTGTTAGACATGTTACAGATGAATGGATTAAATTATTATATTCATAATCTTGTCACAGCTAAATTCGTCATTTACAGAAGATGAGCTTTTGGATGCTGTGGAAATGACTTAGAAAAAATGGCCATACCACGCACTAAGAAAATACCGCGAAAAAACCGAAAAAACCGGAAATGACGTTATAACATGAGGAATCAGTCTTGAATCACCTAGACTCCAATAACTACATATTCAGAAGGCTTATACTGATACAAAATATTTATATAAATACATTCTAGGTGCCAGTGATTTCAGCCGCCATTTTGCTAACCGGAAGTGATGCCATATCTCGAAAACGGCTGGACCGATTTGAACGAATCTTTCGCTTTTTTTCATGGAATATTACTTTAAGCATATTTTGTTAACAAACGCAACTTTTCTTAGTAACCAAATTGGAAATGGCTTATTTTTTAAAGGAATTAGTCATTGTTTCTTCGATATGTGTTACAAGCTGTTTAAATAAACTAAAAAAAGTTGTGATATCCCCATAAAAAAAACACTCCGTGTAAAAATACCAGCCAAGTCTCTTCAACTATAAAAAAAATAGATGAAATCTAAAAAATCAGCACTGAAAAGTAGTGATGGGCCAAGTCAAAACTTAATTTTAAAAACCAAAATATACCTACTTGGCGCATCGTTTTTAAGAGCATTATAGGTATATTATATATATTTATAGGTATTAGGTACATTTGATTTTTGGCATATACTTCTATACTATTTATATACACGATGCGCCAATTATATTTTGGTTTTTAAAATTAAGTTTTGACTTGGCCCATTTTTTGATATCACTACTTTTCAGTGCTGATTTTTTAGATTTCATCTATTTTTTTTATAGTTGAAGAGACTTGGCTGGCATTTTTACACGGAGTGTTTTTTCATGGTTATCTATTACATCTATTTGTATCTCTTATAATATAACATGGTTGTATTGGAGTATCATTATAAATTAACTGTCTATATCTTCTATTGTTGTTGTTGTTGTTGCTGTTGTTTGAACTAATTATGAATTATCAATACTATTATCCTTTAGCTTTCAAGTGAATGACATGTCTTGTTATTTTGAACTCTATACTTGTATCGGTAATCTATTATTTTCATGCTGTTTTACTGTTTTACTGTTTTAATACTGTTTTGTTAATATATTATAATACTGGTTTACGCACTCCCAAACAAGCGTGGCTTACGGGAGTGTCCATAATCGAAATATGTACTGTGATGTAATCCAACAAAAATAAATGAAATGAAATAAATGAAATGAAATGAATGAAAGGTAACACTTAATGATCAATGAAAGCTGCTATAAACTTTTACCCCATATGACATGCTGTACAAAAACAAAAACTTGTAAAAAAAACTGCCAAGCACCTTCCCACTTAAAACAATTGAGATCTAAAAGAAGGGCTAAGCAACAATATATTGTTTAAACATTTTCGCACTTAAAATTCGTGAAATCATTTCGCCCAGTTACTGCCGCCAAGCACAACACTATAAACCTAACGTTGTGTCCAAATTTGAAGAATAAAATCTAAGTGCACCATCATTGTAAACTTTAAAAAAATTATAAAAATTAAAAACGACTTAAAAATTAAATTTAAAATCGAAATTAAAAAAATTAAAAATAAAGCTTGGCGCATTGAATTTGCACCGACCGTACATTCTTCTATCTTCTTCCTACTTTCTGTCTTTCTTCGGCTCCTTTATCGTCATCTTCTTTCTTTCGTCGTCTCCTTTGTCGTCATCATATTCTTATGTTGCCTTCTTCTTGACACAATGCGCACAGCTTTATTTTTATTTTTTTTCATTTCGATTTTAAATTTAATTTTTAAGTCGTTTTTAATTTGTATAATTTTTTTAAAGTTTACAATGATGGTGCGCTTAGATTTTATTCTTCAAATTTGGACACAACGTTAGGTTTATAGTGTTGTGCTTGGCGGCAGTAACTGGGCGAAATGATTTCACGAGTTTTAAGTGCGAAAATGTTTAAACAATATATTGTTGCTTGGCCCTTCTTTTAGATCTCAATTGTTTTAAGTGGGAAGGTGCTTGGCAGTTTTTTTACAATAGGAGTATTCTGAGTTAGGTTTGATGCAATAGTCGAGAAATACCTATTGAATTCTTCTGCTACAAGAAGTTGATCCTTAATAATATTATCTTCATTTTCACTCTTTATCTTGATAGCTTTATTAATCTTCCGGCATGATACTCTACTGATTTGATCATCTAGTGGAGCGGTCGCTCCACCCAGCCAAGTCGTACTATACACTCACACTCACTCAACATACCGTAAATGCCTAATAAACTGAGGAGCAGACGAAACACTTTTACTGTAAGCTACAACATGGCATTTTCGGCCTACTGGATCTCAAAATTGGGAAATCTCACATTTTTGCGAAATAACTTAATTTCGAGCTATGGCCCACCTGACAACATATACCAAATTTGGGAACAATACGTTATGTCGTTTGGGTGCTAGAGGGCCGTGAAAACAGTGAAATTACACCCCTTTTAAAAGCTATCTGATGATGATGATTCAGATATCAGGAAACGTTGCTATCACCGCCACAGCCTAAACGGCTGAACCGATCAACCTGAAATTTTTACCACATATGCACTTTTGGCGTCTGATGATACCTTGCCTCTTGTGATTTTTTGTGCCGCCATTTTTAAACCGAAAGTGACGTCATATCTCAAAAACGTCTGGACCGATTAGAACGAAATTAGCGCCATTCGATTTAGACGGTCATCTATATGAAGTATCAATAAAAAAATTATTATTTTCTTATTTTCTGAACCGGAAGTGACGTCATAAATACGCAATATTTAACTTATTTCAACAAATTATACTTAAAATACATACATAAGTAACTTACATTGTAACATAGACAATACAAATTATAAATTCAAGGAGGCAGTGTTCTCGGCCGCCATTCCTGAAACCGGAAGTGACGTAATATATCTAAAACGCCTGTACCGTTTGCAACTGAACTAGCTCCTGCGTATTCATTCTGCAACTTTTTTTGAAACTCAATTGTGAAAAAAAAATAAACAAATTAACGGTACCGGAAATGGCGGCAGGAACCACTAAATGAAACCGGTAGTGACGTCATATATTACATACGGCAAGACCGATTTTACGGAAATATAGGGATTATGAATTCAGATGGTCGTTCATAAAGTATCAACTAGATTGTTTTCCTATTACCTATACCGGAAATGACGTCATAAATATGCTAAATGACGTCATAAATATGATAATTGACACAAAATTCACCACTTTATACTTTTAAATAGATATTTAGTAAACCTACTTTGTAAATAATTATAAATTCAAGGTTGCAGTGTTCTCGGCCGCCATTTTTAAAACCGGAAGTGACGTCATATATTGAAAACAGCTGTACCGATTGCAACCAAATTTTGGAAATGTGTAGGACTAATAATTATGAATTGAAGACGACATTATTTTCGGCCGCCATTGTTAAAACCGGAAGTGACGTCATATATCGAAAACGGCTGTACCGATTGCAACCAAATTTTGGAAATATGGAGGACTAATAATTATGAATGAAATACGACATTATTTTCGGCCGCCATTGTTAAAACCGGAAGTGACGTCATATATCGAAAACGGCTGTACCGATTGCAACCAAATTTTGGAAATATGTAGGAATTATAATTATGGATTAAAGGCGACATTATTTTTGGCCGCCATTGTTAAAACCGGAAGTAACGTCATATATCAAAAACGGCTGTACCGATAGCAACCAAATTTTGGAAATGTGTAGGACTTATAATTATGAATTAAAGACGACATTATTTTCGGCCGCTATTGTTAAAACCGGAAGTGACGTCATATGTCGAAATCGTCTGTACCGATTGCAACCAAATTTTGGAAATATGGAGGACTAAAAATTATGAATTAAAGACGACATTATTTTCGGCCGTCATTGTTAAAACCGGAAGGGACGTCATATATCGAAAACGTCTGTACCGATTGCAACCAAATTTTGGAAATATGTAGGACTTATAATTATGGATAAAAAGACGACATTATTTTCGGCCGCCATTGGTTAAACCGGAAGTGACGTCATATATCGAAATCGTCTGTACCGATTGCAACCAAATTGTGCAATTATGTAGGACTTATAATTATGAATTCAAGACGACATTATTTTCGGCCGCTATTTCAAAACCGGAAGTGACGTCTTATATCGAAAACGGCTGGATCGATTATAACGAAACTTAAGCTATTCTTCTTGGATAATCATTTTCATCTTATACCAAACGCAACTTTTCTTAGTAAGCAAATCGGTTGAGGCGTATTTTTTTAAAGAAATTAGTCCCTGTTCGGACATGTGCTACAAGCTGTATGAATAAACTAACAAAAGAAGTGATATCCCAGAAAAAAACACTCCGTGTAAAAAAGGCAGCCAAGTCTCTTTACTTTAAAAAAATTCAACACCGAAAAGGAGTGATATCAAAAAAGGAGCCAAGTCAATGACATTTCCAAATATTTAATCGTATTTTTGAAATAAAAGAATAAACACCGAGAAATACTTTACAAAAGGACTTGGCGCATCGTTTTTTAAATTCATTTTTTGATTCATAAGCATATGCCATTGATATACAACCGTAATTTAGAATTTTTAGAATAATAGGGAAACATCTTTCAATTACATATTATACATATACCTACTGTAAAATATTATCTATTAGAATATGTACGTACGCGATAAAACTTGTTGCCTATGTTTTCTATAAATACACAATAGTTAGTTATCCTCGTAATATTGTTTCGTGGTCAATATAATTAAGTCTCATGCGTTAAACCTTCTCATCATGAAATACATTTCTATTAATCCACATTTTATAACAAAACATTTCACAAAGTACATAGTCACATTGAATTTCTATTAAAAATTTTAACTTTATACACTTGACACTTCAAAAATATATAATAGTGTTCCAAAGACAGTTCGTAATTATTTGACAACGTTTCATGATTTCCTTCAGTAAAGATCAAATTATGAAAAGATACCCTTCTAATATCACCATATTAACAGTGCTATAAGAATATGTATGAGCCCACTTCCAATTGTTATTTAATTCTTCCACCCTTATATTACTTATCTATTACAGCATGAAATCTTTCTACTATCGCCATTGACAAAACTATAAAATAGCCATTACTAAAAGTAGCTTGATTCATAGTTTCTGGCTCTAATAGAAAGAGGAAAATGTACCTACTTTAAATTTCTTTCCACTTTTAGTATTGAATGAGGTCTTTAAAAAAACGATGCGCCAAGTCCTTTTGTAAAGTATTTCTCGGTGTTTATTCTTTTATTTCAAAAATACGATTAAATATTTGGAAATGTCATTGACTTGGCTCCTTTTTTGATATCACTCCTTTTCGGTGTTAAATTTTTTTAAAGTAAAGAGACTTGGCTGCCTTTTTTACACGGAGTGTGTTTTTCTGGGATTTATAATATTCCAAGTAGTTTTAGGTTTGTTATCACTACTTTTATTTTACAATGAATACTTTGTCTTTCTGCCGCCTTTATAATTGAGCGAGCGTAGCGAGCGTCACCACGGTACTCTTACGGCACTTTCTCTGTGTTTTTTTTTTTTTTTTGTGTTCACTGCCCAGGTCAAACGGCACAACCAATCGATCTGAAATTTTGCACATATACTAACGTAATCTATGCGGTCCCTGGGATCGTTTTTGAACGGGCTCATGTGATTGGTTCAAATTTAAAAAAAAATATCTTTTGATTGGTAGTTCCGATCAATTTGAAATTTTGACAAGTCATGGCGACCAACATTGTACCCAATCTTACAAAGTTTCAGCCAAATCCTCCCATTGGTTAAAATTTAAAAAAATCTTTTATGTTATTTTTTAAATTTAAACTTGAACCGTATGACTGATCAACTTAAAACTTTGCATGGTCATTGGGACTAACATTATCTGCATTTTTGACAATTTTCAGACTAATCTATGTTTCAATCCAAAAGTTATTGACGTTTTACGGACATTTTGCGTGTTGGCTGTCAAATTTCTCGAAAATGTTGATCACGGCTACTTCGACTCTTTATAGTTCCAAGGTAGTTAGAGTAGAAACTTTCAAACGTATGAAACTGATATGACCATTCAACAGATCGATCTAATATTGTGTAAGTACACACACTTTTATCATATGAGTGGTCCCAGGTCTATTTTTTTTAAGAGATCCTGTGATTTTTGAATATTAACGAGGAACAGTTCAATCAGAAAGGTTCAAAAGGTTCAAGCTTTGCATGGTTATTGGGAATAATGTTTTAGGACAATTTTGAGATTTTTATACTTGAGTCTGACGAAATTCAAGAATTATTGGCTTTTAATGATATTTTCGATAGACATAATTTCGGTTCGAGGTGTTGCGCCTGTCCGTGCTCGCTCATCAACGCGTTACACAGAGCGTTTTCCTAGTTCTAACATATTGCTTCTTATTGAGCGAGCGTAGCGAGCGTCACCACGGTACTCTTATGGCACTTTCTCTGTGTGTTTTTTTTTTTTTTTTTTTTGTGGTCACAGCCCAGGTCAAACCGCTCAAGCAATCGATCTGAAATTTTGTACACATACTAACGTAATCTATGAGGTCCCTGGGATCGTTTTTGAACGGGCTCCTGTGATTGGTTCAAATTTAAAAAAATATCTTTCGATTGGTTGTTCCGATCAATTTGAAATTTAGCAAAGTCATTTCAACCAACAATTTACCCAATCATAATAAATTTCAGCCAAATCCTCCCATTGGTTCAAATTTGAAACCAATTTTACGGTGATTTTTGTAATTTAAACTAGAACAGATTGACCGATCAACTTGAAACTTCGCGTGGTCATTGGTACCAACATTTTATATATTTTTGCCAATTTTCAGTCTAATCTGTCGTTATTTTCAAAAGTTTTGTCATTTTAAGGTCATTTTATTCCATAATCTTGAAAAATGTATACTTAATTGTCATCCCTGCCTTCTTTAAGCTTCTGTTCCAAGGCAAGGCCTGTAGAGCAGCCAAGCTATCCACAATGTACAGTTAAATGAAAGCATTTTTGAGCTAGCGCATAAAATCGGATGCAGTACGAAGGCCAAATCCTCTAATTGGTTTAAGTTTAAATAATGTCTTCTGATTGGTCGACATTAAAAATGTTCACATTAAGTTCAAATTTTGCATGGTGATCAAGACCAACTTAATATTAAATTTTACATATTGTAAGCCCAATCAGTCAAGTATTAATTGTAATTTTACGAGTTTAGTATGGGATGTCGCAAGAGATTTCTGGAGAAGGTATGTAGGTAAGACTTCACGACACAATGGATCTGTTATTCATCCAGAGTATTATGGAGATTGAAAAATTGCAGAGAAAATCGTCTTGTGCCGTGTCGTGCATCGTTACTATGGGGATGTTGCATGTTCTGTGCTCGCTCATCAAAGCGTTACACTGAGCGTTTTCCTAGCATACTTTATAATAGTTAGTCAAAAAAGAATTGTTAAAATGACTCTTTAATTTATATAAGGATTTTAAATTTAATCTAGATGCTTTTATACCTGGTGTTATCCATGATTGAGACAGGTATTTTTTGTTTATACGAACTCGCTTTTTTGGGAAACACTCATTAAAAATGTCTAAAAACAATTCTTGAAAGGTATTATATTTATTATTGGCACTTAAAGTAGTGTAAACTTTATCCCAACTTGTATCCGCCAGTCTGCAACATGAACATGCAACACACATGTTCTACAGACCGTGTCACCGTCAGTTGTTCTGTAAGGCCGAGAAAGACAACATTGCAAGGTGAGCGCGCAATGAAGTCTTTCTCGGCCTAGCAGAAAAGCTGCCAATCAGCGCATTCTGTTGAGAGTTCATACAGTAAAAAAACAGACTGTATGTAGGTAGGTATGCAATACGTGCGTCTGTAGTAACATCTGGCTAGGTACTTATCTACAATATATATTATTTATTAGCTTTATTTCTCTCCAGGATTTTTTTTGTATTGTATTGTATTGTATTTTATTATTATCCCGTGGACAAGTACATTATACATGTATGGGTATCGTCAGAAGTGGTTTAAATAGCGTTAAGAAGTGGTTTTAATAGCTTGTGCTGTACGCTGTGCATAAAGTTTGGGATCTCTTTAAAATATTTCACTGCATTAATGATAACGATCCAATATTTGCCTCTAGTAAAACATGTAAATGGAATGTTTCTCGACGATTTGAATTTTTCGCGCATCAAATTTTTAGTTACTTCTCTTACCACTGATGGTTGCACAGCGCCACGAATCAATCAATCACACAGTCACAGCCCCCTGGAGGACGACAAGTCAACGAATGAGGCGGCTGTGGAATCGCAAAACAAAAATTACAAATCGGCGTAAACATGATGGTGTTCTCTGATATAATTTTTATTTGTGTTTAAATTGTGATTAAAATTCTGTTGAATCATCGTACCTAAATTTTTATTGGAACTGTGTGTCATTGGAGTTTGTTATTCAAGCAGTAGGTAGTAAGTTAATAACGTAAATTCTAGAAAAGGTAAGGTTAGGTTGTCACAACATCACAGAAATCAATCATTAACAAGTTGTTCTCTTGTCACTAGGTGTGTTTGTTGAATTGATCTGAACTTGCTGCAGTTCCAGTCCTACTGTAGGTACATCAAGCTGCGTGAGCTGGAAAAGGTAAAACATGACACAAACTTGTTCTCGTTTAAATTATCGAGTTCGATTGGCGAATTAAAATAAGAACGCGACTATTTTCACCGTGTGGTGAGAATAGCGTCAAGGGCTATTATCACCGTGTGGTGGAAATAGCGTCAGGTGCTATTATCACCGTGTGGTTAAAATATCCAACTGCTATTTTCAAAGTATTTACCATCTAGAATCTTATGGCATTATTATAATCAGATCAAATATTACACACACAAAATGTAAGCACTGTATCACAGATTGTTATATACACACTAAATACAAAATACAATACAAATACATCAGTTAAATCACAGACTTATATCTCATTTTATAGACTTTCCTAAATATTTTTGTAATAAAATGTAAATCAATCACAGATTGTTTGAATCTCAGGCATGAAGAATCTTCACGGTCAAGCCGTGAAGAAAAAAGGAGGGGGCCGCCTTTTTATGGTTTTTCGTGGTTTTCAATATTTGAATTTAAATAACTTACTTCACAGCAGTATATCGTCGTTGAAGTGGCAATACCGCCGAAATTTCAGCAAAAATCGTTTTTGATTAATTCGTATCCACGGATACTATTGGCACTTGTTTCTAGTGGTTCTAGACTGTTGGTGCCAATAAGCACGCTATAAAAGGCTATTTACACACCGCGTATCTGACTTGCGTCGGGTAATACCGCGTATCTCCCTATACTTGTAATGTTAGATCCAAGATGGCCGCTTGACAAGCTAAGCCATGCTAGCTCCCCATTTTTCTTGTATTTTACGTGTTGTTGCAGTTAAGGTACTATTCATAAAACATTCTTATATATTTAAACTTCATCTTAACAATATTTTATTAAAGCAATAAGCTATATTTCTGTCATTATCATTGCCGCAAAATTGAGGTTTCTATACGCGGTATTATTTGCCTGACACTTGTTAAAACCTGTCACTTACGCGGTATTCTGTGTAACTTTAGCATGTAATTTGCCACTATAATAATTATTTTGTTAGACATGTTACATATGAATGGATTAAATTATTATATTCATAATCATGTCACAGCTAAATTCGTCATTTACAGATTATGAGCTTTTAGATGCTGTGGAAATGACTTAGAAAAAATGGCCATACCTCGCACTAAGAAAATACCGCGTAACTAATGAAAAATAAACAGTGATAACCGCGTATGATTTATTATTACGTGTTTATAATTTGTGTGCGATTTTAAAGTGACAATTAATGTAGAATCTGTTTCTTAACATTATTTCTTTAATTTTGACAACATTAAAATCTTAGAAGTGCTATTAAAATTAAAACAAATCCGTTTTATGTGCCTCCTGCACAATCTGTCAAAAGTGACTTACGCGGTATTGCCACTTCAACGACGATATGCAACATGCAACACACGATTAAATGTCACAAATGTCACGTACAACCCAGAGCTAATGCATTGTCATGCATTTTTGAAAAAAAAAATACATCGGAATCGAAATTTTCTGCTAGTCCTGTCGACTCTTAACAAATCAATGGACGACCTGATGGCCCGTGACAATTATTGCGTGTGTAATATTTGATCTGATTATAATAATGCCAAAAGATTCTAGATGGTAAATACTTTGAAAATAGCAGTTGGATATTTTAACCACACGGTGATAATAGCACCTGACGCTATTTCCACCACACGGTGATAATAGCACTTGACGCTATTCTCACCACACGGTGAAAATAGCCACTCCGTTAAAATAAATTCTTAGGATATTGAACTTTTATATTCTGATTCATTGGTTTCTAATTGAATCTCTTCATTTTGATTGCTAAACCCTGCATCAATTTAGTTGCTGTATATTCAAGAATCAGAAAGGCAAGTTAGATCAGAGGCGCCAAACCAAAAAGTTAAGGCCCATGCACAATTGACATAAACCGCAGCCGCAACCCGTAAGCGCAACTGTGTGAAAAGTTGAAACCATGCATACCAATTCACCCGCGCACAATCGACATACCCGCAACACGCAGCCGTAGCCCGAAGGTTTCAACAATTTTACGTAAGCTACGTTAGGCCACGCCCACATTCTGGCGGGCAGCCAATCAGAATGGATAACGAAACCGGAAACGGAAATAGTCAAATATCAAACGTTAAAATCAAAGTCAAACTACCATCAGGAGAAGTTGGAGAGGAAGATAAGAGATGGGCGAGACTGTCATCGATGGGTTTTGAAATCCTGCTCATTCAAGACTGATCTGTTGAAGCATGGTTTTCTTAATAAAACTATACAAGACTGGAACAAATTGCCAGCCAGCATTATGACCATCGAAAATATTGCTGAGTGTCAAGTGAAGAATTTTAGGAACCTTCTTAATTTTGTTGGACACTAATTACCTAATTAATTTTATTTTTCTTATATACCTATTATTTTCATTATTGTTCCCTTCTTCTTATTCTAGTAATAGTATTTATTGAAATTATATTGTATTTGTAGAAATTCCTTGCCACCTTGGTAATTCCATTACCAATTTGTAAGATGTTAATAAAATGAATGAATGAATCTACTTACAATAGCTTAACCTAACTTAGCCGCCAAAACTGTGTTGTTATTATTTTTCTAGATTTTTCGTTCTTTTCTTGTTTATTTATGTCTGACGAAAAAGGAAGCCTTGCCTTGCGAACAATGATACCGTAATGTGTGCGTCATATTTTTCACTCTATATGCTTTGGATTCTTTGGTCCGCAACGTCTTGGTTATGCCAATTGTGCACAGATAGTGATACGGGTTGCGGCTGCGGGTTATGTCAATTGTGCATGGGCCTTTAAGAACGCGACTATTTTCACCGTAGTGAAAATAGCATCCATTTCGTTACAGATAGAAAAATGTTGATATGACAGAGTTGCAGGGAATGACTTCCTCCCATCATCATTGATGCATCATTGTGCATCATTGACCACTTAAAATTAAGGTTTCTACAAGCTTAAAGGTAGGTATTGATTAATTTTAGACGTCACAACTAAATCGATATATTACCGCAGTAATACCTATTACCTTTTTTTTGAACTGTAATATACAATATACTTACTACCTACAAGGTAAATTTTGTATTTTAAACTGGATCTTTATAAATTAACACAAAAACTGTTTCAGGCATTAGGGTGTAATAAAAGATGATATTATCGGTTTTCTGTAGGTACATTATTATTTTTGCGATGATGTAACGATACCTATTGCATTCTCTTATGAATTGGTAACGAATGATGCCCACTCTATAGGTCGAGGAAGCTCTTGCTCTTGTGTCAACTTGATCAAATATTGGTGCTCATTGTTCATCCATCATCATTGAATTTTTCAAATACAAGAGAATACAGTCAAATAGGTATCTTATGAAAGAACATGGAAATTCGTAGTGTTGTATAGTAGGTGTACTCATAATAGGCAGAGAAGTAGCTCGTAAATAAAACCATGATCGTTTTGTACCCGAAACTAATATTTTGTCCCAATGTTACCAATTTTACCAGATTTTGGTAATATTAAAAAATTTTAAATTACCCGTAAATTCACATAGAGTCACAACTTAATTCCAAATGATCAAAATAATTAGTAACCAGCTCGTTTCGTTTTGGGGGTCATACTTTTTAAATAGTTTCTATTAGCAGAATGTTTATCAGAATGTTTATCAGAATGTTTTTCAGCATGTTTTTCAGAATGTTTATGTACCTATATTATTGCTTCTAGGGTAGTGCTCTACTCTTGTATTTTTCTAATAATTTAGGTACTATTAAGAAAGATATTGAATGAATTTATTATCTTCAACACTGACGCTTCAACAATATGCAAACTATGCATCCCCCCCCCCCCTCCCTTCAAAAAAATGGGAATTTAATACTTTGATAATTTGTTGTAGGTCCATATTCCCGTGCGATGGACACGAACCCAGACCTCCAGGTGGCTGTCAAAGTGGAGGCAACTGAACCGGCAACAGATTCAGCTGTCGATCCTCTTGCAATGACTGTTAAGACTGAGGTGAAGCGAGAACTACGGGCAGTTCCAAGAAGTCCACCTCCGTTCATCCTCTTGGCCGACATTCGGAGGAAGAGAACTCTGGTAACTCAAGCCGACTATTATATTCTACGCCTTGCAGACTAAAGCTACGTTTACAACTCGACAACAGGCGCTTTGACGCTAGCCAATCAGGTGGCTCATCGCCAGCGTGTCGGCGCGTCCAGCTGTAAACGTAGCTTAAATCTAGTGGAGTGGTTGCCTACGCCAGCCAAGTTGTACAGTGTACGCACACAGGCGCATAGGAACAGTTTATATCATGAGGGGGGATCTGACGCTCAAGGAAGGGGAGCTTTGGGGGACTTTCATTGCAAGGCATTTTAGAGAATTTGAACAATTTACAAATGATTTTGCTTAAATTGCATTGAAAAGTAAGTTTTTGCTCATTAGGTTGCTTTTTTAGAATTGAAATAATTTGTCAGTGTAGGTACCTACTTTGAAAAACTAGGGAAGCTAAACTTAAATTTTCCAAATGAATGGTGGATCAGACTGCTCGAGTGAACTCTTGCTATGTGCCTGTGTGATCTCTCGAATACCAAACCGATATTCTTCCAAACTGTTGCATTGAGAGCGAGTCAATAATTTTGTTCAAAGTTTAAGGTGGCTGCATATCACGTGACTTTTCAACCAAAAAGCTACACATTTTCATTTGGAAGGGTTCAGTTTAGCAAATACTTTTCACTCATCAGATAAGGTAGGACACATCTGTTGGAACTTATCTACGCAGAAAAGAACTGCGAAAATAACTTATTAGATGATTTTACTTCCTTGCACCTAAATATTCTCAAATCAAGACCTGAAGTTTAAGGAAATCCTATGAGTTGCCAAGAACAGCAAACTTTAATCTAATAAAAGGGCACATATGCATCACAAACCTGACACAATTTTGCCAACAAAACATGCGCTCTTTCTTCATCTTTCCAACGAAATGTTGAGATATTAATTATATCCACTATTATGAATGTAATATTTAAAATAACAGCACTGGGTTTTGACAGCTTTCAAACGCGTACGGATACACACGATTTTCATTTATTTTATTCTGAAACCACTGCAAAAATAAATATTATTGACTAAAAATATTGATAAGCTCCAGTATGCAGTGAATTTCCTTTATAAATCACCTTGGATTACTCAACATGAACGATGTAAGGTATGTACTCATAGGTAACTATTTCTTTTGATCGATGTAGAGAAATAAAGTCACGTGATATGCATTGGCCTTAAGTTGACTGAGAGTCTGAGAGCTATCGTATTATGAAATTGCTGTGCTACGGACGCTCAAGTTGTTGTTTGTGATTTGTTTGTGACATATTCTTCATAAGGCCAGAAACATATTTAACAATTTTTTCTGTTGATATTTCTGTGGTTTTACTGTGATGTGAGCTTTGAACTCTATCATTGGTCCGTTCGTTTTGCTTACTGCACTTTACTGCTCACTGCAAATCCGTTCGTTTTGCTTACTGCACTTTACTGCTCACTGCAAATCCGTTCGTTTGCTTACTGCACTTTACTGCTCACTGCAAATCCGTTCGTTTTGCTTACTGCCCTTTACTGCTCACTGCAAATCCGTTCGTTTTGCTTACTGCACTTTACTGCTCACTGCAAATCCGTTCGTTTTGCTTACTGCAATTTACTGCTCACTGCAAATCCGTTCGTTTTGCTTACTGCACTTTACTGCTCACTGCAAATCCGTTCGTTTTGCTTACTGCACTTTACTGCTCACTGCAAATCCGTTCGTTTTGCTTACTGCACTTTACTGCTCACTGCAAATCCGTTCGTTTTGCTTACTGCACTTTACTGCTCACTGCAAATCTGTTCGTTTTGCTTACTGCACTTTACTGCTCACTGCAAATCCGTTCGTTTTGCTTACTGCACTTTACTGCTCACTGCAAATCCGTTCGTTTTGCATCAAACTTGCTGTTCCGTCACTGCGATTGTGTTCGATTTGACACTGACAGTAGCTGCGCAGTGACTGCTCTTACAGCTGGGTAGGGAGGTGATGTAAATGCAGTAACTTTGCAGTAGGCGGCAAAATGGCCGATGTTTGAAATGTAAAATGTGTTTCTTATGGATGGATAGTGAAAAAATGCCTAAGGAGGAGGGAAATGAGTATTTGTTTCAGAGTTTAGTTTAGTTATATGTTATGAAATGATACATATTTATATAAAAATGCATTGGGATTAGACAAGAATTCTATGAATGCAGAACATAACCTCACTTATTTTTACATTCTTCCCGCCAAATTCACAAACCTCTCAACCAATAGGAAAAGGCCAGCCTGCCATCCTGCTGCAAATGCATTCGTTTTGTGTTGGTACAGCAAGGTACTGCAAGAGTTACCAGGGCCTACTGTAAGCTGCTGCTACTGCAACTGCAGTAAGCAAAACGAACAGACCTTTTGTAACAGTTTTTATTTGACCTTGATAAGTCGGTTCTTCTTCCGTTGACGCTAAGTTAAAAATGTTGCCCCGCTTACCTTTCACCAAAGAATTTAGAGATGTATAGTTACCTACCGGTAACATTGAAATCGGTAATATTACCGAGCACGGTAATATTGCATCTTCTGCACAGTTTTAAGACGGCTGGGTAGTGAGTTTGACCTTGAAGAGTTTTTTAATCGATTTTTATCAATATCTTTTTCCAGTATAATTGTTAACAAAATAGGGCTATGGACGTGAATTCAGAACAGTTCACTGAAAATAATTTCATAGTTTGGAATAAGTTATTAGTTTTATTTTGTCCAATAGGTGTTTAGAACCCGAAAATTTAGTAATTATCGGGTTCTAAACACCTGTTGGACACAATAAAACTAATAACTTATTCGAAACTATGAAATTATTTTCAGTGAACTGTTCTGAATTCACGTCCATAGCCCTATTTTGTTAACAATTACACTGGAAAAAGATATTGATAAAAATCGATTAAAAAACTCATCAAGGCCACGCTCACTACCAAGCCCTCTTAACTATATGACATATAAGGAAATTAATGAAGGTGAATTCATTAATTTTTCATATTACTTTAACTATTCTTTTACATGGGTATTGTGTATTTATCGATTGAGGATTGATTGAGGACATCTCAATTTTACAATATAAAATATTGCTCAATATTTATTGAGCGAGCGTATCGAGAGTGTAGATGGCTATTCCCAGTTTCAATGAAGTCGGGTACCTAATTTTATTTTGATCAAGTGATCTATTCAATTCACTACCATGGATATATATTTATGTCTGTGCATTACGATATTCCGCTTGAAGATGTTGCGCGTTTAGGTGCTCGCTCATTAGCGCGTAACTAGAAAAACGCTCAGTGTAAACACCGAGCGTTTTCCTTGTTATTTCTGCTTATAAAAGTGACGTCAAGTCGAGGTAACTTTTCATTAAATGTTGGAATGAGCATGATTGACAATTATGGAATTAAACATCATGTTAAAATATATAACAATCTCCTTGAAAATATCCTGCAATCAAAGAGCAAACTCTGAATGACCCTACCTTCAGAATAATTAGGTATTATGTAAAACCAAGAGTAAAATTTAAAAAATAACCAAAATGAAAAATATTATATTTGAAAAAAAAATTAACACATTTTGTTGATTCTTAAAAATAATAATCAAATAATCAAATCTCAAATACATCCTCTTTTTACACTGTGGTGTACTGTGACAAATTTGAACACTTCAATTATTTTTTTCTCTAAAATTACCCAAAGTTACAAATGTTACCAACGATGGTGGTAATATTACCAATATTACCGCGGTTCACATCTCTACCAAAGATACTGGGTGGAATTCATAATATCTTGGACAGAAACGTGGTGAGAAGAATGATGATTATTGCCGATTGATTTTTGTAGATGATTTGCCACTTCATCAAGAGAGATCATTATTGGATGAAAATTGTCATCGGCAGTGAATGTGAAAGGATATCTTTCTCCTTCCATGATTGTCACTTGTGAGTGGCGATCTAAGTTTTAAGTGTTAACCGAGCATCTCCAATTGAAACTAATGGCTGGAACAACCACTTATTCCTCTAAGGCTGGAATCACTGTATATTTGTGTCTGTTTTTGCTTGTCGCATTACTGGTCAAACAAAGTAGCGGATCAAGCCAATTCTCTCGCAAAAGATTCATTATGATCCGGTTCTGAATGATTTATAGAATAATCTGGGGACATTGATTTCACAGAAAATTGTCTACATGATAGTTTTTACTGAGAGCTTAATTATATGGCATCTAAAAGTGCTTCTGTGTGAAATGGAAATATTTGACGGATCAACACAACAATTTGGTCACACATTTAATTGTTTAATATTTTTACAATTTTAGGACAATGCCATTAATTTCAAGAGATTTTGCCATTTTACAGACATTTTATGCTTGTTTACGCTATGCTTATAATACTAGGAAAACGCTCGGTGTAACGCGTTGATGAGCGAGCACGGGTACCTACAAATTCTCGAACCGGAAATGCGTACATGAACGCACAGAAACATATACATCCATATTGAATTGAAAAATTATCCACTCAGTCAACATAAATGTATCTGATTTTCATTGAAACGTGAAAATAGCATCTAAGCACTGTGGTTCCTAAAGCAAATCAGATCTATGTGGTAGTGGAAAATAGTTATTTCGATACTTCATCTCTGACAGCTATTTAAAACTTCAATAGGTGCATACGTTCTTAACTGATAGGGCTGAAAATTTGTAAAATAAGAGACATTGTTGGTCTTAATGACCATGCAAAATGTGAGTTTGATCAGAATAATCGAATACCATTTTAATTTTTCAACCTATCAGGAGATTTTTATTTAAATTTTAACCAATCAATGGATTTCAAAAAAATTAGGGTCAGTAAACAGAAAAGGTTGTCTCTACATGTGTGCGAAATTTCAGATCGATCGGTGAAACGGTGTGACTTCCATTGCTCCAGATAGCAGCCAAAAAAAATCAGAGGTCTGTGTCAAGAGAGTTAAAAAAAAGACGCTCGTTTCGCTCGCTCAATTATAACTATATTATGCATTCTTAGGCTATCTTTCCTGAACATATTACCTATATCATAGTGAGGGCTGTTAGCACATCAAATTGGCAGAATAGTGCAAAATGTGATAAGAATTTTTCCTTTAGCAGTTTTATAGGAAATTTTCCGCTCTTTTATAATTTCGAGATCCTCAAAAAATCGGACGGCCATTTTGGGCTCCAGGGCTGTCCAAAGTGCTAAAACATTTATATTGCAGTGAAATTATAAAACTTTTGTCAATTTATTGTTCAAGTATAATAAACAATGTGTCAGGAAGGTACGATAAAAAAATAAAATTCTAAGACTAAACAAAGTTGTATTTAATCAAGAAATGAAAGATGTCGGCGGGTATGCTCTTAAATGACTGCCATTTTCAGGGAAATCGTGTTTCAAGGTTGCAGATGATTATGTAGGTTCATATTATGGACATTTAACTTAAAAATCGATGGATCACGAAATTAACCCTTTGGGGGGTGGGTGGTGGAGACCTAAAGGTTTCGATGTGTGTAAAATAATTGTAGATAGATACTAATAATTTCTTGCACGCTCTGTTCGAAAAAAATCACGAGATCCCAAAATTATGCCGCCATCTTGGATGAGACGCGTTTATATTTCGTTATTTTCTGCGCACAGCAGTTGAAAAATTATGATAAATTGGCTACTTTGTTCATCCCTTGTTCACTGCAAAGGTATCGAGTCACCGCCTCCTGAACTAAAATTACATGTTAAAATCCCTATCATGGGACGTTTTATCAACACACAAATGAAGTTTTAGGGAGACCGGTTGGAGATACAGAGAATATGTGAACTACAAATAGCTTTACTATTATTAGGGCTATATTTTATGTCAAATAAACTTTTTCATATTGCATACAAAACGTACTCAAATTTACGAAAAAAGAAAAAATAATTTTTTTTTATCCAAGATGGCGACCTAATTTTGAGTTCTCGTATTTTTTTTTGAAGAGAGCATATTTTTTTAGTAGTGCAAGAAATCAAATTTGTGTAGGAAGCTAGTATGGGCTATTGTACATATTTCGAAACCTTTAGGTCTCCACCCCCCCCCCCCCCCCCCCCCCTCCCCCAGGGTTAATTTCGGGACCCATCGATTTTTAAGATAAAGGTCCATAATTTGAATCTGCATAAGCAATTGCAATCTTAAAACACAAATTCCCTGAAAATGGCAGTCATTTTAGAGTGTACCCGCCGACATCTTTCATTTCTTGATTAAATACAACTTGGGTTAGACTTAGAATTTTTGTTTTTTTATCGGACCTTCCTGACAGATCGTTTATTATAAAAGATCAATAAATTTACAAAAGTGTTATAATTTTACTGAAACACAAACTTTTTTGCACTTTGTACAGCCCTGGGGCCCAAAATAGCCGTCCGATTTTTTTAGGATCTCGAAATTATGAAAGAGCGGAAAATTTCCTATAAAGCTGTCAAAGGAAAAATTATTATCATATTTTGCACTATTTTTGTGCTTATAGCCCTCCCTATCTCTATAATCATGTATTATTTTTTCTTATATTATGACAATGTTTAAATGCAAACAATGTTTGTGCACTATAGTGCTAAATAAAATAAAAATTCATAAAAATTTAAAATTTAAAATTTTGCTTGTTAATAAGTTAAGTTTATTTTTCTGAAAATTGGTATATATTCTTGTCTCAATGGGTAGTATCCTATGAAATTTATTTTAAAAAATGTGCCAAGTGATGACCCTAAGTTTGGTTTTTATCTAATCATGTATGAAATTTGAGACGGGTATGGTCTTGAATCGTATCGGAAATTTCATAGTTTTGCGCGGTTTTGTTGATTAATTAACCGGCGACTAATTAACAAGGCAAGAAGCAAAAATGTAAAAGAGCTACTAATATACAATCAGACTGATCAAGTGAACATCCTATCAAAGTTACACCCACCTATGAAACAATTTTTCTCTCTCAATTTTCTAAAACATCCGAGCGCTTGATATTTTATGGTACAGTCGTGGCGCCGAGTGTTTGAACTCTCACCAGATGGAGCCACCTTCATTTGCTCTGTTAGGCCGAGAAAGACGTCATTGCAAGGTGAGCGCGCAATGAAGTATTTCTCGGACTGGCAGAAAAACTGCCTATCAGCGCATTCTGTTGAGCGTTCAAACACTCAGCGCCCCGACTGTGTCTTGAAATATTTTCAAATTCATGCCAAGAATTACATTTATTTTATCCCTACTTTCTTGACGCTTCAGTTACAGGGCCTGTATACTCTTTTACTCAAATCATGGAATGTGTGGACACTTTGTATTTTGAAACTACCTCCAATGTAGTTTCTGTACGGCAGTAATGTCTTGCATTGACACCATGAATTGTTGTTTCTACTTTCAGAACCCTGCAGACTCAGAGGCTATCGAGGGAACCGTGAAGATAGAGATCGAAGAACACCCAATCGACGTGAATCCTGAACTTGACCTAATGCCTACTTTCGACCGTCATTACGTCTTTCTACCAGAAGATCCAACCATGGACGTAGATCTTTACCCTGCAACCACATCGGTGCATTTGAAACAAGAATCAGATCCTTCCACAGCTCTGCCTTCTGTAGATACTGAGGTAAGTTTTAATTGAAGACACAATTCTTTTATGTTTGCGATGCTTTGCACGGCTCGCTACAGAACTGGATTTATATGTACGAGTATTTAATTACTTGAACCAGATTGATTAGGATTTTACGTAATTAGGATGACCTGTAAACCATATTTCTTTTCACACCTTCGTAATTTGCTGACGGAGAATCCTTCAAATGTGCAGCTCTTATAATTCATATGACTTGTACAAGCTCAAATAGTGATGATGCCAGAAAGCCGCTTTTATATAAGGGCGGTTTTACATAAAACGCGTTTCGCGTTTTGCGTTTTTTTATAAACCCGTCAAAACGACCGAAAATTTTGCCGCATGCGTTTTATTTTTAAGCCACCTTATCTCGATTGTCGGGAGGTATTTTCAGTACCGCGCGTGGCGAAAATGACGTCACTATACTTAAACTATAAAAAAAAAACTATAAAATAACTGCAAAATAAGACTTTAATGTCAATAGTTTCGTACCTGTGCATATAATTCCATTTAATAATATCTAAAAACACCCACATTCTTACTAACAAGAAATATATATTTAGATCAACATTCTGTTTTCGACGGCATCTTCTAGGCGTTATAAAAAAATAAAAACCGCGAAACGCAAAACGCGAAACGCGCTTTATGTAAACCGGGCTGAAGACCGTGGATATCCATCCACGCTTGACAGCTGACAGACATCGACCTGATATGGACTTTCTCATGATGCAATGACAAACCTTCTACACGCTCACTTTAACATAGGACTTTAGTTGCCTCTCACTTTAAGTAGACCGTGTAGATGATCAAGCCTCCTATGTTTTAACATGGGTCGTCATTTAAATGTATGTTTTACATACTCTAGTGAGCGTGTATAAGGGGTATGAGCCTCTATATTTGAAATGTAGAAATTGTCCACGGTGTCCTGGCATCATCACTTCCTGAGCTTGTATAAGTAATATTGACCCCATAAAAAACAATCCGTGTAAAAATACCAGCCAAGTCTCTTCAATTAAAAAAAAATAGAAGAAATCTAAAAATTCAGCACTGAAAAGTAGTGATATCAAAAAATTGGCCAAGTCAAAACTTTTCAAAAAATACTTGGCGCATCGTGCATATGAATAGTATTGAAGTAGGCAGGAAATGAAATGTACTCATCTACACATGTCCTAAAAAAACGATGCGCCAAGTATTTTTTGAAAAGTTTTGACTTGGCCAATTTTTTGATATCACTACTTTTCAGTGCTGAATTTTTAGATTTCTTCTATTTTTTTTTAATTGAAGAGACTTGGCTGGTATTTTTACACGGAGTGTTTTTTATGGGGATATCACTCCTTTTTTCAGTTTATTATTACAACTTGTAACATATTGTGGCACCAAAGATTATAATTCTTTTAAAAAATAAGATTTTGTGATTTGGTTGCTAAGAAAAGTTGTGCTTGTTACTGTGTTAATGCTATAAATAATATGTTACAAAGTATAGCAAAAGTTTCGTTCCAATCGGTCCAGCCGTTCTCGAGTTACGGCATCACTTCCGGTTTTCAAAATGGCGGTTGACATCACTGCCACCTAAAATTTGTATCTATTAATGTTATGTAACATTATAAGCCTTCTGAATATGTAGTTATTGATATAAGAGATGATTTTAGTCAGATTTGTAATTTTTATGACGTCATTTCCGGTTTAGGTTATAGAACATTTCTTCTTTCACTATTGGTATTCCTTATAGATGACCTTCTAAATCGAATGGCGCTAATTTCGTTCTAATCGGTCCAGCCGTTTTTGATATATGACGTCACTTCCGGTTTAAAAATGGCGGCACAAAAAATTTATAAGAACAAAGGTATCATTAGACGCCAAAAGTGCACATGTGGTAAAATTTTCATATCGATCGGTTCAGCCGTTTAGGCTGTGGCAGTGATAGCAACGTTTCCTGATATCTGAATCATCATCATCAGATAGCTTTTAAAAGGGGTGTAATTTCACTGTTTTCACGGCCCTCTAGCACCCAAACGGCATAACGTATTGTTCCCAAATTTGGTATATGTTGTCAGGTGGGCCATAGCTCGAAATTAAGTTATTTCGCAACAATGTGAGATTTCCCAATTTTGAGATCCAGTAGGCCGAAAATGCCATGTTGTTGCTTACAGTAAAAGTGTTTGGTCTGCTCCTCAGTTTATTAGGCATTTACGGTATGTTGAGTGAGTGTAAGTGTATAGTACGACTTGGCTGGGTGGAGCGACCGCTCCACTAGATTATAAAATCTGCAAATTTGAAGGATTCTCCGTAGCTCAGTTGGTAGAGCATTAGACCGGCAATCTAAAGGTCGTGGACTCAAATCCCACCGGAAGTCAAATCTTTTAAATGTGCAGTTCATATACTAAACATTATCCCATCTGAGATTGTCAGAAAATTTCTACATTTCAAATATATATATAGTTATATTATCTATTATTGAGCGAGCGTAGCGAGCGTCACCACGGTACTTTTTATGGCACTTTTTCTGTGTTTTTTTGTGTTTTTTTGTCTGCACTGCCCAGGTCAAACCGCACAACCAATCGATCTGAAATTTTGCACACATACTAACGTAATCTATGCGGTCTCTGGGATCGTTTTAAACGGAATCCTGTGAGTGGTTCAAATTTTAGAAAAATTATATTTCGATTGGTTGTTCCAATCAATTTGAAATTTAGCAAAGTCATTGCAACCAACATTGTACCCAATCATAATAAATTTCAGCCAAATCCTCCCATTGGTTCAAATTTGAAACCATTTTTCCGGTGATTTTTGTAATTTAAACTAGAACCGATTGACCGACCGTTTTTTTGCCAATTTTCAGTCTAATCTATAGTTATTTTCAAAAGTTTTTGTCATTTTAGGGACATTTTATTCCATAATATACCATTTTAAATATTATCTCGGTGGCTCTGCTTTCTAAGAAGAATCATATGCTGTTTGATTTCCAGACACCTTAGTTCCTGTTTTACCTATTGTTGAAACAG
Organism: Leuctra nigra; assembly: GCA_934045905.1. Classification (NCBI taxonomy): domain Eukaryota; kingdom Metazoa; phylum Arthropoda; class Insecta; order Plecoptera; family Leuctridae; genus Leuctra; species Leuctra nigra. The sequence goes on from OW203773.1 coordinate 8,519,202, forward strand.
GGACTAAGGTGTCTTGAAATCAAACTGCATATGTTTTTTCTAACAAAGCAGAGCCACAGATAATATTTAAAATGGTCTATTTTGAAATATTTTCTACATTTTCATCCCTGCCTTCTTTAAGCTTCTGCTTCAAGGCCTGTAGAGCAGCCAAAGATAATTAAAGCAGGAAGATGTTTCATGTAATGTTAAAATCTGTCTGTGAGAATTTGCGAAAAAAATCAAAGTCCCATGTCTCATAATAAACCTCACCAATAGATGTATCTGATTCATTTATGTCTGTCTCTCTCCCACTTATGTTATTGGACTTCAAAACCCTCAAATACAATGTTGCAATGTCTATCTAATACAATTCACAGTTTACCTTGAAAAGTCCAAGCTGGTTCTGAAGTTGCTTCAAGTTCCACGGCTCTGGTAATCGTCATTTACTTATTAAATGTAACTTTTCATGTACACAATTTCGAGCTGAATGAAGTGCAATTGATCTCATGTCATTGCGTTATGTATTGAGAGAGAAATTAAATAAAACCTAAGTTTTCATGGCAAATAAACTTTTGTTTGCTATTTTTAATTTTAGCTGACCATGGAATATTTCATAAGAAAATGCTGGTAGAGATAGTTAAAAACAGTCTATGCACCTTGATATCTTGAAATGCAGTGCTGCCAGAATGATCCCCAAACACAGAGACCTCTAGCGGTGAGGTTTATTATGAGACATGGGACTCTGTTTTTTTCACAAATTCTCACAGACAGATTTTAACATTACATAAAACATCTTCTTGCTTTAATTATCTTTGGAGCAGCCAAGCGGTCCTCAATTTACAGTACTAGCGCATATCAAATCGGATGCAGTACGAAGGCCAAATCCTCCAATTGGTTTGAGTATAAATAATATCTTCTGATTGGTCGACAATCAAAATGTTCCGATTAAGTTCAAATTTTGCATGGTGAACAAGACCAACATAATCTAAAATTTTACACATGTTCTGTGTAAAAAAAAATACGATTTTACACATGCTCACATTACACATGATTGTCATTTTACGAGTGTAGTATGGGTTGTCAAAAGCTGAGAAAAAGTATGTAGGAAAGTCACGACACAATGGATCTGATATTCATCCAGAGTATTTATATGGAGATTTGAAAGTTGCAGAGAAAATCGTCTTGTTCCGTGTCGTTTATCGTGACTGGGGATATTGCATGTTCTGTGCTCGCTCATCAACGCGTTACACTGAGCGTTTTCCTAGTGATAAATCATGTTATATTAGAAGTTAGAACCCATACGCTAAATAAATAAATAAATTGTAATCATTTAAATGAATTCTATATACCATGTAACTGACATATTTTATGCATATTTTATCATGCAATTGACGAGATATTACTCGAGAAGGAACTTTCTAAGGGCCAGAGCTGGGTAAGTTACCAAAAAAATAGGAACGCGTTAAAGTTACGTTACTTTCCGAAAAAAAGGAACTAGTTAAAGTTAAAGTTCCTCAACTAATCAGAGGAACTGAAAGTTCCTCTTCAATGAAAAGTTACTTTCAAAGTTACTTGACCATTTTATTTCCGGAATGCAGCCGATTTGCTAAAACACAAATTCAGGCTGTAATTTTTCTCTGTGGAAAACAAATTTTTCAACGAAATTCCTCCCAGTAAGAAGTCTTGCATCTAATTCTCCCCCCTCCCCCATGCCACGGCAGGGTTGGTCAAGTGCAAGTGAGAGGGCGAACTGGTGACGCACTAAGCATGAACGGCGTGATTGGAATGCGGTTTGTGCAGGTGGCCTAAAATTCCTTATCAGAGAAAATCAGGTACATATTTGAGGGCGGAAATGGTGTAGTTTTGAATGTTGAGGGAAGGTACATTCTGCTTTAAAAGTAACTGCAAAAGGAACTTTTATAAATGTGAAAGTTCCACAACAAAAAGGAACTTTCCACGTTATTAAGTTACTTCTATCATAGCAGGAACGCGTTACTGTAAAAGTTACAAAAAAGTAACGCGTTACCGGTAACGCGTTACTTTCGTTAAATTACTACCCAGCTCTGCTAAGGGCTTCATACTTACCCAGTCACTTTAGGACCACGATGAGGGAGAATTCTTTTCATTGTTTCTGAAGTATTCTTCTTTATTTCATTGTTTTGAGCATTCTTTCAAAGAAGTCCTGAGTTGAGATTCTATAACTCCATTGCGACCGCTTAGCAATTTCTTCCATAATGATTATCATTGAAATAATTGCTAAGCGGTCGCAATGAAGTTATAGAATCAGGGCCCTGGCAGCCTGGGAGGAGCCATGTGAATTTTTCTGTATTTCTCTGTTCAATATAACTTAAAACATAGAATTTTGTTAGGAGAAATTCTCGGTTAAATGTCTCACATCACAACACTAGTTGAATGTATTATTGTTTCTACTTTCAGAACCCTGCAGACTCAAAGGCTATCGAGGGAACCGTGAAGATAGAGATCGAAGAAGACCCAATCGACGTGAAACCTGAACTTGACCTAATGCCTACTTTCGACCGTCATTACATCTTTCTACCAGAAGATCCAACCATGGACGTAGATCTTCACTCTGCAACCACCTCGGTGCATTTGAAACAAGAATCAGATCCTTTAACATCTCTGCCTTCCGTAGACACTGAGGTGAGTTTTAATTGAAGACACAATTCGCTTTGCAAGGCTCGCTACAGAACTGGATTTATATGTACGAGTACTTAATTACTTGAACCAGATTAATAAGGATATTACGTAATTAGGATTACCTGGAAACCATATTTCTTTTCACACCTTCATAATTTGCTGACGGAGAATTCTTAAAATTTGCAGCTTTTATAATCCATATACCTTGCACAAGCTCAGGAAGTGATGATGCCAGGAGACCGTGGAAAACATCCACGCTTGACAGCTGACAAAAATCGACCTCATATGGACTTTCTCATAATGCAATGATACCCCTTCTACACGCTCACTTTAACATACAGTTCGTTTTTCCTATGTTTGAACTCTCTACAGACCGAGACACCGTCAGTTGTTCTGTAAGGCCGAGAAAGACAACATTGCAAGGTGAGCGCGCTATGAAGTCTTTCTCGGCCTAGCAGAACAACTGACTGTGGCTCCATCTGGTGAGATGGTTGGTAGTTGGTAGAGCATTAGACCGGCAATCTAAAGGTCGTGGGCTCAAATCCCACCGGAGGTCAAATCTTTTAAATTTGCAGTTCATATACATAACATCATCCCATCTTAGATTGTCAGAAAATGTCTACATTTCAAACACAACAGAGGCTCATTGCATCATGAGAAGGTCCATATCAGGTCGATGTTTGTCAGCTGTCAAGCGTGGATGTTTTCCACGGTCTTCTGGCATCATCACTTCCTGAGTTTGTACAAGTCATATGGATCCCCATAAAAAACACTCCGTGTAAAAATACCAGCCAAGTCTCTTCAACTATAAAAAAATAGAAGAAATCTAAAAATTCAGCACTGAAAAGTAGTGATATCAAAAAATGGGCCAAGTCAAAACTTAATTTTAAAAACCAAAATATACTTGGCGCATCGTGCATATAGATAGTTTAGAAGTAAAGGCCAGATAGATGTGTAATACATAAAATCTACCTACCCTGTAATGCCGTAAAAAAGATGCGCCAAGTATTTATCGGTTTTTAAAATTAAGTTTTTACTTGGTCTATTTTTTGATATCACTACTTTTCAGTGCTGAATTTTTAGATTTCTTCTATTTTTTTATAGTTGAAGAGACTTGGCTGGTATTTTTACACGGAGTGTTTTTTATGGGGATAGCACTCATTTTTTTAGTTTATTTACACAACTTGTAAGACATAGAAGAGCAACAATGATAATGACCAATTCCTTTAAAAAAATATGCCATTTACGAATTGGTTACTAAGAAAAAAGTTGTTTGGTTCTAAGTATAAGCTTAAAATGATATTCCATGAAGAATAACGAAAGTTTCGTTCCAATCGGTCCAGCCGATTTCGAGCTATGGCATCACTTCCGGTTTTCAAAATGGTGGCTGATATTACTGCCACCTAGAAAATTATTTCTATAAATGTTATGTATCATTATAAGCCTTCTGAATATATATTTATAGGTTTTTATATAAAGGGGAAATGAATTTAGGCAGATTTCGCATAAATATTACGTCATTTCTGATTTCAGTAATTAGAAAACTTTAGTTTCACTATTGCTATTTCATATAGAGGGCCGTCTGAATCGTTTGGTGCTAGTTTTATTCCGATCGGTTTAGCCATTTTTGAGATATGACGTCACTTCCGGTTTTAAAATGGCGGCTTCCGGTTGGTTTTATAAAAAGGCGCCTCAGACGCCAAAAGTGCATATGTGGTAAAAATTTCAGATCAATCGGTTAACCCGTTTGGGCTGTGGCCCTGTCAATAGGGTTCCCAGATATCATCATCATCATCATCATCATCATCAGAATCAGAAAGCGGTGTAATTTCACGGTTTTTTACGGCCCTCTAGCTCGCAAATGGAACAACCTATTTTTTCCAAAATTGGTATATGGTGTCAGGTGGGCCATAGCTCGAAATTAAGATATTTCGCAACAATGTGAGATTTCCCAATTTTGAGATCCAGTAGGCCGAAAATGCCACTTTGATGCTTACAGTAAAAGTGTTTGGTCTGCTCCTCAGTTTATTATGCATTTACGGTATGTTGAGTGACTGTGAATGTACGGTACGACTTGGCTGGGTGAAGCGACCGCTCCACTAGATTATAAAATCTTCAAATTTGTAGGATTCTCCGTAGCTCAGTAGGTAGAGCATTAGACCGGCAATCTAAAGGTCGTGGGGTCTTATCCCACCGGAGGTCAAATCTTTTAAATTTGCAGTTCTTATACATAACATCATCCCATCTGAGATTATCAGTAAATGTCTACATTTCAAACATAACAGAGGCTCATTGCACGAGAAAGTCCATATCAGGTCGATGTTTGTCAGCTGTCAAGCGTGGATGTTTTTCACGGACTTCTGGCATCATCACTTCCTGAGCTTGTACAAGTCATTTGAATTATAAAAGCTGCAAATTTGAAGGATTCTCTGTAGCTCCGCAACCTGGCAGGAGCCATGTGAAACTTTGTGTATTTCTCTGTTTAATATAACTTAAAACACATTATTTTGTTAGGAGAAATTCCCGGATAACACTAGTTGAATGAATTGTTGTTTCTACTTTCAGAACCCTGCAGACTCAGAGGCTATCGAGGGAACCGTGAAGATAGAGATCGAAGAATACCCAATCGACGTGAAACCTGAACTTGACCTAAAGCCTACTTTCGACCGTCATTACGTCTTTCTACCAGAAGATCGAACCATGGACGTAGATCTTCACTCTGCAACCACCTCTGTGCATTTGAAACAAGAATCAGATCCTTTCACAGCTCGCAATGATAACGATTCTGAAGCGGGACCAAGTCAAAACATAGATCCTCTTAACCAGAACCTCCTTCACCCCAGTGACTTTATCCTTTCTTGCAATGAATGCACTTACAAGAGTTCCTACCCCCGCAGCCTTGCCCAGCACAAAAGACGCCAACATCCAGAGATGCATCAATGCAGCCAATGTGACTTCATATCGCAATATAAGAGCGCTTTTGTACGTCACCTGAGTAAGCATTCGGTAGAGCGGTCATTCGCCTGCAATGTATGTACTTACAAGGGTACCTCCAGCTGCGACCTTACCCTGCACAAGAAACTCAAACATTCAGGGAAGAAGCATCAATGCAGCCAATGTGACTACAGGGCTCACTTGAAGGGTAACCTTATAGCTCACCTGCTCACACATTCTGGAGAGCGGCCATTCGCCTGCAAAAAGTGCACTTACAAGGGTACATCCAGCCGCTACCTTGCTAGACACAAGAGAGTCAAACATTCAGAGAAGAAGCATCAATGCAGCCAATGTGACTTCAGCACGTACTGTCGCAAGCATTCAATGCGACGTTTTGCATGCAACATTTGCACGTTCAGTAGTACTTACAAGAATAGTCTGGCCACACACAAGCTACGTCATACAAATGTGAGGAAGTTCAAATGCTGCCAATGTGACTTCAGAGTTTACTTCAAGAGTCACCTTGTACCACACCAGCTTATTCATCATGGAGAGCGGCCATATGCCTGCGACATTTGCACTTACAGGGGTGCAACCAGTTTTAGTCTGACCCAACACAAGTTACGTCATTCAAAGGAGAAGAAGTTCCAATGCACCCAATGTGATTATAGAACGAACTATAAGAGAGCGTTTAGACTTCACTTGCGGAAGCATTCTGGAGAGGGGCGAGACGAGTACTAGTGTAAGACTAGCAGCGCGCTTTCCAGTCACAAGAAGATACACTCTGGAACTCAAGCCCTATCAGTGTGACAAGTGTGCGTATTCAAGTGCTAGGGACGGTTCCCTTATAATACACAAGAAGACACATAAGTAGTTGATACAATAAATATTTTATATTTGCGAAAGTCCATAATAAAAAAATATGATAAAAAGGTTAATTGGAATTGATGTTTCATAATGTTTCGTGGCTCTATTAACTCTATGACTCTATAACCACGGTAAAAATGTAGTTTTTTCATAACGTAACGCCCACCTTCATTGGCCAATTCATTATTCCATGATTCTAATATTGACTTCTTTGTTCAAGGATTACACTACTTGTTTACAGAAAAGATTTGTAATAAATAATATTTATTGAGCGAGCGTAGCGAGCGTCGTCACCACGGTACTCTTATGGCACTTTCTCTGTGTGTTTGTTTTTTTGTTATTTTTTGTCCGCACAGCCCAGGCTCAACCGCACATTCAATCGATATGAAACTTTGCACACATGCTAACGTAATCTATGCGGTCCCTAGGATCGTTTTTGAACGAGCTCCAGTGATTGGTTCAAGTTTAAAAAAAAATATCTTTCGATGGGTTGCTCCGATCAATTTGAAATTTAGCAAAATCATTGCAACCAACATTGTACCCAATCATAATAAATTTCAGCCCAATCCTCCCATTGGTTTAAATTTAAAACCATTTTTCATGTGATTTTTGACATTTAAACTAGAACCGATTGACCGACCAACTTAAAACTTCGCATGGTCATTGGTACCATGACGTTATCTCTGTCGTTATTTTCAAAGTTTTTGTCATTTTAGGGACATTTTATTCCATAATCTTGAAATATTTACTACATTTTCATCCCTGCCTTCTTTAACTGCTCCAAGGCCTGTAGAGCAGCCAAGCGGTACACAATTTACAATAAAACTATAGCGCATATCAAATCGGGTGCAGTACGTAGGCCGAATCCTCCAATTGGTTTAAGTATAGCTAAATAATATCTTCTGATTGGTCGAAAATCAAAATGTATCAAAATGCATCGTGTATATAAATAGCTTAGAAGTATAGGCTAGATATAAATACATATACTTATAGTATACCTACAATGCACTAAAAAAACGATGCGCCAAGTATATTTTAATTTTCAAATAAAGTTTTGACTTGGCTAATTTTTTGATATCACTACGTTTCAGTGCAGAATTTTTAGATTTCATTTTTTTTTTTTTTTAGTTGAAGAGACTTGGCTGGTATTTTTACACGGAGTGTTTTTTATGGGGATAACACTTATTTTTTTAGTTTATTTACACAACTTGTAAAACTTATTGGGGCAACAATGGATAATTCCTTAATTCCTTTAAAAAAATACGCCATTTCCGAATTAGTTACTAAGAAAATTTTTGTTTGGAGCTAAATATAAACTTAAAGTGATATGCCATGAAGAATTGCGAAAGCATCGTTCCAATAGGTCCAGCCGTTTTCGAGATATGGCATCACTTCTGGTTTTCAAAATGGCGGCTGAAAGTTCTTACACATTGTAATAATATGTATATAAATACTAATATTTCATTATAAGCCTTCTGAATATGTAGTTGGTTTTTATATAAAGGGGAAGTGAATTTAGGCAGATTTCGCTAAACTATGACGTCATTCCCGGTTTCAGTAATTAGAAAACTTTAATTTCACTGTTGTTATTTCATATAAAGGACCGTCTGAATCGATTGGCGCAAATTTCGTTCCGATCGGTTTAGCCGTTTTTGAGATATGACGTCACTTCCGGTTTCAAAATGGCGGCACAAAACATTCATAAGGGCAAGGTATCATCAGGCAGACGAGCTGTATATGTGTTGAAAATTTCGGGTCAATCAACCCAGCCGTTTAGGCTGTGGCGGAGACCGCGGAATTTATTGGAAGATGAATCATCATTATTATTATGAAATCATTATAAGAAAACGACCTTCTTTAGTCAATAGTTTATTTCACAATCGTTAGATTTAAGAAAATTTTTAATATGTCATAATGTACCACGTGATGTACAATTTCTGAAAATTTTGTGCCAATAGCTCAAATGGCTGTCGTTTTAGAGCCGTTTTGATTTATTTGAGGTTATTTGCAAAAAGGAAATTACCTGCCAAATAACTAAAGCAATGGCGACAATTATTTTTTCTCGATTCTCTACATTTCCAACAATAATTAATCACGTAATAAATCAACCGGAAATTCAAACATTATTAGAATAAAAATGAATACGTGATTTCTACAAAATTATATGTAAAAACAAAATGGCTGCTCAAAAATTTCTATAATTATTTTTATTTGTTAACTATATTTAACGGATCAAAATAGAAATTATTTTATTTTTATTTTCAATTAGCATGTGCTTTAAATCTTAAAATGAATACAAAACGAATCGAACGAACGAACTTAAAACGAACTACAATTAAATTTCAATACATTACTCTGTTGGACGCATGATAACGAGTTAGTGATAAATGCTGACAAGACGAAGATATTACACATATGTTCACCATTCAATAGTTATAAAGGTAATCCTGTCAATGTTGTGTATCATTCGTATGATTGTGTTCATACTTTGGATCAGGGAAATTGTATTGGGTGTGGAGCGCTAATTGGAGTTGTTGATTCTCATGTTTATTTAGGATTAGTTGTAGACAGACATTTTACTTGGCGACCTCACATTAATTCAATCTGTAATAAACTTAGAGTTTGTGCGTATAATTTGTATAATTTAAGTGATGTTTTGAATTTGAAATTATTGAAGATGGTATATTCGGCAATAGTAGAATCAGTATTAACTTATGGGGTGTTAGCTTGGGGGAATGCATCAGCTATACATTTACAAAAATTATTTATGTTGCAGAGGAGAATTATAAAAATAATATTACCGAAGCATATGCAAAATACTCTAAATTTTGATGTAGATGAATATTTTAGGTATTTGAAATTTCTAGATATTTTTTATTTGTTCCAGTTTAGGCTAATACTAACTTATTATTATGATGATGCATTTAAATTACAATATGACCATGGAGTTGAAACAAGGGCGAAGATTGAAGGAAGATTAAAAATACCTAAAGTGAAAAATAAGCATGGGAAAAGACAACTTCAATACAGTGTACCTACTATATTTAATGAAATTCCTGCAAATTTGAAGAATTTAGAGACCTACAAAAAGATAAAATATGAAATTAAGCAGTGGTTATTACATCGATATGAGTAAGGAAATATGGTTGATACTGTTGGTCATAAAAGAGTTTCATTGTTATTTTCCCTATTTGTTTTTGCATTTCTTTCAATGTAGTTGATCAATTTTTCATTATTGATAGTATAATTATTTCAATGTCAATTTGAATGTATTATTTCAATGTTTGTATGCCAATTTCAATGTGTTATTTCAATTGCAATGAACGTTTATTTTTTCCAGTAGTATAATTTAATATGTATGTTTGTATTCCATAAGAAAAATTATGTTTTTATGTTAAAATGTTGCCCCAGACAAGCCGTTATGGCTACGGGGCTTAGTTTGTGGAAAATTGTCATTTTATTTTGTTATTAATAAAGAATAATGAAACTGAAACTGAACTGAATAATTTTTTTTGTCAATGTAAGTAGAAAATGTCGTGAGAAAAAAATGGCTATAAATAGCCGATTTCGGTAAACTTTGTATATGTCATAGTGTATCAAGTGAGGAATATTTCAGTGCAAAAATGAAGTCGATAACTTAAATGACGACTTGACTAGAGCAGTTTTAATAAAATTGATGTTTTTGTATTTAAATGAATATGATTGGATAACAATGAATGCGATCAAGCTGATTATTTTTTTGGAGTTGCACAAAACATTACAAAAAAATAAAAAAATATTGAAAGTAAAAATTTGCTTCACATTTTCAAGTGAAAAATTAAATGGTGATTTTGACAAAACACTTGATATTAACAAAATGGCGGCCAAAAATTTGGTAAACTTTCGTTTATGAGTTATGTGGGTTGACCTAAATAATATTGTCAAAAAACATTTTTAGAAATAATGAGTTTGGGGTCAAATCATAAAGTGACTGGAGTAGTAGCAAGTTCAATGTTTTAATGTTTAGTTTAATGTAATGTGACATTCTCATTAGTAAATAAGTATGCACATGTATTTAAATGATTTTAGTATAATTTAAATGGGTTTTTAAATATTATTTATAATGTATACCCTACAAACACTGGGCGGCCCGGGCTTCTGCCCATCTAGCGCCCAAGTGGGACGTCCCGGGCGGGAACTGCAAGGGCATGCCCTGGGCCTGCCCAACGAAGCCCAACCGATCCGTTTTATCTGGCTGTAAAATTTCTAAGAATGTCCCGCCTTGGCCCCGCCCGGGAATGGCTAGGGACGGCCCGCGCGGGCGCTACGAATGTTTGAATTTGAGCTGCTGAAGTGACGTATTTTTTTCATATTTATAACTTCATTTCTATAATAATTACATCAACATTTCACATGGATATATTGATTTAAGAATAAATAAGTTTACAATTCCAAAGCATAGTATTCATGCCATTTTAAACGTTATAAGTAAAGTTTCTTTTATGAACTCGGCAGTCGGCCATCTTCGTGAATCAACTTGTTTCCGTTCCTCCTTACTTTCACAGTTTCAAACGCGGCGTTTGACGTTTGTTCATGAGTGTGTAGTTTACGTCCTTTTGAGTGATTTTGAATGTGATTTCAATTATTATCTGTGTCCGTGCATGCAGTGTTCACTGCCGAATAGTTTGTCTCAGTTCATACCATTTAATGTGACACAAATCGTGAAATAATTACAGTTTTGTGCTGCCTATTTTGCTTGGATTTTCATCACAGAGCCCTACAACCCATTGAAGGTGAGTCTTCATCAGAACTACATAAGTATCCAGGCATAATTAATCGTTGTTACTTTAGTTTTGTATGCTGGGGATACTAATAAACCAATAGTGTAAACAAAAGTTCAGTAAACATTAACCTCAAATGTAAAATATTGAAATGTAGAAATGTATGCAAAGTAAAATTTCCAACTAGGAGGTAGGACCTGTAACTAGTTTAGGTATTTATAAAATAAATAAAGTATCTAGGTAAACAGTTTGCTTGGCGTGGTAGTGTATACATATCAGTGGTAGTAGGTAGTTAGTAGGAGTGGCTACCTGTAGGTAGGTAGGTACTACCTACCTAGTACGTACCTCCGCCTATTTTGGAAATGTTTTCACCTCTACATTAACCATCCCACATACCTAGGTACCTACTGCAGTTTTAATAATGTTACTTGTTAAAGGTGAATCTACTCTGGAAGAAAATAGGCTATTAAGATATCGAACTCCAGAAACAAAGCGCGTATTCCTCAGCAGCGAGCTCGGTGCTGCAGAACCGAGCTGTATCGTCAAACCGAGCCGAAACATTTGAACCGAACAGAGCAGAGTGGTAAATATTTTCATTATATTTAATTATTTAACTTTATCAAGGATTTTAGTTACACAACAATTATTTTTGTTTGTCGTACCTTACAAGGACAATAACAAACATTTTTGTTGTGATCCGAAAGTAAAAATTATGTTGCATGGAAATCACATTCTTGTAGGAGGTAGTAGATACATAAATTGAATGGTGGTCCCGCTTCATTCAAATACATGTAGGTAACATTTTTGAGATTGGATGCTGTCATCCAAAAAAATAAACCGCACCTTTTGAATTTCCTTTAATGCGCCGGTGGTAAGAGAGCAGCCATTCCATGCAAATGCAGACATACATATATGCTGAATTATTAAATGTAAATAAATCAGCATGTTTTTATATTAAATTCATGGTATTTTCTTGCTGATACCTAATCAGTTTTGTGCTAAGTTTGAATAGTTATTTTGTTATCAGTAAAATTGTGGGACCGCATTTAAATTTAAATTTCGTGTCGAAAATAGTCAAGATTCACAAGTGGTCTATGGTCTACTCTGCAGCTTTTTATTTCTTCAACATCACTATAATTATAATTAGAAAAGGAAGGATCTTTAAACTCTTAAGTGTTTTAGTAAGCTACTTTGAATATATTAAATGTGTACCACCATCGCTGTGTAACACGGTAACACTTTTAGTAACTTTTTTAGTATTTTCAATGAAGCATCCACAAATATTCATGAAAATATATTTTTTTTAAGTTTAGTTCATACCTAAACATATCCAATATCTACATTTAGTTGATTGGTCCCAAAGTATTATATTCGTGTTACGGGTGATACAAAACTTGCTGTTACGGGTGTTACGTGTCATTTAAAATAGGAATACTCAACACAAAAACATATCTAGGTGGCACTTTGCATAATTTTGTAATTTTTTAAGATCTAGACCAAGCTTTTAAAAACAATACCTACTTAGAAACAAAAAATAAAATAAAATATGTACTTAAAATTTTAAAATTTTGGGTTCAAAATTTTAACTTGGCTGTTAGTAGTCTATTTTAAAATTTCTGAGGTAAAGAGAACCCTAATTTTTTATTATTGTCGTGCCTTTTTGTTGCGGCTTGCGGTACAAATTTTAATAAAATAATTTTTTTAAAGTATTTTTCTTCTACTCTTGCTGATGAAATAGGTTAATTTTAATTCAAGTTTACATGTAATGCAATAAAATAATGCAAAAATACACGCTGATACCTATTTTAACATAGTCTTTCGTACGACGTAACGTAACACCCGTAACGGCCTGTAACACCCGTAACACAAATTTTATACATTTTTAATTGCATCTGCAAATATTTTAATTTTGCTAAAAATACCTTTTTATGAATGCTGTGACATTGCTTTACAAGAAAAAAAAATGTAATACAAAAGTAAATTCACAGAGTTTGACATATTGTCTTACATGCTAACACAAAATGCTTGTCCAAATTGAGTAACACCCGTAACAGGTATACACAATTTTTTTTATGGGTAGACGTTAATACCTTATTGAGATTTTATTTTTTTCCTACGCTCTCGAACCATAATGTAAATTAGGTACATGAAAAATTTAGAAGGCACAATGATTTACAATGATCCTAACTATTTTTATTTTTCTTATTTTTTCTTATTAGATGCTGAACCATAGCCAACTGACATTTCGGTTTTCATCCACGAAATGTCAGTTGGCTATGGCTGAACATACACCCGTAACACCCGTAACACGGAATGGCTGAGAGGAAATTAATTTTAGTTGCTAACTTTCACCTTACTTTTTGTTGGTTCTACAGATTCACCGTGAACTTGCCTGCTCTATCCTAGAGTCGATTTAAGAGCCTACCTACTTCAATTAAAAAGTAAATTGACTTCTTGGCAAATTAGCAAGATATTCTGGAGATGCACAGGACTTGGGACTTCATCATGTTACCTATACAGAAATGATTCAAACCTCTCTGATGGTAAGCCACATTTGTAGTATTTTATATGTGTAGTATTACCTCTAACCTTACCTAATCACATTTACATGCAATATAGAATGTTCCATATTTTTATTGGGGTTAAATAATAGTTTACCTAATGGTAAATAATTTTACCTTAAGTGATTATTGTGGCAGGTCACACAACACAAAAATGATTTTTGTATTATTCATTGCCAAGAAGTTTATCAATTTACAAATTCTTCATTGAAACTATGTACCTATCTTTTTTTTAGGGATCACTCAGTGCCAAAAATTCAATTTTTTAAAATTTTGCAGCTATAGCAGTTATTTACATTAAATAGTTCTTGTGTAGTACCTAGGTAGAAACTATTTGCTGGCTACAGCCTTGTGCTCAAAAGATTGCATCCGGGTAGATTGCGGATGTCAGTCCTCAACTCCACAAGACTGTGTGCTAATAATTTATGGATGGAATCCAGTATCTGGCCATTAAATCGGAAAATTCTTTTGAGCATAGTGTTAATTGACAAAATTAACAAAATCTTAGCGATAACAAGATCTTGTAAATGTTGCACTTTCATTGGTAGGACCTAATAAAAATTAAAAATTTACACAAAAAACACTTCTAACAATACGCCGCATGTTGCTAAACTTTTCAAGATCTTGTATAAATCTTGTTTAGGCTAGAATCTGTACAATAATAATTGCAAATATCTTGCGAACATTATTAGTACAAGGTACCTTACCTAAATACTTTGCAATTTTATTTTTTCAGATGAAAGAAATACGTATTCAAGTGCATTCATTTTCTTGAAAAACTGAAGATGAAAAATTGTGCCAACATATCCGTGAGTGAAGTAAAATCCGAATTGTGTCTTGTCGATAAAGAGACAGCGTGCCAGACTTACTACCAGGTAGTACCTACCTCAGAATGTTTTGATACTATGTGACGTGTGAAAGTTGAAGGACATTTAAATTATGCTTTTTAGATTTTTGTATGTGCAGTTTGCACTGAGAATATCAATATGAAAGTTATCAGTATGGTCTTTATCGTAGATGCACTGTTAATAATGTATAGAAAATTATTTGCGCATGATGATAACTGCAAAAGTTAGGTACACATATTTTTAGTTTGTTTACTGTCGACATATTTTGCTGCATACACATTTAATGTTTTGTTACTTAATTTTCACGTGCTAATGAAGCTATACCTACCTACTACCAGATGACTTGGTCTACTTCATTTGCAATTTTAAGTGATGTGGTAGTATAATCATTTACAATAATATATGTTTATATCATATGAAACTGTTTTTTTTTTTAATTTTCAGGTTTTCCTGCTCTTTATTATTCCTAAAAATTCAATTGCAGTGTATGATCTCCTATGTGTAGCATTTTATTTTTTGTAATTTATCAAAACAATATAGTAAGTAAGTAGGGAACACCTGAAAAAATTATTATTGAAACGATTCAATTGTCCTGTAAGAGATTATCAAAAAATAATTGCTAATTTCAAAATCCAACAACTGATTCATATAAACAAAAATTATGGATATTTTTATCCTTCTTAATTTTTTTATGAATTAGGTAGGTAATAAGTCTCGTGAAATTTTGTTCCAGTAAGTTTTTAAATGTCAACACAAATAATTACTGACACTTGTCACACGCGAAATGTAAAAAAATTAATCATGCAAATGAAATTCAATTATAATGGGACTTTTGGCGGGAAAAACGACGTATTTCAAGAATCCACTTACACTAATGTGTTACCATGGTGAACCATCCGTCAATTTTCTGTCAATTTTCCTGTTAAGTAATCTATCAAACTTTGTAATTCATTCCTTGAAAACTATTCATCCCACAGCAAAAATAAAAGCACGATCTGTGTTCAGCAACATAATCAACTTTCATAAAATAATACCTATTATTCTGAAATCTGTATTTCACGAGACTTCCCCATTATGTGACAGTCAAGTTGAGGATTTCAAATGATCCCAAAATATTTTCCGAATAAAAATGAGTTAAAAATTAAAACAGTAGGTACCTAGGTACCTTAGGTAAAGTGTCAGGTCAGTAGAACAGCTGTCAAACAAGTATAGGGAAACATGGCGAGACAAAATAACTTAAAATAACCACTGATTAACTTAACAATATACCTGCAATTTTTTGAATTGATATTGACCATTTAAATGCATTTCTATTGTGTTTGAGTAGACCTACTGTTCTTCTAGCATAATAAATTACAACAGTTGTGAAATATTCCGTGAACTGTGAACTAATACATTGACCCTGGAAGGAAATACCTGGTTTATTTTTTTCGTATGGCAACGTACCCTCCGAAATTGTAAAAAAAATCCCGTTTCTCGTGTCACTCACGTTTGCAATCAATTATGTCTTAATGAAACGTATTTTTTTCAGGTACATTCGCATTCAAAATTAGTGCCTACATGCACGTGTCTGGATCAACGGCACGTTTTGTAGGTACTGCGTTTTGAATGAGAGTGTACCTATCTAGATAGCACGTGACCGTTATGGAATGTGCGTAAGGGGAGGGGGCTACAGAGCGAGCAGCTGCTCCCGCGCGGGCCGCCCGGGAGGGGGCCAGGGCCGGCCCATGCCTCCCGCGCGGGCCGCCCGGAAGGGTCCAGGGTCGGCCCATACCTCCCGCGCGGGCGTCATGGGACGGCCCAGGCCGCCGCCCGGGCTTATTCCCAGTGGCAGGCCCCGGGAGTCTCACTCCATGCTAATCACCCATAAGACGGGAGGGCCCTGGGCAGGCCCGTACGCCCATCTGGGACGGCCTAGGACGCGTCCAGGGACCTCCCAGTGTTTGTAGGGTAACCTTTCCAATTGCCATAAAACCCTACTGTAAGAGAGCACCGTGCTCCTCTCAAGGGTCAATTCATTATGCAATGTATAATGTGAATGGAATAAAAACTATGTATGAAACTATGAAACTGAGATCATATGATTTTTCTTCCCAATGTTATCTTATGGCAGCCAAGTAAAATCGTGACATTTTGAAGCTATAATTACAATATATAATTTTTTTGTATGTACATTTCGATTTAATCAGACATCTTATTTTTTTCCTGAAAGATTTCAACATGTTTATGTTAAGAAACTTTCAGAAAAAAAAACGGTATTATAAAGTTATTATAAAAGATGCTCCACCATTTGATTTTCCCCGCATCGAACTGTTAGTTACTTCGCTTGCCACTGAAGGTTGCACAGCGCCACGAGCCTATCAATCAGCTGTGAGCACTGAGCTGACTGCTGTCAAGTAGGGTGTGTTGTTTATAACCTAACCTTCCAATATCAAATTATTAATTAAATTTAAATATAATTACAGTGTTATTGCATTATAATTTGCACACGTATTAAAATTGTGTATATCAATGTAAGTAAAGTGTATGTTATGTTTACTTGACGCACTTCGTTTTAGTTCAGTGATGAAACAGGTGTGATGTTTCGCTACACACTTCTGATTTGATGTTTGATCATAGGGATGCATGTTTTACTTTGTTGTGTTGTTAAACTAAGCTTATTTCATAATAATTTGTGTAAAGGAAAATAAACCTAGTGTTTGAGATGAAGAAAATTTATTCCTTCAGCAAGCAACATGAACTGAAAGCTGAATATTGCCGGGAAACCTTCGTTGTCGTTTGTTCTGCTGCAATTTCAATGATTAAAATAGTTATATCAATTACCTACTATAGTCAATCATAATGCATGAAGTGTGTAGTGTAGTCGTTGTAAGGACTACCTAGTATATTTACCGTCTCAAAACTGGTACTGAACAACGACAAACTTTACCTCCAAATCTAGGGTTGCCAACTTTGTAAGAATTGAATTCCGGACAATGTAGTTCTAAAATTCTCTGGGAATAAATATCCTCACAATACGGTATTATGGGGAAATTCGTATGCACGAAAAGACGATCTCGCAGGAAATCAATGGGGGGTCTGGGGTGAGGGCCCCCCAGCACCATGCGGGTCCGGGCCGCACAGACCCGAGAAAATTATGAATTTCGAAAGTGTATTTGGGTCATTTTTATGCGTTCTGGACTACAATATTCAGCGATTTGATATTTGGGAACCAAGGGCGTATCCAGGATGAAATTTCCGGGGGGGGGGGGCGGACATTTAATATTTCGAAAAATCACAGTGGAAAACACGGGGTTCGGGGGCACGGCCCCCGAGAAAATTTTGGATCAAGGTCATTCATTAAGATGCAATTTTGAATTGCAGTGTATAGATATTTTGGGGAATTATAAATTACAAAATATCCAAAAATTGGTCGAAGAGGTTTAAGACATTTATTGAACTTATTAGGATATTCAAGACCGAGGCGCATAGCCCCGGAATTTTTTTTGATTTTTTTCTCAATTCTAACCATTTTGGAACGTTTTTGACATGATCTGTATATTTTTAAATTGTTTTTTTTACAAATTATTTTAAATGTGGTTATTTTTTTAGATGAAATTTTGATTTCGGGGGGGGGGGGGGCGCATGGCCCCCTCGCCCCCCCCCCCCCCTGAATACGCCCTTGTTGAGAACTTTGAAAATATGTTTACAATTATATAGCAAACAGACTTGAATTTAACTCAAGATAATAATTAGATTGCTCTCATAATATTATTTCCTTGAAGTTGAAATTGATAAATATGTAGGTAGTAAAAATTGTAAATTAATGGGCGAAAGTGAACTAAGTGTTTTCTACCAACCCTACCTGCAAAACTTAATTTGCAAAAGTTATGATGTATCATTGATTATTGAATTATAGCGTAAGTTTCATGAACCGGACATTATGCTGTCCGGAATGAGGTTATTCCGACATCCGGACAATATTGTCCAATTCCGGAGTGTCAGGAGAAATTCCGGACAGTTGGCAACCCTATCCAAATCAGGTGCATGCCACACAAAAAGGCTCCATTCCACTTCGAAGTCTGATGACTTAAGGCCTACCCACGATTGGCATAGCATAGCATAAGGCGCACATGAATAGCGCACATCAAATATGAATAGGGTTGCCAACTTTGTAAGAATTGAACTCCGGACAATGTAGTTCTAAAATTCTCTGTGAATAAAATATCCTCACAATACGGTATTATGGGGAAATTCGTATGAACGACAAGATGATCTCGCAGGAAATCAATGGGGGGTTCTGGGGGGAGTGCCCCCCAGCACCATGCGGGTCCGGGCCGCACAGGCCCGGGAAAATTTTGAATTTCGAAAGTGTATTTGGTTCATTTTTATGCGTTCTGGACTACAATATTCAGCGATTTGATATTTGGGAACCAAGGGCGTATCCAGGATGAAATTTCGGGGGGGGGGGGGGGGGGGGGGGGGGGCCGGACATTATTAATATTTCGAAAAATCACCGTGTAAAACAGGAAGTTCGGGGGCGCAGCCCCCGAGAAAAATTTGGATCAAGGTCATTCATTTAGATGCAATTTTGAATCGCAGTGTATAGCTATTTTGGGGAATTATAAATTACAAAATATCCAAAAATTGGTCGGATAGGTTTAAGACATTTATTGAACTTATTAGGATATTCAAGACCGGGGAGCATAGCCCCGGAAATGTTTTTGATTTTTTTCTCAATTCTAACCATTTTGGAACGTTTTTGACATGATCTGTATATATTTTTAAGTTGCTTTTTTACAAATTATTTTAAATGTGGTTATTTTCTTAGATAAAATTTTGATTTCGGGGGGGGGGGGGGGGGGCATGGCCCCCTCGCCCCCCCCCCCCCCCCCTGAATACGCCCTTATTGAGAACTTTGAAAATTTCTTTACAATTATAGCAAACAGACTTGAAGATAATTATTAGATTGTTCTCATAATATTATTTCCTTGAAGTTGAAATTGATAAATATGTAGTAAAAATTGTAAATTAATGGGCGAAAGTGAACTAAGTGTTTTCTACCAACCCTACCTGCAAAACTTAATTTGCAAAAGTTATGATGTATTATTGATTATTGAATTATAGCGTTAGTTTCATGTAACAATTGAACAATTCCGGACATTAAGCTGTCCGGAATGAGGTAATTCCGACATCCGGACAATATTGTCCAATTCCGGAGTGTCCGGAGAAATTCCGGACAGTTGGCAACCCTAAATATGAATCTCTATGAAAGAAGCGAAGTGACCATGATTGGCACAGCGGCGCACAACAAACGTAACTCGGCATAAGAAATTGGTTATAATTTATATTTTCCTTGTGCGCTGCGTCAAACAATGACGTCAGATGACTTCCTAATCCAAGCCAGTGTTGTACATAGTTAAACAATTCTATTTATTTACCTGTATAAAGCTGTTTCATACTTATTAAATTACATTTTAATTGACCAATGTAGGTGGGCGTTGCCTTATGAAAGACAAAAGTATTACCATGGTAACTCTAGGGTACTTAGAAAATACAATTTTTCATTCAAACAATTGAAATTCAGAAAGATCAAAGAAATAGCTCACACGTGTTTAATCTAGTTTAATTTATCACTTGAAATAGTACAATCAATATATTTTAATCATATAAATCATGTTTGATGATATGCTGGACAATTATTACAGATGCTACAACGAAACAAATTATATTTTGCCAGGTATGTTGCCAAAGCGTTTTACTTTTTAATGGCGTCTGTCACTGGATAGTTTCGTCAACTTAAAAAGGCCCTTCCTCTCTTATGAGAAGTTAATTAAGATTGAACAATATTCAAGTAGATAGCTTAAAGCAATACTATTATTAACGGCAATTTGTTGATTGTAAAACTGTTAAATTCTGTACGAATTCAACATTATTCTAATAATATCATGTGTTCAATTTGTTGTGTATACAAGCTCTTTGGTTGTGACCAAACATTGACTTTTGTTTTATGACGTCGTAGTTTGGTCAGATCTACATTGGTCAATTGTTTAATTTAATTCACTCATAAATTACAAATAAACAAAATTAACAAATATTGAAGTGTCTTCGCTCTTGTTGGCTACTACATACTTGTAGTGCCTGAATTTTCAGATACCGTACACATAATGTTTGTACATAACTCTGTCATGACATTTGGAAATTATAAAAATTGTAAAACATTGACACAAATTTAGACTATAGGAGTCAAGAGTTAGGAAGTAACATCAGCCAGTCTGCTGATTAGTGGATTTCCATGGTCTCCGAGTGCTGCGTAGAACGACTCTCTCTGATTTTCCATGACTTCGTGGAGATAGGCAAATCCTATATCTTGGTGTATGCTCTTCGTCCGGGTGAACATCGGAGTGCGCAGGGCGATCTTGAGGGCCCTGTTCTGCACCCTCTGCAGCATTGTTCTCGCTCCCGCTGAAGTCCTCTCGTACCACACTGGTGAGGCGTACGTCAGTGTGGGCACGATGACGCTCTGGATAAGAAGCAGCTTGCTGGTGAGCGGCATGGATTTGCTTTTGAGCAGTGGGAACAGCGCCGCCGTCTTCCCGTTGGCCTTGCTGGCAATCTTCTCAGCGTGGGCCTTCCAGGAGAGCTTGGCATCCAGGGTGACACCCAGGTAAACATTGCTGGGAGACCAGGAGACATCTGTACCAGAGATGTTTATGGTAGGGGGTTGAAATTTCCGTCGCTTGGTGAAGAGTGTTGCCTCTGTCTTAGATGAATTTAGGGCTATACGGTTCTCTGTATACCAGTGGCTGAGTACGTCTAATGCTTTTTGCAGAGGCGGGCCAAGTTGATTAGATGCCATAGATTGGCAGATGACTGCGGCATCGTCAGCATAGAAAGCTACTTCGGTGTCCGGAATGTTAGTTGGGATGTCATTGGTGAAGATGTTGAAGAGGATGGGGCTAATGATAGATCCCTGAGGAACTCCAGCCAGAATAGGCCTCGCTGAAGAACAGGCACCGTTGATGTGTACGGTGAAGGATCTTTGATTTAAATAGGAGTGGATGATATTGATTAAGTAGTTGGGGAATTGATATTTAATTAGTTTTTGTAGTAGGCCTTCATGCCAAACTCTATCAAATGCTTTAGCAACGTCCAGGAAAACTATACCAGTTCCTTTCAGCTTTTTAAATCCATCGTTTATCTTGTCAACCACACGTAGAAGCTGATGTGTTGTTGAATGCTTCTGTCGAAAGCCAAACTGCTCATTGATCAGCAGCTTTGTAGCGTTTGCGTGGCCTCTAATTCGAGCATGAAGGACCTTTTCAAAAAGCTTCGATAGTGATGAGAGGAGACTAATCGGCCGGTAATTTGCAGGGTCACGAAGATTCTTTCCCGCTTTCGGGAACACAATGACTTTGGCTACTTTCCATTGGGTGGGGAAGTGTTGAAGACGGAGACTGGCATTAAATATTTCAAGGATACGTTCACCGGCAGGTATAGGAAGTTCTTTAAGAATCGTGTTTGTGATCTCGTCAATACCAGGTGCCTTGCCATTTGCAAGTTCATTTAGATATATAATTACTTCGTCCATAGAGCAGAGAACGACTTCATCATCTTCAGCCTGCGCCTTGTGTATAGCAAGATGGGTTCTTACTTCAGCCTCGATATGTGCTGATGAATTAGTCGGCGGGTTTGGGGAAAACTGATTTTGAAGCGAATCTGCTAGAACTTCTGCCTTATCATGTGGGCTGCATGCAAGGTGTGTACTACCTTGAATGGGTGGATTTGGTTGTTTGCTTCTTGTCAGTCGTTTTGCCATGGACCAGAGTGGACGACTCCCTGGTTCTAGTGTGGCTACAGCATCTTCCCACCTCTCTCTCCTGTGGCGACGAATTAATTCCTTTACAGATCTGTCTAAGAGCTTATATTCTTCATGTAAATCAGGTGTTCTGAGCGCCTGCCATCTCCTACGTGCACGGTTTCGAGTGGCTATTGACAGTTTAATTCCACGTGGAAGATCAAATATTGTGCACCTTTTTGTATTACAAATGGGAACACTGATCGCTCTTGCTTCCATAATATTTTCCGTTAATTTATTTACTGCTAAATCTATATCCTGATGCGAATCAAGTGGTCCACTCTCCAACTTATTTGATAAATGCTCTCTGAACTTTTCCCAGTCTGCTTTTCTGTAATTGAATCGAATGATGGGATCAACGGTCTCGTATGAGTCCCCTACGCTCAAAAGTACAGGATTATGATCTGAAGACAATTCTAAAAGTGTTTCTAATTCAATGGAATGTCGCAGATTTTTCACCACCGCAATGTCAAGAACATCAGCTCTTCCTGTAGGGATATGAAGATGTGTCGCTTCTTGCGGTCCAGTCACAGTAAAGTCACTTATACGGGAGAGTGAAAGGAGAGTGCGGCCATTGGCGTTGACAACTCGCGAGTTCCAGGCTGTATGCTTAGCATTAAGGTCGCCACCGAGAATAGTCGGGTAATTCGAGTCCATTAATGCTTCTATATCTGCTGTGAGAAGCTTAGTTCGCGGAGGACAATACGTGGCTATAAGCCGTAGTGGACCCAGTTTAGTAAAAAGCAGGATAGCGGTAGCCTCTATTGATTTCGTTTCAGGTAAAACAATCTCGTAGTGACTTACTCGATTGTCAATGATGATTGCAGTCCCTCCTGCTCTCCTGTCTCCTGGACGATCAGTTCTATACACTGAGTGATTGGCAAGCTTAAGCTTGTCCTTAGGGTTAAGATGGGTCTCACAGACAAGGGCAGCCATTAAATTTCGTGATTCCATCAATAGAAGTAATTCGTCTTTACGAGAACTTATGCTATTAGCATTCCAAATGATTAGATTAATTGAATTAATCGCTGGCATTGCGATTTTGTACAGACAAAAGAAGAGTTGGCACAAAACTTGCCAGAGACGTAATGATGGGGTGAATGTTCATATTAACTATAAAAATTGCAATGCCGTTTATAAGGGCTATCCAATCAATAGTTGATTGTTGAGGTACTACCGGTTGTACGAGTTCAGGAAGAGCATTGGGTGGCCTCTCTGCTTCTTCTAAGGCAGTGGTGTTTGAGGACGAGGGTTGCTCTGGATTTATCTGAGTGTTCAAAACAGAAGCAAAAGTCCGTGGTTGCGCCAATGAGACTCGTGGCACGGGCGTGGGTTGCGTCTGAGTATTCCCTCGGTTATCATGCTGTGGAGAAGAGCCATCTTGCTGCTGTGGACGTCGGGCTCGAGTAGCATGACGAGTTGCTGCCTTGATGACATCACATCCTCGGTAGCAAGCGGCATGCTGCTGATTGCAGTTACAGCACTTTGCTGTTTCTGGTGACTCCTTACACTCCTTAACCTGATGCACACCTCCACATCGAACACATCGTGGCTGGCGATGACAAAATTTGGCCGTATGACCCACTCTTTGACAATTAAAACATTGTATGACATTAATCTTCTTGCTCCGTGGGGCCTCGGTGGAGACCACGCAGTAGAGGAGTCTCTTGATTTGGCTGAGGTCCACTGGAGCCTGACCACTCGTACTTACTAGCGTACATTCAAAAAGGGGCAAAAGACGTGTACTGTCTCCAGGCATCTTCATCTGCCGCACAGAGCGGACATTGAAGCCTTGCTGCTTCAGCTCCTCTTGAATGTCTTCTGTTTCAGCAGATTGTGGCAGACCTCTCAGAACAAAACGCTGTGATCTAGTGCGCTCAGTTGGAAACGTGTAGTACTCTATTCCCTCAGTCGAGTCTAGGGCGGAGGTAATTAGTTTGTACGAGGTAATATCTCTAATGATTACTCGAGAAACTTCGAGACCAGGTTTGATTATGAATGCCCCTTGTTCTGGACATACAGCGGAGAGCAACTCAACTAATGCCTTATGAGATTTCATATTTTGAATCACTATTGGTGGGATTTTATACTTCTTATCTGGCAAAGTCTCCGCCGTCATCGGGGTCGTGTCCATATCATTTGCACTTGCAAGCGGCTCAAATGAGTTCTGCGTACGCACAAGGTTGATCACTCTCTTGGATGATGGGCCTGAAGCATCTGACCCAGATGATCGTGTGCTGGGACGATCGTTACAATTACGACGCCTTTTATTTCCTGTCACCATCGTGAAACCATCGGGAACTATGTTCAAAGACATCTCATTGGTTGCAGACTCAACTTGCATTAGCTCCGTGTCCGATTCATCACTAGACGAAAAATCATTTATAGAAGCTCCTATGGGTTGACTAGAAATGTTTATGACATTGTCTACAGCTGAAGGGGCATCTAGCCGGTTTACTTCATCACTCCAAACTTTATATATTCCACTCATTGCTCACATTACTTCAAGTCCAAATGAGCTACAAGCGTCTCTTGGTAGGTTTCGTAGACCTAGTATATAAAACTATTTTCTAATACTTTAAACAGATTCTGACGCGGAAAAATGGTTTGAATGGCTCCCAAAATATCTAATATCACCATTCAACACAACAAACTTGCAAAACTAGCGATTAATCCACAAATATAAGCGAAAATACTGAGAATAATTCACAGAACTAACTTTCATTTATGAAGAAACAAATGAAGTCCAATATTGAAGTGTCACTTGAGTACAATTTAGAAGGCCGTGGATGTTTCAAGGTTCATATAGAGGAAGCTGTGGATTCCTTGTGCTTGCTTGTGCTAGTGTCAATCATGGTTTGACGTTTTCTTGTGCTGTAGCTTGTGCGCTATTCATGTGCTGTGCTATGCTATGCTATGCCAATCGTGGGTAGGCCTTTAGCTTTCTAGCCTTTACTAAGCCCAGCACACTTAGCCCTAAACAGAATAGGGAAGATTCCTTAATTTTTCTTTAGATTTAATTAAAAACTATATGAAAAATAATAAATACCAACACTTGTTTCACTTTTCTAGTCCTTCGTTTTCTTTATCAAATCTCGCATTGAAATATCTACTACCATTCAGGCGGGAAAAACAGCGTTTGTCAACATTACAACAAGTGACGTAGACAGCAATGTTATTTGCGACCAGGGGTGCGATCACATAAAATGACAACTTACCTACTTATCACGGTGACAAGACCCTAGAAGGCCGTGAATAACATTGAGATGAGAAGCTTGCCACCGTGACAAGATAGTTCTCATTTTATGTAATCCCACGCCAGAGCCATCATGATTATACTTTGTGTTTATGTGATTATATACCAACAAGTGACGGCAGTTGTCCCTTAGGCCGTTCTTGGCCTGAGTAAAATTCAGTAGTTTTATTCAGATTTAGAATGAAGATTACTTTATTACTATTTATCATACGAGATTACTTTTTTATTATCAAGATCAGAAACATGTAAATTTTTATAAATCCATGTTTTTATTACATTATAAATTCTAAGAATCTTCCCTATTGACAGAACAGGATGCAATGGTTTCATTAGGGGCTGTGCATAAAGGACGTCACGCTTCAGGGGGGGAGGGGGGTTCACCAGTATAGGACACAGTGTGACTGGGGGGAGGGGGGGTACTGGAGGCAGTAGGACGTCACGTTTTGATATTGATATTTTCAAGCATTTTAAATTTCAGTTGATACGTCGGGACCGATAATTTCGCTAAAAACGAGAAATTCTGATACATTTTACAGTCAAAAATATTCTATATAAGGGGGGGTAGAGATAGATTTGTGACGTCCTTTTAGGGGGGGGGGGGTCTCGAAAAGTGTGACACAGCGTGACAGGGGGGAGGGGGGGTGTCAAAATATCCCATTTTTAGCGTGACGTCCTTTATGCACAGCCCCTTATGTACGGATCTGCCTATCACTAATCATGTAATCCATATCAAATTAAAACCAGGAAAACTCTCATTCTAAATCACGTCTTCCGTGACTGCGACATCGTAAGTTTCACTCACCGTCTTCCATGAGTGCGTTATGCGTAGTGATGGCAATTTTCTGATTTTTTTTTTTTTTTTAAATTTTCATGCAAATTTTCATGAAAATTTTCAATGCGTTGAAAATTTTTTAAATTATTTGTTTTATTGCTTTATTTCACACAATTGTTAATAATATATCTGAAAAAAGCGTAAAATCAAAATCAAAATAAAAGCCAAATATAAACCCAAATCTCAGTTTGTCTTCATTGTAATTTTGGCCAGACTGTAATTTCTACATAGGCGGGAAATTTGAATGCTGTATTAATTATCATTTTGCACATTTACCACTCAGACAACAACACGCATCATAATTGAGTTCAGTATTCATCCCAAGTATGCCCATACATTTATTAAATCAAATATAATTGATTTAAACATTTTTCAAAAAATTTCAATTTTTTCAATAATCATTGAAAATTTTCTGAAAATTTTCATTTTTCTGAAAATTTTCAAATGAAAATTTTCAATGGGCCATCACTAGTTATGCGGCAGTGTGTCACGATATTATGAGACGACCCTAGCGGGACTTGAAGCAACTACATAGCTGATATCTTCAAGTACCTAATGTGGCTTTATTAATAATAAACCTAATATTGTAATGTGGAAAATTCTATATTACGAATATATTTCTATATTCTATATTATACTAGCTGACCTGCCCGGCGTTGCTCGGGAGTACGGTACATAAAAGCAGAAAATCCGGAAGATAGTTTCACAATTGTCACTTGAAAATATGCTGATCACTCTCTCGCAATTCAGACTGACTCGTCACGGGCGCAGACGCTGTTTTATAGGCCCTGTTCTGTATTCTATTTGTCACTCCATGTTTCTGGAATGTTCCGGACCCGCGTGGAACATGTTCATGCAGGAGGCCAAGTCTTGAAACTTACGCTTTCAAGACGCAAACGCTCTCGGACGTCAATAAGTCCCATTTACTGTAAGAATGACGACCTTGAAATCTACTGTCAACTGTTTTAATAGGTTTTAATAATGTTTTAATGACTGTATAATATCTGTAATATTAATTATAATGTTAATAAATTGTTTCCAATAGATTGCTGGATGACAATCAAATAAGTGGCTTGACTTTATGTTTCAATGTCGATCACTCTTACAGTAAATGGGACTTTATGACGTCCTAGAGCGTTTGCGTCCTGAAAGCGTAAGTTTCAAGACTTGGCCTCCTGGTTGTCTACCTCGCACGCGGTGATGACGCAATACTTCCGCGAATTCCTTCCAGACGCCCTTGTAAACTTTTGATGACGGCGGCGAATTCTGAACTAGACACGTGTCTTTTATTGCTTTAAGTTTATAGCTTCGCGTCGAGTCGAGTCAAATGCGAAGCGCGACTGAGCCGCAATTTCAGTTATCAGCAGTTTTGATAACTTGCACGCACTCGTCTTTGCGTGTATTTAATTTTCAATTAGGGGTGGTTTTGCGAAGGGGGTAAGTACCCTATGTTGTGAGTTATTTTTCAAAGAATGTATGTACCAAATTTGGTTGAGATCGGTCAAAGGGTGTAGAAACGTATGAAGAACATACATACAGACATACAGACAGACATTCTACTTTATAGGTATAGATATTCTATATTATATTATTCTATATAAATTCTAAATTAATATTTCTATATATTTTTCTATTATATTAATATTCTATAAACGAATATTAGCTTCTAATAATAATGATACGGAACAGGTTGGCTGAGTGGTAACGCCTGAACTTGTATTCCGGAGGCCCGGGTTCGATTCTCGCGGCCGTCCTTCCTGACTGGGGTTTTTTCGTGGCATTCCCTCAGTTGAGGGGCAAATGTTGCGAAGGTACCCTTCTAATAGGTCACGACCGCCTCCTTCCCACCTGTGACCTTCCATCCTTACCTACTCTTCACCATCATCTCCAAATCATCATAATCATTCAGTCGTCGCCATTAGCCTCGCTGCAGAACAGTGCGACGTTAAGCCCCAGACAAAAAAATATTATAATAATAATGATAAAAGTTCTGAAGCGTAATGGCGGCCGTGTACTACTGTAGTCAAGCGAACGTATACCTACTCATGTAAATATCAATACAATCAAAAAATATGTATAATGCCACTGTAGATCAAAATAAATAAATTTTATTGAATAATTTCTAATGTTTTTTACTATTAAACATGGTGTTTTTCACATAATTTATACAATTTCAATAATACAAAGAAGAAAGTCTTGACATTGACAGGGCAGTGTTCATGTGAACGACCAATGAAGGACGTGATAGTCCAAAACGTCATAAATATTCTTATCGTGATTGAACTTTATTTTTACGTAATAAATATTTAATAATAATTATAAATAAATTATTTAATTTATTAAAAGTACTAAAAATATATAATAAAAGTGGAGAGTGATAAAGATATGATACGACAATATGCTAAAGATGGAACCACGTTAAAACACAAAACCTTTTAAATTTACCCGATAGCTCGATCTCAGCGCATGCGCAGAAAGATTTCGCAATGCCGGTGCCACATCGCATTGCGAAATTATTGGAGTTGAGTCAACTTCTGTTGCGATTTCGCAGCGTCATCGGCGTAATCTGAATCTGAGCTGTGATTGGCTTAAACAAAAAATTATGGCGGATTTCGCAGATGCCGCCGACATGTCTCAGTTATGGAAGACGTACTTAAATCATTAATAAGCCTTCACATTGCATTTTGAGTTGCTCGATAGACCTTGGAATAACTGACTGATGAAATCAATCAGTTATGAACTGACTGTTATATAATCAGGCGGACTATTAAGATATATGATGCCATAAAAATGATGTGATATTTTCACAGACCACATCACATTATAAAACATCAAATATTTTTCTACAAATGACAACTCATTTATTGTAGGAGTAATTCCACATCAGTTCGATCAATGAATATTAATGACCCTCTTCTTTAAGTTAATGAAACTTGCTAGGATTGTTTACTATTCTAAAAAAGCATATAGGTAAGTGTTTTATTCTTGCGCCAAATTTTCATCCCGTAGTACCTATCGAATTACAGCCAACAAAAAATTGGACATTTTCGACAAAACAGCTTCATTGAAATGTCTCTAGTTCCCCCACGACCTAAGATAGACAAAAAGTGTTTGAACAGAAAATGTACCTAGATAATTGTACAGCCAACGCATAAAGTCCTGTTAATTCTTCACCCTTACAGAATATCATGATACCACCACTCGTACAGCGAAGCTCGTAAAGTTGCCTATAGCAAACCCATAGTTATTTGTCAACAGAGGGATGACTGAATTACTGGGTTGTGTTCATCAGCCCCAAATCACACAGATAAGGAAGTCAATGTTATGTCGATCGAACTAACATAACTTAACAACAACCAACTTTCTTTTATCGGAACTAATAATTTACTTTCAGTTAAAACAAATATAGTTGGTTGGTGCATTTGGATTTCATTGGTATTGATTATATCACGATTGTTATAATACATTTTGGAAAATATAAACTATTTAATTTAAATACTCCAAAATTATTTAATTATTATGTATTTTTAATTATTTAATCCAAAAATTATTTTATATTAAAATGAAGTTAAACAGTCTATTTGTATGTAAATTGTATTTAATAAATCTTCCCAATGGAATAAATCGGTTAATTGAATGAATCCTGGTGTCAAGGCTGGCAACATAATTTGATCTAATATCAATCAGTGTGTGAATCATTGTTCAGAAAATATTTGATTGTTATTGTAAACACTCAAACAGTTCCTATAACCATCAAACCTTAGATACATTCATTTGTAACAGAAACCGGAAAGTAACCGAGTATCACAGTCACACAACGTCACTAGTCACTCCACAAAAATTTCATTATGGCTGTAAAATTGTCTTATATTCCTCTAAAAAATCTATAAGAAAAAGCATTTTAAATGCTCTCGGATTGATATCAAAATCCTGAGATCTGTCGAATAAACGAAAATCTTTGTACTTGTGTCTAGTGATGGGATTTTTCATGATTTTTTTTTTTTGAAATTTTCATGAAAATTTTCAATGCTTGGAATTTGCACAAATTACTTGTACACCTATGTATGTCAAATTTCAAAAAAAAATAACATGCAAATTTCCATGTGAAAATTGTGAAATTTTTTTTTTCATGTGTTATACATGTAAAATAATACGTGTAACGTTTATCGTTTATCGCCATTTACAATAATTGCATTGTGCTGATGTTTTAAAACATTTCTAAGTTTCTTCCCTGCCATGCATGGAGATAGATATTATGGTTTATGGCGCTCAACAGCTCAATAGCTGGATTTCTACCAGGGGGGGGGGGGGGGGGGATAAGCCTAGAAAAACAATTTTCCACGGTTTAAGAGGTACGGGGCTCCACACACTGCCCCGTAGGGCTTATTTGGTTTTTGGATACTTTGAAATCAATTTTGAGACGTAATGAGCTGTATTTTGTTAAAATACTCAATAATCTTTTAAAATTTGACACATTTGTTAAAATCCGCATGGCATTTTTGGATTTTTTGTCACTCTGAAATAATGTTTACATTTTTTTGTTACAAAATGAAACTGTATGTAGGTACCTACATAAAACAACACCAAAAGTTAATGTTTATATCCTGACATACAGGAGCCCCCCTTGCCCCCCCCCCCCCCCCCCTGGTGGATGCCCAACATGGCAAAATGGAGACCAGTGAAAAGAGATGTATAATAGTGCGAAGCTAGCCTGCACCTACACCTGCACTAGAATAAGCTGAAAATAAGTTAAAAGTGCCACAAACAGTGTACCAACTGCTGTCGAAAAGTTAAAAAAATTGAAAATTTTCAAATGAAAATTTCAAAGGGTCTTGAAAATTATTATGAAAATTTTCATGTCTCATCACTACTTGTGTCTAATTAGCATTTGTTCAATGACGGTCTACTAAGATTTAAACAATATGTTACAGGTGATAAGTATTAAGTAGTTTGGGAAATCACACAGCTCATAGGAAATAACAGAATTGATATTTTTGTGATTGAATCGCATCGAGTAGATATTTGTGTGGATGGACGTTGTTGACAGACAAAAACCAGTTTTTCAAGTCATCCCTCTGTTGTCAAATAACTATGGGTTAGCTGTAGGCAACTTATCGAGCTTCGCTGTACGAGTGGTGGTATCGTGATATTCTGTAAGGGTGAAGAATTAACAGGACTTTATGCGTTGGCTGTACACACTTTCATA
The DNA here is from genome assembly GCA_934045905.1 of Leuctra nigra. Classification (NCBI taxonomy): domain Eukaryota; kingdom Metazoa; phylum Arthropoda; class Insecta; order Plecoptera; family Leuctridae; genus Leuctra; species Leuctra nigra. The sequence goes on from OW203773.1 coordinate 8,550,940, forward strand.
TAAAAAATAATTGGTCCCACCAAAATAAAAATGTATGGGGGAATCTTAAAATTTTGACTGTGTTGACCCCCTCTAAAAAAAAGGCGTTTTTTAAATGCTGAAAAAATATATGTTAATTCTCAATGAATTAGGAATCTTTTTATTTAAGGTTTAGAGTGATTAAGGATTAGTTCAAGAGCAATGAATTAATACCACGAGGAGGGGTAAAACAGTGTACTTGTGATAGCGCTAGAGGCGGGTTTCAATAGAAATACAGGATTTAAAAATAGAAAGAAAATATAGAAATATATGCTTGGATTGAAACCCGCCTACAGAGCTAACACATCCAAGCCGTAGTATTTACCCCTCCCCGCGGTACATAAAAAATCAGATCTCTGAAACCAAGAATCGCCCCACTCAAATCATTAGTTAAACAGGTAGTAAAGTATAACAATAATAATGGCAATACAATTTTTGCAATTTTTAATCCTATAGGTATTTAAATCTTGTATTTCTATCCAAACTCGCCTCTAGCGCTACTATTACACCCGCGCGGTTTTACACTTCCGAGCAGTAGGTACACTCGACAATTCATAAAACGGTATTTGAACGAAACAGATTGGCTGCTGGTCAGGTTCATTGACAATCAATCCTTGTTATTATCAATGAAATCAGAGCTCACCTACTAGAGTTAGATGACGAGTAAGTATAGACTTCATATGATGATACCATCACATATTTTCCAGGCAATCAATTTCTTTCAAATACCGTTTTATGAATTGTCGAGTGTACATAAAATTCCATATTTCTGAAACTTAAAGTTCGCCCACTCTTAACCTTAACTGAATAGATAGCTACCTAATACAATAATGATGACTAAAAATTTGTTTTTAATTTTTTAGTCCTAAGTTCCTCACCTTTCTATATTTAACGTTGGGCATAGAAGCCTAAAACTTCTAACAGTCAGTCGAGTTAGGACCGTTGTCGAGGCAAGACCTATGTAGCTCCTCAGAGCATTGCTTTTCCTCCCCCTTCCCCATTGACTAGACCAGCCAGGCTTGTGCACTCACAATAGAAGACCCTAATTATCTACCCCTCCTTTTTAACCGTCGTCGCTGGTCAGCCGTCAGTCAAAAGAAGAAAAGGATATCGGTTTCAGACAAATAATCTTGAATTAGGAAAAACTAAAATCATTGCAGAAAAACAATAAAATTAACAATTAATTTTATCCTCATAAAACTAATTTATTGCAAAAGAAAATGATCCACCAATAAATACACAATTTTAATTTTGAAAATCCATCAATATTTGCGTTTCTGCAACCGATAATTTGAAGAAAAGGATGTCTTTCTTATTAGTTTGCTTGTTTGTTTGAACATTCTTTATTCTAATTTTAGTAGTATAATCAAATATTATTGTTCCTATCATTATTGATCGCCCGGTAGCGTATTTACGTAGGCTAACTGAATTCGAGACACAGGTCTCGGAATCGTACAGACTTCGTAGTCGCATTTTGCAACTCCGTAGCCTAACTGAATTCGAGACCAACTTCGTCGGTTCTCGGCTGCTTTCGGCTGCCTTCGTTCTTCCGTGTCTCGATCAGCTGATCGGGTATGTCTGGTTGTCAAAGGAGTTTGCATGCCGTTATAAATCATCATGTCAAAATAACTAAGATTTTGATTGGTGTTAATAGTACGACCGAAATTAATAAACTTGATTTCGATAGTGAACATCAGTACACTCTACAGGCTAGAGCAAATCTAAACAAAATATAATCATTAATAATGAATCTTTAATTTAATTTTCCGAACTGAAAAATATTTATAGATTTTCATTGACGGATACATTACATAGTAAATTCTCGTGTAGATACGTAAATGATTTTATATCAGTAAATCTATTCAATGTATGTTACTTTACTAATGAAACTATTAAATCAGTTAATTAATTGTTGAATGTTGAGTCAAAGTGACAATTCGTATTTTTTTAAGGAGCAAACAAATCCTGTTGCCTACTGTTTTTAATCAATTGTATTTTGTAATTTAAGGGAATTGTACTTAAATGTGGCGCAAATGATTCCTTTCATTCCTTAGAAAATGTTTAAGAAATGAGAATATTATGTGGACGGTCATTAATTATATAATATATGCCTTGTATTTTCCAAACATCAAAAATAAACACATTGAAATTCAAATATTCTAACCTACCTTCTTACTGAGAATTTCCCTTCTGCAAAATTATTTCAATATTATTTTATATCTTTTAAAAATATTATTCGTGTCACATATTTGTATTTAAAATGTGATATTGACACGATAGATTTATGTATATCAAGTGATTATTAATGCATAGGGAAATGGTATTACATATCCCTTTTTGCTCTTGGTTACTAGCGTAGAACGATATTTTTCTCTAGGTATTTTAATAATATTAATATTGCTAAATTGCTTATATAGATATAATAGCATATTAATGAACAATGTGTTGCTATTAGTTGATAGAGAAAGAAAATAATTAGTAATACGCGTGAATTCGACATTTAAATTTGAGGTATCCCATATTTCATATCAAGCGTGCGAATTGAAGACATGTGCAAGTCTCGAAATCAGTTAGGCTACGGAGTTGCAAAATGCGACTACGAAGTCTATGCGAATTCGAGACCTGTGTCTCGAATTCAGTTAGCCTACGTAAATACGCCGCCCGGTATACAAATTGTATTTCTTTAATATTCTGACTAAATGAACCAAACGCAATTCTCAAGTGAAAATTATAATGCATAAAATTAGGTGCACTATTGATACTTCACTATTGATGTCGATACTTTAACATGTGGTTAATTTTACATGTAGGTATATTAATTTGCATACAGTTCAAAGTAAGCTTATCTCATGTATGTACCTGCGCTTTACACTTGAGCCAATTATATTATGAAAACTCCCGTTTAATTAAATCTATGCCTGAGCGTTGCAGATTTTAGGAGTGGCGTTAGGTACTCTTTAGTAATTTGTTTGTACTATATCAGGTCCCACAGGAGAAGGACCACATACATTTCGCACATAATTTTAATTTTCACAAACTATTCTCACATAATATAGGAAATATGGCGATATTTTAGCTAATCTCATGCATAATGAATGATTTATCTGCAGCAAAGAGGAGACTCACGAGACGAGATCTACCTTAGGGATGGAGCGAACCTGGATTTTGATATCGACTATCGATATCATTTATATATCGATATATATCGATATATCGATATCGCGATATATCGATATATTGAAATATCGAAATATCGATATATTGAAGTATCGATATATTGAAATATTGATATATTGAAATATTGAAATATCGAAATATCGATATATTGAAATATCGAAATATCGAAATATTAAAATATCGAAATATCGATATATTGAAATATCGAAATATCGAAATATTGAAATATCGATATATTGAAATATCGAAATATTGATATATGACAATATTATATTTCGATGTAGGTATGGAAATATTGATATATCGCATAAATGCCTTAAATGCCTTAAATTGCTCCTAAAAATGATAGGAAATTCAAAAGAAAATTTAAATAGAAATAACACAGCCGTTCCAAAATATAGGGTCACCGGCCAGATAAGAAAGAAATGTGAATAATCTGAGAAATTGTTCTAAAATCTGATAAACGCTGCACTGCAAATATGAATTATTTTGCCATAGTAGGTATAAACTTCAATTAAGAATATAGTTGTATCATACGGTAAAGCTTCGATATATTGATATTTCAATATATCGATATTTCAATATTTCAATATTTCGATATTTCAATATTTCAATATTTCAATATATCGATATTTCAATATTTCGATATTTCAATATTTCAATATATCGATATTTCAATATTTCGATATATCGATATTTCAATATATCGATATTCAATATATTCAGGTATCGATATTTCGATATTTTTTTGATATCGATATATATCGATATATCGATATTTTCTCCATCCCTAATCTACCTACTTTATAGGTAGATGAAACGGAATACTTTTGACTTCCTGAACTTCTATTCCGGAAGTCCGGGGTTAGATTCCCTTGGCCGTACTTCCTGACTTGTTCGTGTTATTCAGTAACACTGAACACTTATTCAGCACTGAAAACCTTGAGTAAAGGATCTATTATCAAGGCCAAAACGTAGTATCCAAAAATGGACCAAAAAAACTTTATTTTGAAAACCAAAAATGTTTGCAGTATAGTTTTTTTTTTATAGTTTTTATATTAATCTATATTCTTTATAATAAAGTCACCTTCATACATACAAGTTGTAAATACACAGACGCCAATCAATAAAGTAAAGTCCAATTTACACGGTGCAATTTCTTGTTCAACTTCTGTGCCACACTTTTGTGTCACATTTCTTGATAGGTATTAGAACAAGTTCTAAATGATATAAAAGTTCAGCTCAAGTTCTGTGACAAAAGTTGCTTCGTGTAAACACAAAATTGTATGAAAAGTGCGAATGTGACACAGAAGTTGTTCAAGAAATTGTACCGTGTAAATCAGGCTTAAAGCAGGCTTAATACATTAATTTGATTTAAAACATGAAGGAAATTAATTGGTAGATTAAGCACAAAAACTAACAAATAAATAATGCTTATACTCAAACAATTTTAAATTTTTTAAATTGATCCCTTTAGATATAGATGTACACATATTTTATGTATTTCCTATACTTCTATACTATTTATATAGGTACACTCGACAATTCATAAAACGGTATTTGAACGAAACAGATTGGCTGCTGGTCAGGTTCCTTGACAATCAATCCTTGTTATTATTAATGAAATCAGAGCTCACCTACTAGAGGTAGATGACGAGTACTTGTATAGACTTTATCAGATGATGCCATCGCATTTTTTTCAGACAATCAATTTCTTTCAAATACCGTTTTATGTATTGTCGAGTGTACCTACATGATGCGCCATATTTTGTTGATTTTTTAAATACAGTTTTGACTTTCCCACTTCTTCTCACTCTCTACTTTTCGGTGCTCGCTTTTTAGATTCATTATATTTGTATTTATTTTTAGTTCTATAGACTTACTTGGCTGGTATTTTACACGGCGTGTTTATTTATGGGGTTATTGTTTTCTTAGAACAAGTTTAATTGCATTGATCACTGGTTAAAAATGCGAGCGTAGCGTGCGTTATTACTTATAACTACGCTAATTTTATGGCAATTGTTCTCTTCTGTTTGGTTTTTGTGGTGTGTTTGTAGGCAATGCCCAGAGCACACCGTTCAACCTATCGATTCGATATTTTGTACACAAAAAATATCTATAAGCAGTCTTGTATAGTTTTTCAATGCAATCAAAATGTTTTTGATTTTTTTTTAAATTGAATGTTTTTGAATACACCTGTGATTGGTGAAAAATAAAAATAAAGTTGATCGATCAACTTAAAATTTTGCAACTTCATTTCAATATATATTTTTTAAATCAAATACATTTGACACTGACAAGATTCTGTTCCTCGCCTTGACTCAGGATATTATTCTGTACTCGGGTCTCAAATATCGGGATTTTTTTTTTTTTTTTGCAATTTCCTCTTATCTTCACGAGCGATCTCATGAACAATACAAGAAGCCAGCTACCCTTCTGGTACCTGGCTACTAGACAAGGAAGGTGAATCTTCTTCTTCTCTCTCTCCCTCTCTCCCTCCACGCAGGTGTTTGCAACTTCACTGAAAATCCGCACCGTAGCGCTACGTGATGACAAATAATTTGATTTTTAATTTTTTTTTTTAATTAGTAGAAGTACATTAATTTACTTGAAACTACCTGATGACCCGTAGAAAATTAGTACGAACTAATACAAAACAAAATTGTTGCACATCATAAAATGTTACTATTATAAAATCAATTTTTTTTGCATTCGAAGTTTTGATTTAATAAACCTGTGAATATATATTTTTTATATAATAATCATTAAAAAGCTTATTTAATTCTACAGGTGAGCGGCTAGTTTCATCTTACTGAGATAAACCGTTTTCTCGGAAAAAAATATTTTGTGATGCTGCAATTTACCATTATCCCAGCCGTATTTAATTCTATTGAAAACCACATCTAGCGCTATACAAGCACGCTGCTTTAACCCTCCGTGCGGTATACATATTAATTGCTCGGAACTAATAGTCAGCCTGCCCACTCTAAGCTTTAATTGAAATGATTGTAAATCCATTAATGAAAAATATATATTTTTGTTTAAAAAACACATTTTTTGAGGGGGGGGGGGGGGGAGGGGGGGTAGGTCAAAATAGTAAAAAAAAATTGAGTTTCCCCCTAAGAATTTTCATTTGTATGGGAACAATTAATTTTTATATGAAAGTGTGTTGGTACAATTATCTAAATTTTTTGGTAAAACTTTTTTTGTCTACCTATCTTAATTTGTGTGGAAACTAGATATACGGCAATATCCATGCTGCAATGAAGCTGTTTTGTCGAAAATGTCAAATTTCGGGATTGCTGTAATTCGAAACGGGATGAAAATTTGGTGAAACAAAAATAATTACTTGTATCTATGCTTATTTAGAATAGCAAACAATCGTAGCAACTAGCAAGTTTCATCATGATGAAGAGCGTCGTTCACATTTTCACGTTTTTTGGTCTGACGACGTGGAACTACTCTAGTTGTAACCGATGCAGTTGTAATATTGTTACTTGTGTTTCTCTCTGCAGAAAGTGGAAACCCAAAGCTGCTGCACTCTCCTGTGAGTTTGGTCCGAAGAGAGATTTCAACTCAACAACTACGGACTATAACATGCAGGTCAGTTTAGTTCAAACATTTATTTGCAAATCGACGGTGGAAATTACGTAATTGCGTGGTAATCAAATACTTTCCGCATGCTATTTACGATTTGAGCGAGATTCATGGAAAGTCTATTTTCGGTTTCGTAAGGACGTTGTGCGGGAAAAGCGCTTGGCGAAAGAAGGAACTAAACGAGAGAATGTTTCAAGTGTGTATTTGACCGTGTAGCATGGGCTTTTCGCGTGTGCGACCGTGTGGCTTGTGGTGTTAGGCAACTCACATTTTTTTATTGAAGAATATTACATGCAATACCAACCATTCAGTGGTTTTAGATAGTCAAAACAGTTTTGAGGTAACAATTCACAGCTTTCCAAATTTTGTTTTACGGGCGTGACATGGTGTTACGGGTGTGACAATTTACGAAAAATGTGCATCTTACTGTTTCATAGTGCACACTCTCGCGCGTGCACACTCTCATATAAAAAGGCTGAAGCAACCCACTTTTACTGTAAGCATCAATGTGGCATTTTCGGCCTACTGGATCTTATAATTGGGAAATCTCACATTGTTGCGAAATGTCTTAATTTCGATATGGCCCACACTACAACATAAACCAAATTTGGGAACAATAGGTTACGCCCTTTGCGAGCTAGAGGGCCGTGAAAACAGTGTTTTAGGGCGGTTTTCATAATAATCTCAGTTGTAGGCTGGAGCTAAAATCCGGTAAGCAGGCCACAGCCTAAACGGCTGAACCGATTGATCTGAAATTTTTACCACGTGTGCACTTATGGTGTCTGATGTGCCCTCTCCCCTATAGTAGGCAGCAGGCGATCTGTGGATTTCATTTTAAAACCGTTATTTTACGAACACCATAGTTAGCTTAACTTAGAGGGTAGAACCATTTCCATTGTTATAGTAGAATCATCTCCATTATTAGTTCCAGACTTCAGGTTGAGAGAACTAAGGAGTTCATAAAATACTGATTTTAAAAGTGAAATTAATCCACAGATCGCCTGCTGCCTACTATATGACTTTTTTTGTGCCGCCATTTTGAAACCGGAAGTGCCGTCATCTCGTCAACGGCTAGACCGATTTGAACGAAATTAGCGCCAAACGATTCAGACAGTCAACTTTATGGATTATCAGTAGCAAGAAACTAAAAATTATGTTATCTAAACAGGAAATGACGTCATGAAATTTGAAATAAAGCTATTGGCATTTCGGCATCAAAGGGTGATACGATTATTTTGATATTTATGTCACGTATGCACTTTTGACATAGCATGTGACTTGTTATAAAACCAACCGGACGTCGCCATTTTGAAACCGGAAGTGACATCATATCTCAAAACCGGCTAAACTGATTCCAACGAAACCAGCGCTAATCGATTTTGACGGTCAACTTGATGTATTTTTTTTTGTCTGTGGCTTAACGTCGCACTGTTCTGCAGCGAGGCTAATGGCGACGGAAACTTGATGTATTATAATCAGATATATTTGCAGTTTCCCATACCAAAACCGGAAATGACGTCACATATTTAAAAATTCTAATAAATTTCCATTTTAATACAATAAATACCATTTGAGACAGTTTATAATAAAATGTAATCATGTATAAATTTAATTCAAGGTGTCAGAGATTATAGCCGCCATTTTGAAACCGGAAGTAACGTCATATCTCGAAAACTGGGAGACTGATCGGCACAAAACTAGCGCCAAACTATTATGAAGGTATAGAAACAGTCAAACTAGAATTTTCCTATTTATGAGACCGGCAATGACGTCTATCAAATTTAAAAATTATTATAATTTCCTCTCTCTACAATGAATGCTTACAATTAGGTATAAACTTTATATGTACCAAGATATAAGTTCTGTATGGCAGGGTAAGTTCAGCAGCCATTTTGAAAACCGAAGTGTTGCCATATCTCGGAACTGGTTGGACCGATTAGAATGAAACCTATGGCTATTCTTCATGAAAGATCATTTAAAGCAAATATTACACAAATTTTCATTAGTAGTAACCAAATTGTAAATGGCGATTTTTTTTTAAAGGATTTAGGTAGTAATTGTTCTTGCGATACGTGTCCCAAGTTTTAAGAATAAACTTAAAAAATGAGTGATATCCCCATAAAAACACTCTGTGTAAAAATACCAGCCAAAGTCTCTTCAACTAAAAAAAACAGCATAAAATCATAAATTCTGCACTGAAAAGTAGTGTATCAAAAATGAGCCAAGTCTAAACTTTATTTGAAAATCAAAAAATACTTGGCGCATCGTTTTTTAGGGCATTATAGGTATATTGTATGTATAGATGTATGTTTGATGCATATTTAATATCTGGCATATACTTCTAAACTATTTGCATACACGATGCACCAAGGATTTTTTGATTTTCATATAAAGTTTTGACTTGGCTCATTTTTTGATACCTATCACTACTTTTGTGCAAAATTTTTAGATTTCATATTGTTTTTTTTTAGTTGAAGAAACTTGGCCGTTGTTTTTACCAGGGTTGAGTCATTACGCGTAGAATATTAATTTTCTACGTACACGTAGAATAACACGTAGAATATGTAGAATATGTAGAATATTATTGTAGAATATTTTTTTTTAGTGCCAGTGGATTGACATGGTAAAATTTGGAAAAGTTGGCAAAGACCAAAAAATATTATTTTACCTTATTAGTTGCCCTATTGTCAATTACTTCAAAACTTTGTAACTTTCTTATAACAGATTAGAATCGACTAGATCCGAGTCTTAGCCCATTGATAACATCAACATGAAATGAATATAAATCCCGCAATTATCAACGTATCAAGAAACTTGCATGACTTCTGTTCTTATTAAACCTATTGCATCGCAAGGTTTTCTCTGAATTCTTGCGATAGATACCAGAAACAAATTAAATTAATGGCCAAACTTAGCTTTAGAGCGGTCAAGTTCAAATATATTTTTTAAATTTATTCTACACATCGTATCTTCTATGAGACGGTCACAACCTTAATTTTAGCAGTTTAAAAAGCAATCCTACCTCTTAATTAATAAGCCCATTCATAGCACACTTCCCCTACAACGCTACAATAGGGAACACTCGATGATTTGAATAATATGTGGTGTGTTGCAGTATTGGTTCTAATTTAAAGATATATTCTTCATGTTTGGATAATTGAATCTAGTGGAGCGGTCGCTCCACCCAGCCAAGTCGTACAGTACACTCACAGTCACTCAACATACCGTAAATGCCTTTATAAACTGAGGAGCAGACCAACTACTTTTACTGTAAGCAACAACATAGCATTTTCGGCCTACTGTATCTCAAAATTGAAAAAACCCCACATTGTTGCGAAATATCTTAATTTCGAGCTATGGCCCACCCCACCCCATATACCAAATTTGGGAACAACAGGTTATGCCTTTTGCGAGCTAGAGGGCCGTGAAAACAGTGAAATTACATCACTTTTAAAAGGTATCTGCTGATGATGATGATGATATCAGGAAACACCGCTATCACCGCCACAGCCTAAACGGCTTAGCCGATCGATCTGAAAATTTTACCACATGTGCACTTTTGGCGTCGATGGTGCCTTTTGCTATAACTGGTTTTATGCCGCCATTTTGAAACCGGAAGTGACGTCATATCTCGAAAACAGCTGTACCGATCTGAACGAAATTTGCGTTAATCGATTCAGACGGTCATCTATATGAAATATCAATAGTCGAAATAAAATTGCACTATTACCAAAACCGGAAATGACGTCATAAAAATGCCAAATCTGACTAAAAGCATCTCTTATAACAATAACTACATATTCAGATGGCTTATAATGTTACATAACATTTATATATACACATTTTAGGTGGCAGTGATGTCAGCCGCCATTTTGAAAACCGTAAGTGATGCGATAACTCGAGAACGGCTGGACCGATTGGAACGATGCTTTCGCAATTCATCATGGAATATTATTTTAAGCTTAGGTACATTTAACACCAAACACAATTCTTCGAACCAAATCACAAAGGCGTATTTTTTAAAGGAATTATAGTCAACTGAAAAAAGGAGTGATATCCCCATTAAAAAAACACTCCGTGTAAAAATACCAGCCAAGTCTCTTCAACTGAAAAAAAATATAAGAAATCTAAAAATTTAGCACTGAAAAGTAGTGATATCAAAAAATTGCCAAGTCAAAACTTTTCAAAAAATACTTGGTGCATCGTTTTTTAGGGCATAGATATATTATATGTATAGATGAGTATATTTGATTTCCGGCCTACTTCTATACTATTTATATGCACGATGCGCCAAGTATTTTTTGAAAAGTTTTGACTTGGTAATTTTTTGATATCACTACTTTTCAGTGCTGAATTTTTAGATTTCTTATATATTTTTTTCAGTTGAAGAGACTTGGCTGGTATTTTTACACGGAGTGTTTTTTTTAATGGGGTCTAGATTACAGCATCCGCAAGCAACTACGTACCAAAGCCCCAATGAGATGATTCAGTATCCCTTTGCGTTTTTCTGTTAATATTACATTTAGAAGAAAGAAATTGTCGTTTGTCTCTCTCGGTTCAATAATTTGGTAGAGTTGTTATGTAAAGTTACTTGTTACTTCATAGTAAAGTAAAAAGTGTATATATTGAAAACAAATCAATAAAATGATCATTTTAAATCAATTCAATATAATTTTCTTAAAAATAATATTCTACGTGTAGAATATGTCATCTACATCAATATTCTACATTACATATTCTACGGTAGAATATTCCGCGTAGAAAATGGGTATTCTACGCGTAGAATACCTATCCTGACTCAACCCTGGTTTTTACACTTTTTTTATGTGGATAATATAGTTTTTTTTTGTCTGGGGCTTAACGTCGCACTGTTCTGCAGCGAGGCTAATGGCGACGGATAAATGATTATGATGATGATTGGGAGATGATGGCGAAGTGTGGGTAAGGATGGATGGTGGGAAGGAGGTGGTCGTGGCCTATTAGTATGGTACCTTCCCAGCATTTGCCTGTCGACTGAGGGAATACCACGAAAAAAACTCAGTCAGGATAGGACGGCCGCGGGAATCGAACCCGGGCCTCCGGAATATAAGTTCAGAGCGTACCACTCAGCCAACCTGTTCCGTGGGATAATATAGTACATAGACTCATATAAAAAACTGGGTCCGTCCATTAAGATGTAAATACTTTCTTTTTACCTTTTTTATGTTTTTTTTTGTTAATTTTGTTTAGAATTTTTTATTAAATTGGAAATAAGTTGCGCTATGTATTTAAAACAGTATTTAATACTATTTAAACAATAAAATTATATTAATTTATAAAATATTTTAAGTTTTCGATAATAATATTATTGAGGAATAATGTCATTCTTCCTTAAAAATATATAAGTTCCGAGGAAATTTTGTCCAGAAAATAGCGTCTTGAAACTAAACGGTTGACATTTAAAAAAAATAACTGCATATTCAAATCAGGGGAAAAATATCTTTAATTTGACAGCCTATAGCACATTTTTTTTTTAATTTTTGGCTTTAGTAGACAACTCTACCCTTTCAGATTTACAATATAATATAACTAAAGTAAATATAAAGCATGGAAAAAAAGTAGGCCTCATAAATAAATTTACAATCTATTGCCAAATATATCTCAGCCATTTTACCGCGAAAATGATTATTTTCAAAAATCACGTATTTTGCATAAAACAAAGATGAGCCAAAAACACCAAAGAAAATAATAATTTTAACATTGACGAATCCTAAACTTTTGAAAGTAATAATTTCCATAAGAATTATTGAAACTAAAATAGATATACGCGGAATGGCTGGACAAGTGATATTAACTAAAATTTGTAAAATAATTTCACCCTTTGTAAGGCAATTAGTGAAATTTGTTCTACTCTTTACAATCGTCTATCTTTGAAAGATGAATAATCAATCACAATTATGATGCGATTTAACTTAAAACACAGAATTTCGTTTGGAGAAATTCTCGGATAAATTTCTCACCTCACAACACTAGTTGAATGCATTGTCATTCTACTTTCAGAACCCTGCAGACTCAGAGGCTATCGAGGGAACCGTGAAGATAGAGATCGAAGAACACCCAATCGACATGAAACCTGAACTTGACCTAATGCCTACTTTCGACCGTCATTACGTCTTTCTACCAGAAGATCCAACCATGGACGCAGATCTTCACTCTGCAGGCACCTCGGTGCTTGTGAAACAAGAATCAGATCCTTTCACAGCTCACAATGATAACGATCCTGAAGCAGGACCAAGTCAAAACATAGATCCACTTAACCAGAGCCTCCTTCACCCCAGAGACTTTCCCTTTTCTTGCATTGAATGCACTTACAAGGGTACCTCCAGCCGCAACCTTGTCAGTCACAAGAAACTCCATTCTTCTGAGAAGATGCATCAATGCAGCCAATGTGACTTCAGGGCGCACAAGAAGAGTATCCTTGCAATTCACCTACGCATGCATTCTGGAGAGCGTCCATACGGTTGTGACATTTGCACCTACAGGAGTGTCTCCAGTGGTCATTTAACCCGACACAAGTTACGTCATTCTTCAGAGAAGAAGTTCCAATGCAGCCAATGTGACTACAGAGCTAACGAGAAGTACGACCTTGTAATTCATCTTCGCAAGCATTCCGGAGAGCAGCCATATGCATGTGACATTTGCACGTACATGTGTGCACAAAGTAGTAATCTGACCCAACACAAGCTACGTCATACAAATGAGAAGAAGTTCCAATGCAGCCAATGTGACTTCAGAACTCACGTAAAGGATGCACTTGTAATTCACTTGCGGAAACATTCAGGAGAGCGGCCATACGCATGCGATATCTGCGAGTACAAGTGTAAGAGTGGCAGCGCGCTTGCATATCACAAGAAGTTGCACTCTGGTGTGAAGAACTACAAATGTGACAAGTGTAATTATGCGTCTGTTCGTAAAAGCGACCTAACCCAACACAAGAAGATACACTCTGGTGTGAAGAATTACAAATGTGACAAATGTAATTATGCGTGTGTTCTTAACAGCGCCCTAACTAAACATAAGAAGATTCACTGTGGTGTGAAGAATTACAAATGTGATGAATGTACATATGCGTGTGTTCTTAATAGCGACCTAACTAAACACAAGAAGATACACTCTGGACTCAAGCTCTATCAGTGTGACAAGTGTGCTTATTCATGTGCGCAGAACAGTAACCTTAATCAACACAAGAAGACTCATAAGTAGTATATCCACTGTAAAACTATTTTTTATGATCAATTCACAGACAATACACAGACTTTTTAAACTATCTCAATATTTCACTTACTCTCTCGATGTACACCCTAAAAGATCAATAACAATAATAATACTAGGAAAACGCTCAGTGTAACGCGTTGATGAGCTATCACAGAACATGCAACATCCCCAGTCACGATACACGACACGGCACAAGACGATTTTTACTGTGCAACTCTCCAATCTCCATATAAATACTCTGGATGAATATCAGATCCATTGAGTCGTGACTTTCCTATACATACTTTTTCCAGCTTTTGACAACCCATAAAATGACTCGTGAAATGACAATTAATACTTGACTGATTGGGCTTATAATGTATACAATTTTAGGTTATGTTGGTCTTGATCACCATGCAAAATTTTAATTTAATCGGAACACTTTATAATAATAATAATTGATTGCGCCAAGACGCAGGAAAAAAGGGTTAATTGCGGACTGTAATATGATAGGGGGGTAAGAAAGCAGTAACACTTACTTCGTTCTCGAATGCTGCCAGATGGTGGGTGCGGCGATGCGTAGAACTCTGATCTTGATGTTGGGAAGGATGGTACTGCAATTCGGGGAGGGTAGTTAGAATTGTAATAATGAAAATGATACAAGTAAGAATAAGAAAAGCCAACTTGGCTGTATGACTGAACTTCGAACACACGAACTGTCTGCATGAGCAGAAACTGGCACAGAGAACCTTCCTCGATGATAGGTAACGACAAAGTGAAAGAGGGGAAGGTCAAACTGATAAGGGATGAATGCTTGGCGGCAGCCAACATAATAAACAAAAACTGAGCAAACGAAAAACGGCGCGAACAATAATAATAATAAGTTTTATTGCTCTACAAATTGTATATACAGGTGGCAGAGATACTATCAACTAAAGTTATATGAAGACAATTGACCAATGTAGGTGGGCGTTGCCTTATGAAAGACAAAAGTATTACCATGGTAACTCCAGGGTTCTTAGGAAAATAACAATTTTTCATTCAAACAAATGAAATTCAAAAATATAAAAGAATTTAGCTCACACGTGTTTAATAGTTTAATTTACCACTTGAAATAGTCAATCAATATATTTAAGCTCATATAAATCATGTTTGATGATGCTGGATAATTATTACAGTGGTACAACGAAACAAATTATATTTTGTCAGGTATGTTGCCAAATCTGTCACTGGATTGTTTCGTCAACTTAAAAATGCCTTACCTCTCTTATGATAGGTTAATTGAGACCGAACAATATTCAAGTAGATAGTTTAAATCATTACTATTATTAATGGCAATTTGTAGATGGTAAAACTGTTAAATTCTTTAAGAAACAGCTGTTTGCTGTTAACTGACAGTTGTTTAAAAAAAGCTGACTTTTGTTTTATGACGTAGTGGGGGGAGGAGATCTACATTGGTCAATTCAAATCGGGGGAAAATTATCTTTAATTTGACATGCCTAGCACATTTTTTTTTTTAATTTTTGGCCTTAGTAGACAACTCTACCTACCCCTTCAGATGTGCAATCTAATACAGAGTTTAAAGCATTAGTTTTAAAACATATGTAATAATTATTACTTGCTCTTAATGTGTCTTTCTGTGATATAACCTGTATGTTTGTTACGTCTTCCTGCCTATGCGCAATTTTGTATGTAATTATGTGTTTTTATTATATTTGTACTTGTGGGCTTGCCCGTTACAAATAAAGGATTAATAATAATAATATTGTTCTGTTATTCGAGCAAACAAAGAACTGACTGCACTCTATGGTACTGGAATGTAAGGGGCCCTTTTGTGTAAACATATCTGCTGTACTTGTTTGTTATGGCAACACAATTAAAATGTTAACTAAATTTAATTTTTATTCTCTTTTTCACTGCATTTGGAAACACGACCTGTCAACACAAGTAAGTGTATCTGTAAAGTTTCTATCCATCTTGCTTGAAGTCGTACCATCACGTATCGCTTTCTTGCGCGAAGATAATATTACAGGATATTTATCGTAATTAGAATTCTTTAATCGTTATATCCCATTATATTCGCTCAGAGGAGTTGACCTGTCGAGTCCTAAAACAATGTTACTCAGCTCGGAGAAAATTAAGAACGAAACGGAAAGAAAATTAAAATATAATAAAGAAGACATCAAATTAAACTCTTTCTTCAAAACATTGTCCTTATAACAAAGAAGGTTTGATCTGAACAATCATCCATGTAATGTCCACTTAAGGTGCTGCAAGCGCGAGCGATTTTGCCGCGTTTTGCAGGCACTTTTTTTTGGATACGATTGGAGACAAAATGGGTTGGCGAAATGATTTGAAATTTTAACCATGATAAGACAAAGACAAACTTAGGGTTATCCCCTGGTACATTTTTAATTTTTTGCTTCGTTAATTAGTAATAATCAGTTGACTTTTTGTGAAAAATTGTATATTTTCTTGTCTCAATGGTTGCCGTATGAAAATACATTTTTAAAATGTGCCTCCTAATTTTGTCTTTTATCTAATCATGATTAAAATTTGAGATTAATTGGTTCACGAGTTTGGTCTCCAATCGTATCGGAAATTTCATAGTTTTTAGCGTTTTTTTTTTAAACGGCGCCTAATAATTTACAATGCAAGAAGCAAAAATTAAAAAGTGCTACTAATATACAATCAGACTGATCATGTGAACATCCTATCAAACCCAGCAAACAAGGTACATGCCTGGCACCTCCCTGGCACATCCCAGTTTGACCATTTGGGATATGGCATTTGGGAGCTCCCTGTTACATGGCGGGGACCTCCCAAATGTTCAAACTACTTAGAAAATGAGTTTGAACATTTGGGATGTCCTCGCCATGTAACAGGGAGCTCCCAAATGTTCAAACCTTATCGAGAGGAATGTGGTGGCATTTGGGAGGTCCCTGTTACATGGCGAGGACCTCCCAAATGTTCAAACTCATTTTGTAAGTTAGTTTGAACATTTGGGAGGTGCCAGGGATGTGCCAGGGATGTGCCAGGCATGTGCCAGGGATGTGCCAGGCATATGCCAGTTTCATCCCAGGGAGCTGCCTGGCACATACCTGTTACATGGCGGGGACCTCCCAAATGTTCAAACTCATTTTGTAAGTTAGTTTGAACATTTGGGAGGTGCCAGGGATGTGCCAGGCATGTGCCAGGGATGTGCCAGGCATATGCCAGTTTCATCCCAGGGAGCTGCCTGGCACATCCCTGTTACATGGCGGGGACCTCCCAAATGTTCAAACTCATTTTGTAAGTTAGTTTGAACATTTGGGAGGTGCCAGGGATGTGCCAGGCATGTGCCAGGGATGTGCCAGGCATATGCCAGTTTCATCCCAGGGAGCTGCCTGGCACATCCCTGTTACATGGCGGGGACCTCCCAAATGTTCAAACTCATTTTGTAAGTTAGTTTGAACATTTGGGAGGTGCCAGGGATGTGCCAGGCATGTGCCAGGGATGTGCCAGGCATATGCCAGTTTCATCCCAGGGAGCTGCCTGGCACATCCCTGTTACATGGCGGGGACCTCCCAAATGTTCAAACTCATTTTGTAAGTTAGTTTGAACATTTGGGAGGTGCCAGGGATGTGCCAGGCATGTGCCAGGGATGTGCCAGGCATATGCCAGTTTCATCCCAGGGAGCTGCCTGGCACATCCCTGTTACATGGCGGGGACCTCCCAAATGTTCAAACTCATTTTGTAAGTTAGTTTGAACATTTGGGAGGTCCCCGCCATGTAACAGGGATGTGCCAGGCAGCTCCCTGGGATGAAACTGGCATATGCCTGGCACATCCCTGGCACATGCCTGGCACATCCCTGTTACATGGCGGGGACCTCCCAAATGTTCAAACTCATTTTGTAAGTTAGTTTGAATATTTGTGAGGTACTGCCATACTATAGGTACTTGTTAAAATAACAAGTAGCTCTTATAGATAATTCTAAAATTAGTTTGCTATAAGAACTAAGCATAACCTAAACTTAATTAGGTAATACCTATTCACCTCGAACTTCAAGGTTTTATTTTTTTGCCTGGGGCTTAACGTCGCACTGTTCTGCAGCGAGGCTAATGGCGACGGAAAAAAGGTTTTATATATTTGCAAGGAAGGAAAATAGATAGAAGTAGATAGCACTCCATTGCACAATGGAGTCTTTTTCTGATTTCGTCGTGACCGGCGTAATTCATTCAGCGTGAATCTTATAATAGAAGTGAAATGAATTCGATCGCGAGGAGAGAAGAGAGGCGCTCCAGCTGGGGCCTATTCTCGAGTTGATACCGCATGTGAAAATGAGACTAGATGCGATACCAAGGGAAATCTTTTGTTTTATCAAAGATAAAGTAATGTGCTCATTTCCGCATGGTGAACATTTTCAACAAACTCGAGATTAGGCACCCATTTTTACATAACATTCTTAAATTTTTATATATTATAATAACATAACTATAGTGAACTAGTAATGTTATTCCTTCGTCGTAATAGCCCAGTGTTTGTATTACTATAAGTATAGTGATAACACTAGAAGTGCCAATCCCAGGCTAACATTGATTTATTTAAAAATAATACATTTTAATTTGCCTATTAGTTTAACTTCATATTAATTTTGTGGATCAATTATTTACGTGAGCATAACAGCCGCAACCTATCTCCTTTCAAATGCTCGTTTCAACTACCTATGTTTCAACGCACCAAACCTTCAGCTGTCATCGTGGTCCCTTGGATAGCGCGTCTGCCTGCCACCTGGAGGTCCTGCCATCGAAATCACGTCTAATCCATTTGCGTTTTATTTCAGATTCTATTCGCAATTGTAATAATCTCTGTGAATATCTTGTCGTAATGTAATTATGAAGAAAACCCGTGTAGATATCGCTATTATAGGTTACTTTTTACAGTTTAAATTCAAAATAACCGTTAATTTTAGGCAGCTGAACTCGCTGGAATGTGCCAGAGATGTACCTGGGAGGTGCCAGGCAGCTGCTGGGATGTGCCAGGCAGCTCCCAGAGATGTGCCAGGCAGCTGCTGGGATTTGCCAGGCAGCTCCCAGAGATGTGCCAGGCAGCTGCTGGGATTTGCCAGGCAGCTCCCAGAGATGTGCCAGGCACCTGCTGGGATGTGCCAGGCAGCTCCCATGGACATGTGCCAGGCAGCTCCCAGACATGTGCCAGGCAGCTACCTTGGGAGGTGCCTGGCATCCCGTTGTCCAGTCGTAGTTACATGCCTGGCACCTCCCTGGCATGTAACTGGCAAATCTCATGGGAGCTGCCTGGCATGTAACAGTGTTTGCTGGGAAGTAACACCAACTTATGAATCAATAATTTTCATCTCTCAATTTTCTCAAACGGCCGAGCGCTTGTATCACCTTAAGTTCCATTCAATGAAACAATAATCGACCTTGAAACATAAAGTCATTTTATAGTTATTTAGCTTATTTGAATACGGTATAATGTTAAATAAATTGTTTCCAATTGGCGTTTAAAACCTGGTTAGGTAGCAGCACTTGTCCTGTGTAGGATAGACAAGGTGTATAGAAGAAGTGTGTAGTGTTTTCGGGTAAGAGCAGCCTGCATTGACGATTTATGAACTTATTTCAGATATATCAAAACAATATAATACAAGTCTTACCAGAGTAAAAGAAGATCTCTGCTTTGAAATGTTCCCCATACACTAACATCATAGAATAATGAAGCTAACATGCATTTTGGAAACCCTCTTGCCAATCTTCAAAGCAGATTGCAGATGATTGTTCCTCCCGCACAGCTTTCTTCGGGAATAAATGAAAGGAGAGGCCATCTGCAGCTGTTGATACTTTGTTTGAACATTGAGGAACACTACAGTATCGATTTGCTGATTTAATTTGCTTTTAAATAGGTAAATTCACCGGTTGAACATCCATTGACAGATGAAAACAAATGAAAAACAAAAGATTTTTCACCTAGATAGATTAGTTGGCGAAGCAGCCTCCAGATGTCGACTCCTTTGATTTTAAACGCGATATTTCAAGGTCGAACATTCTTACAGTGAATGGAATTTATAAGTACTGCTAATCTTCAAGAGAACCAAGTGTGTTTCTACCCGCCTCATCTGTTCCTCGCTACATCATGGGAAACATTGTCGGTCGATAAGAGGAACTCAGAGCAATGAAGCTAATCAGCTAATCAGACCATGGTACATCGGAGCCGCTGTGTAGGCAGATGAAAGAGGAAGAGCGGCGTGCTGGAATATTCCAACAAACCTATGATTTCATGATATTTTCGGCACTACTTGTGATTGTGAACGGCGACATACTGTAAATTTGCAGGAATTTTCCAACAAGCCTATGATTTCATGATTGTAGCGGCACTTCTTTTGAATTTAAGGCCCTTCAGTGCCGTAATTGTTGGATATTAATATATATTTTTGTCAGTGTGCACCTGTTATCATTATTATGTACTAAAATCGTGCCAAAATTCACAATGCAATAAAATGTGAGCTTATACTAAGGTAGACAATTACCACAAACAAGAGAAAGAGTTACGAAAAAAAAAAATATGGTATTTTACTTCAAATAAGAAAGTTAGACTTGGCTGGTACTTTTATACGGACTTTTTATGGTGATAAAGTAGACATGAAATTCTATGAATTACATTTTATTCATATTTTGATTGTTCCACATTTTAACTCAAAATATAATAGATACTTTATAATGAAAATATCTTACCTTTAAGTAGGCGCGTAGGAACTACTTTCATCGTGGAGGGGGAGGGGGCTTGCGACACCAAGAGGGGGGTTTTAGGGGCGAAGCTCACTAGTTCTAACCCGCAGGGCATTTTAAGGATTTTAACTATTTATATGTGATTCTGGGACGCTAAACTTAATTTAGATTCATGAATTTGGGAGGGGGGGGGGGGGGGGGTTGAGACTATGTAATAGTGGTATTTTATAGTGTTTTTTGTATGGATGTTGCTTACAATAGTGGTCAATTAGTGACCTTGCTGAAAATAGTGGAAAATACTATAGTGGGAAGTGGAAACCCAAAGTATAGTGAAGAATAGTTGCTTAATATTCCTGGGAGCTTCATGGAAAAGAGGACTCGTATGAAAGTACGTGACAAATCGTCTCGACATGATGCAGTGTGTCTTGTTACTTGACGAAGTCGGATGTTTGAGCAAGCGTCTCATATTCACACTTTCCGCGCAGACCCGGTCTTTTCTTGTTTGTTAGTTCGTCCTCACTTGTATACAATTCACACAGTTTCTCTGATCAAGCTGAAATTTTGCACACATGTAAGGGTCAACCAGGCAGGTTGCAGACCCAAATTGTTTCGAAATATTTTAATTGGTTCTTAATTTAAAAAAAAATCTTCTGAATGCTTGATTAAATCTATTTAAAATTTTGCGAGGTCATTATGGTGTTTCAACAACACGTTATCATTTTGATATATTATCAAAATTATCAATTAGGTACACTTATCTAGATAATAATTTTTTTATCTTTATCTATTATCTAGATGATTTCTTCGAACTTTATCTATTATCTAGATCATTAGATCATTTTTTGCAGGTTATCTTTATCTTTATCTAAAACTATTTAAACACAACACTGCAGTCCAGAAATATCCCGGAAGAAGAAATCCGTCTCGTGTGGCCAGCCATAATAATTCGGTTTGGACTGATTGTTCACAAAAGATCGCTCTTAATGTTTTATATTATGACACTTCTATTATTAAAACGCTTCACTAAATTAAATCACAAAAAAACTTTTATGAAAAAAAATGAAAATTTTAATTTTTCAGTGTCAAGATATTGTACTCTAGTGTTTGTAGCAATAACTCCACCTAAATAATTAATAAATAACATTATTAAGTTGCTGCAAGCGCGAGCGATTTTGCTTCTTTTTGTAGACACTTTTTGCGATACGATTATGGAGACAAAATGGGTAGACCAAATTATTTGAAATATCAATCGTGATTAGATAAAAGACAAACTTAGGGTTATTATTTGGTAAATTTTTATTTTTTTGTTTCGTTAATTAGTTATAAAGTGTTGTTTTTTGAAAATTGAAAATAAATTGGAAAGTCAGAGAATTAAGAGGAGAAATAACAATTTACTATTCAGATATTTAAAATGATTGTCAATGGTTAGGTACTTAGTTGATAATCAAATTCACAAAGGCAGATTTATATTATTATTGTAAGAACAAATGTTACTTCATAGATTATAGGGGCACAGCCAAATGTGCCGCCTCAACTGCTTTACCGGCAGAACCAAAGCTCGACTTTAGGGGTGCATACCGATTTATAATCAGGTCGCCCAGTTTCCCTATCCTTTTAACATTGTGACGTAACACCTGGGCGTGACCTTGAGTCGAATCGTGGTCGAATGAATGAAAATAGAGTAATCACAACGCCCGACCTCTTGAGCTTGAGTATTATGGGTACTGGTTTTAGCTAGTTTGTTGACGCGGCAAGTTTGATTTAACCCGTAAATCCTATGGTGACGTCAACGCCCAACCAGCTTCTATTTTGGACTTCACCCTAGGCTTAGACTAAATAACTGTGCCTTAGACTCCCAGCCCAGTGAGCAACATGTCTGTCGCACGCCAGTGACACTGTAATGGACGTGTTGCGGGAAAAGCGCG
This sequence comes from Leuctra nigra, assembly GCA_934045905.1. NCBI lineage: Eukaryota > Metazoa > Arthropoda > Insecta > Plecoptera > Leuctridae > Leuctra > Leuctra nigra. The sequence continues at coordinate 8,573,614 of OW203773.1, forward strand.
CGCGGTAAAAGATGGAACTAACGAGAGAACTTTTTGCGGGTATTTGATCGTGTAGCATGGGCTTTTGGCGTTTGCGACCGTGTGGCTATTGCTGTTGGAAACTCACGTTTTGGGGTTAATTTATGTTTGAGTGATAATAACAACTGAAAGAACACCTACCTATCACTTTTCTTGTATCATTTACCTCAAATCACTTACCTACTCAAAACCACCCAAAACCTCCGTAATGCTTTAAAACAATGTTTAATATCGGACCTGTCATTCCGTCCGCCGCCATCTTTAACCTTGGTTGGAAACAAGTAGTGAAATACCGCCAAAATTTCAAATAATCCGTTAATAAAATATTTCGTCTTTAAAATGTACTTAAACTATATTATAATTGTTCTATTACTTACCATAACTTGTACTAGTACTAATCTATACTAGTAACAATGTCTAATCGGCTCAAAATCATTGAAAACAATAATCAATTTTGAATTTGAAATAATGCGCCAACTGTGACGTATCCTAAAAGCACAAGCCACACGATAAAAGCCCATGCTACACGACGGAATACCCCCAAAACGTTCCTTCGTTTAGTACCATCTTTTCCTACGCGCTTTTCCCGCAACAGGTCTATTACACTGCCCGACACTCGCCCTATGCCGAGTGTGGAAAGTTTCTACAACACTCACACTTTTACGACAGGAAGTAGGGAGGGTACTTACGATTTTACAAAGGGTATTTAAGTCGCTGCAGAGGCAGGAGTGCCCTCAATGTGCCCTCATAATAAACTCTCAGGATTCTAAATTATTTGTATGTATCACATTTCAAAAAGTTATTATTATTAAGCCTATGTTCTCAACAGAGCCGAGGCTCCACTAGTGAGAATGTAATAGAGAAGGGAGGAGAGGAAACCCGGTACCGGCATGTAGCCTACTCCTGACGAAAGATACCAAGGTGACCAACGTCTTAACGTCCCTTCCGAAGGACGGTGTAACATTCACAGCACAGGCCTCCACAACCCGCACAGTCGAAAGACTGATAACAGGTGAAAGGAGGTCGTCACACTAACCCCCAAACACCCCAGTCTCTCTGGCCCAACGGCAGCAACCTGGCAAGGCAGAGTTGAATGGTCACCCATCCAACCTCTGACCGCGCTCAATGTTGCTTAACCTCGCCCTGCTTGAAAAATCTCGACTACTGTCTGGAGTAAAGTCCAGACACCAGAACTAGTCAGACAAGACCAGAAATGGTGTCCAGACCTACTCCAGAATTTGGAACAGACATAATCAGACTCAGACAATAACAGACAATACCAGACAATATCAGAACACATTTCACTTTCTTTTATCAGAGTTATCCAGACATATCAGACATAGCCAGACGAAACTGACAAGACACTATCAGACTTTACCAGACAAATGTCTTGGAACTGACAAGAATTTATCAGAAATAATCAGATATTACCAGACAGTGAATGCACCAGTCATAACCAGAAGTAATCAGACATTACCAGACCGAATACACCAGACATAACCAGAAGCTATCAGACATTACCAGACTGTACCAGACACATCCAGAAGTAATCAGACATCACCGGACTGACTATCCCAGAAATATCCAGACCTAATCAGACATAACCAGACCGACTATACCAGACTTATCCAGAAGTTATCAGACATTACCAGACTGTACCAGACATATCCAGAAGTAATCAGACCTCACCAGACTAAACCAGACATATCCAGAAGTATTCAGACATTACCAGACCGATATACCAGACATATCCAGAAGTAATCAGACCTTACCGGACTATACCAGACATATCCAGAAGTTATCAGACATTACCAGACTATACCAGACATATCCAGAAGTAGTCAGACATTACCGGACTATACCAGACATATCCAGAAGTTATCAGACATCACCAGACATATCCAGAAGTAATCAGATATCACCAGACTATACCAGACATATCCAGAAGTTGTCAGACATTACCAGACCGATATACCAGACATATCCAGAAGTTATCAGACATCACCAGACTATACCAGACATATCCAGAAGTTATCGGACATTACCAGACTATACCAGACATATCTAGAAGTTATCAGACATCACCAGACTATACCAGAAGTTATCAGACATCACCAGACTATACCAGACATATCCAGAAGTTATCAGACATTTCCAGACTACACCAGACATATCCAGAAGTTATCAGACATTACCAGACCGATATACCAGACATATCCAGAAGTTATCAGACATCACCAGACTATACCAGACATATCCAGAAGTTATCAGACATTACCAGACACATCCAGAAGTTATCAGACATTACCAGACACATCCAGAAGTTATCAGACATCACCAGACTATACCAGACATATCCAGAAGTTATCAGACATATCCAGAAGTATACAGACATTACCGGACTGACTACCAGAAATATCCAGACCTATTGACATGACCAGACCGACTATACCAGCCATATTTAGAAGTTATCAGACATTACCAGACTATACCAGAAATATCCAGAAGTAATCAGACATTACCAGACTGATTATGCCAGATATATACAGACCTAATCAGAAATTGCCAGACCGACTATACCAGACATATCCAGAAATTATCAGACATTACCAGACTGATTATGCCAGATATATCCAGACCTAATCAGACATTACCGGAGTTGGACCGACTATACCAGACCAAGGTGTCTATAGAAGTTGGTATACCAGACATATCCAGAAGCTCCAGAAGTTATCAAACATTACCAGACCGATTATACCTAAAACCAGATATCCAGATGTGTTCCACTAGGATGATACCATTACAAATGTAAGATTGATGAATGTTGAAAAACAGTATCGAACAAAATACGAGTATGTAAAGATTCAGAACAATAAAAGGTCTTAAAAGTTCCATAATTCCGAAGCATTTCTAGGTGTTATTTCGTAATGCATTCAACAGCCCATAGATTTGAATTCATCAAGAATTTAGAAGAGCATGTGTGTGGCCAGAATTAATATCACACTTTTAGTGTAAATTTATTTTATCATTAGATATTTCGCACAGGTGCCTACTTACTTGCATATTATATTATAATTATCATGTAGAATGTCAATATCACAATAATATAAATGCAATGGGTATGTAAATCATTTTTGTATATAATTGAATCTATTTTCAAAATATTTTTATATAAAATGATTATAAATATGCCCATACATATTATACAAGATCTGCACAAGGGATAAGTTTCCACACAAAATCTCAATGAAATCTTTAAAAAAAAAATAGAATGGAAACTCGTTTTCCTAGACTGTATGTACTTACGCTTAATATTTTGCTTAATTACATGCATTACATCAACATTGGAGACAATATATTGGTTAAAAGAGCCAGTGCACAGCATGTGCACAGTAAGGTGCAATGCCAATCACTGTCATAACCTCCGAGCTCTGACTTATGGCATGATATCATAATATTGGAGAATATTTGGTACCCCTTGAATCAGACCCAGTCGTTGACCACCTATTTCAATCTTAGTAAAACAATCTTCCGTATGCATTCTCATGCAGGGTTCACTAGGTCCTGTTCTATAAGCGCATGAGATCAAGGAAATTTGTTCGGAAATGAACACAATTGGCTTAAAAGAAAGTATTGAACCATTAATTTAACATTAAAGAAATTATTGGTTTTAATTACTATCTAATAAAGGTGAAAGTCTTTATGTGAATAATCGTTGTGTCGGGGTGGAGGGGAATGGCACCAGGAGAGTATTTTGACAGCATTCAAGCTATTCAACATGTGGGAATTTATTAATTTATGGGTTCAACATTCTTTACAAAGTTTTAACATCTAACTTTTAATAAAAACGCTAAAAATCAAGGACAAATGGAAACGATGGTTCATTCAACAGTTGCAATAATATTTCATGTTTGTGTTGAAATATGAAACTGTTTTTATTAATCATAATGTAATAATTGTAATACACTATTAAAAATTAACTCACAACTAAATTTGGCCCTGTAAAAAATTTAATACCTATAGACAAATGGAAACAATATAATTACAAAATATACAAATGCATTGGATGGAGCGGTTACCGATCCTGGTTTGCAGTTCTTCGCCTCTATACAATGGAATTTTGTCATCGGCTTTCAAAGAGGCTGTGGCTATATGTCCTGTAAAATGAAATGAAGAGAAAAGTAGTCACGAGATACATTAAAAATAATTTTATCTCATTACCGTCACAATAAAAAATCTTGGTACTGGGTATAGAGGGACGAGTAAGAAGGTAGTGTGCATGCCTTTGCACACTACCTGCTGAGAAGTCTTGCCAAGATCATTGTAATATTGTCTTGATTGTATTTCTAGAAAGTTTGACTCTAATTTTTTTTTAAATGATAATATTTTACTTCTTTTGGCGAGATCTTGTATTCTTGTTTAGATTTTTTTTTTATTTAGACCAGCGTTTCTTATACTTTTCTACCCCGCGGACCCCCTTAAAACATAGGTAGTTTAGTTTGTTGTCGCGGACCCCCAAAACTTACCCGTAACATTTTTGGAATATTCCCCCATTCATCATATCAGATTAGAATTCTATTCTTTATTCCCAAAGATAGTCTAACTTTGATAATAATATGAAATAATAAAGATTATTGGAATGTAGCATTATTTTTCATTTAAATATTTGTATTCTATATTAGTACGGCACGACTAATTACGGGGAAACATTTTGCGCACGAAACAATGTGGGGAGGGCCCCTTATAGCGACAAGGGATAGGTCCGAAAAGACCGGGAAATTTTTGAAATTCGAAAGTGAATTTGGACTATATTTACCTATGCGATTTGGACAATAATTTTTGTCGTTTTTATTTTTGGCTTACAAAGTATTTTTTCACAATAATGAGAACATGTTTAAAAAAAATTAATGTAATTTTAGTGACGTAGAGTTAAGAATTACTCCACAATAGGAGGAAGGGGAGAAGAAGCACACACTTAAACATGTATACCTACCCTATATTTTTATTGAGTTTAAGTGTATTTTAAATTTTATATTTAAACCCAATATAAATATTCAATGCTATTTCTTGAGTCTTCGCGGACCCCCTGTGAGGCCTCCGCGGACCATAATTTAAGAATCGCTGATTCAGACAATGAAATTGTTAATATTTGACAAAATCTTGTTAAGATCTTGGAAATAGTTTCAGCAGGGAAGTCCCTTCTTGGGTACTAAAACATCATCATTGAATGTGGTAAATGTAGTAATGCCATGCCCCAAGTTTTTTTCTGAAATAAAGAATCGTTGAATATTACATCAGTTATTTGTTTTAGATAGACTAGTACAATAAGCGTCTTTAATTACCATTCAAAACAGTGTTTCATGACGGAATTGGTTTGGTGCCATTGTTTTGTTGGATCATGTTACTTGGATTGTTCAATGAAGAATTCTGTAACATAAATTACTTATTTAAATAGACACCGTACAACATAAATCAAAATAATATACAAATACAAATTGAAATCAGTCAAAGGTATGTAATAACTGAGGATATTATCTCATATGTTTTACGTAGCACAGTTATATCTTCAACTTACTAAACTAGGAAATAGCTCGGTGTAACGCGTTGATAAGCGAGATCTTGGCAAGAGTTTCAGCAGGGCAGTCCCTTCTTGAGTATTATCACATCATGTGGTGAATGTAGTAATGCCATGTCCCAAGTTTTTCTGAAATAAAACAATCGTTACCTATGTTAATATAATTATTATTATACTCAGATATTGCCTGAGTATAATATAACATCAGTGATCTGATTTAGAAGTGTCCTTAATTACCATTAAACAGTGCATTCTTGACGGAATTGGTTTGGTGCCATTGTTTTGTTGGATCATGTTACTTGGATTGTTGAATGAAAAATTCTGTAACAGAAATTACTTATTTAAATAGACACCGTACAACATTAATCAAAATAATATGCAAATACAAATTGAAAACAGTCGAAGGTATGTAATAACTGAGGATATTATCTCATATGTTTTACCAAATACATTAATAATAGTTACCTTCATTATTAAAGTAATTGGTTATATCTTCAACTTACTAAACTAGGAAATAGCTCGGTGTAACGCGTTGATAAGCGAGATCTTGGCAAGAGTTTCAGCAGGGCAGTCCCTTCTTGAGTATTATCACATCATGTGGTGAATGTAGTAATGCCATGTCCCAAGTTTTTCTGAAATAAAACAATCGTTATGTTAATATTATTATTATTATTATACTCAGATATTGCCTGAATATATAACATCAGTGATATGATTTAGAAGTGTCCTTAATTACCATTAAACAGCACATTCATGACGGAATTGGTTTGGTGCCATTGTTTTGTTAGATCATGTTACTTGGATTGTTCAATGAAAAATTCTGTAACAGAAATTACTTATTTAAATAGACACCGTACAACATAAATCAAAATAATATACAAATACAAATTGAAATCAGTCAAAGGTATGTAATAACTGAGGATATTATCTCATATGTTTTACGTAGCACAGTTATATCTTCAACTTACTAAACTAGGAAATAGCTCGGTGTAACGCGTTGATAAGCGAGATCTTGGCAAGTGTTTCAGCAGGGCAGTCCCTTCTTGAGTATTATCACATCATGTGGTGAATGTAGTAATGCCATGTCCCAAGTTTTTCTGAAATAAAACAATCGTTTTGATATTATTATTATTATTATACTCAGATATTGCCTGAATATTACATCAGTGTCTGTTTTAGAAGTGTCCTTAATTACCATTCAAAACAGTGTTTCATGACGGAATAATAGTACATACATACACTACATAATACATACTACTACTACTACTACATACTATCAGAATTGCAGCATTGCAGCACTTAATTTTGGGTTTCAACTTTCACCTAGACTTTCAGAATCTATTTAGAATGCATTGAATATTAGTTGAACAAATTCAAGCACAAGTTCTTGAATTTGTTGACATAACTCTATTCATAGAACATATTTATGTGAGTGAAAGAAAATGGGATCTGCCATCAAATTTGATTTTCAGATTTCGCAAATATTCTTTTACCCAAGCTTTTACCACAATGACATTAGAACGAACTTTTGATAGGTACGTAAATTTACATTTGTCTTTTTACGACTATAGAAGATAAACTAGGAAAACGCTCCGTGAAACGCGTTGATGAGCGAGCACCGGACACGTGCGCAAACATAGAACCGAAGATGCGTTAACACATAGAAAACTAATACACGTTTTAACGTTATTAAACCTATAGATTAAACGTTCAACAGTTCGACCTAGTTTAGAAACGGAATGAATCCAACGTTCCACAATTACAATAAGACTATGTAGTGTTTTAAACTGAATGAATCAAACCTTTAAAAAAATTAGCATCCTTCAAGGAAATGTCAGGCTAGACAGACGCTCAGAAACGGAATGAATACAACGTTTTCACAAGTAGGTATACCTATTGGTAGAAGAAGACTATTAAGAAATGAAATATCAATGTTCTGACAAAAACTCTCGATAAATAATGTTCACCTGCTATAAAAGCGGGGAAACTTTACTAAAACCTTTACAAAGAACACCAAATTGCCAAACTTTTTAACGAAAATAAGCAAAATGCTGGAGAGATTTGAAATGACATGATCACAAGAAGAGAACAAATGCCACTCTATGAAACACACAGGAAGCACGGCCATCAGAACTACGAATTGCCAAAAGTTCATCAAGGTCCTTAGTTTTGCGAAAACTTGAAATGATCTGTTTGGAAATACGTTCTATATTGAATTATTAAAATATTATCCACCCAATCAACATAAAAGTATCTGGTTTTCACTGAAAATTGTAAACAGCATCTAAACACACTGGTACATAAAGCAAATCTGATTCAATTGTAGTGGAAAAACATTAATTTTCAATACTTAATTTCTGACAGCTATTTAAAATGTAAGTAAGTTCGTACATTCTCAGCTGATTGGGATGAAAATTTGTAAAATAAGAGACAATGTTGGTCTTAATGACCATGCAAAATATGAGTTTGATAACATTTATCGAAGACCATTTTCATTTTTCAACCTATCAGGAGATATTTATTTTACCAATGACCAATGAATGGATTTCAAAAAAAAAATTGGGTCTGCAAACAGAGAAGGTTGTCTCTACATGTGTGCAAAATTTCAGGTCGCTCGGTGAAACGGTGCGACTTCTATTGCTCTAGTTAACAGATAAAAGTAAAAACAAAAAAAAATAAAAAAAACAGAGGTCCGTGTCAAAAGAGTCAAAAGGAGACGCTCGCTTCGCTCGCTCAATCACACAAATTTGAAAAATATTTAGAAAAGGCAGGTTCACACATTTACCCACTTGTAGGTCGTACACTTACCTCCAAAGACAGAGATGTTTGTTCTTTGCTGTTCCTCCATTCTTCATCGTAACACAACACTGTATATTCTGTTATTCATACGCGTTGAATTTGAATAAATATCGAAATTCACGAATGTAGGCGATCACATTTTCACACTTATAAAATTTCCTATTTTGTGTAGTTACCGTACACTCAGCAAATGTTAAGACGGTATTTGAAAGAAATGGATTAGCTGATAAAAATGTGATGGCATCAATGTTGAAGTCTCTGCTAACTCGTCATCTACCTAGTAGGTGGATAATATGCTCTGATTTCATTGATAACAACAAGGATTGATTTTCAAGGAACCTGATCAGCAGCGAATCCGTTTCTTTCAAATACCGTTTTATTATTTGTTGGGTGTACTTACTCAATAATTACAATTTAACGCACATGCACGGTAAAACACAGTAAAATTTTCTATCAAATCATTATCTAGATACTTTTTTGAGTAACTGACTGTAGATACTTTCACTTTCTGGTATTCATCAAGTAAAATATTAAATTTGTGACGTTCCTTCTTACCATATTTTAAACAAATTAAATGCAAAAATGAACTAGAAGGAACCATACCCCAGGTATCATGAACTGAGATATTAAGGAAAACGCGTTTTACATAATAGTTTTTAAAATGTATGGACTACAGTGATTTTTCTGTTGTTTGATCGGCAGAATTTTTATATATTTTTTGTAATTACTAATAATTAAATCACACTGTGGTTACTTCAAAAATTTATTAAATGTAGCTTGGTTCCTTTTTGATCAATGTGAAATTATTGTTTATTATATGTAAGTACGTACGCTTTTTAATTGGTTACGTTCAGCTGACTTATATGTTTATGCTTTACTTGACAACTTTTATACATTCGTAAATTTTGTATAATTTTTATTGTAACGTGGAAAAAAGGCTTATGAAATAAAATAAATAAATAAAAAAAAAATGTTGTGAATGTATAAATTTTAATAGTGAAAAGGAACCAACCCACAAAAATGTGGATTTTTTCCGTTTTGCGTTTTTTCCCCGTTTTGTTAATTAGCAAAGAAAACACTCTATAAATATACACTACACAGTGTGTTCTGAGATGCGCTTTTTGAGATCGGTAAAAGGGTGTTGTTTGTTAGATAAGATCAGGAATGAGGATATAAGGGCCGAATTGGGAATGAAGGAAATCAATAAGAATATATCACAGTACAGGAGAAGATGGGCCGACCATGTAGAAAGGATGTCGAATAAGAGAATTCCCAAAATGGGCCCTTCACTATGATCCGAAGGGCAGGCGCGACATTGGCCGGCCAAGGAAAAGATGGGCTGCACCTTGAGGACGGAACGGGCTTTTAGCCCAATCTTTGCGGGTAGAAGAAGAAGAAGACAGTGTGTAGTGTATATTTATAGAGTATGTACCTATACTATACTATACCTATACTACACAGTGTGTAGTGTATAGTATAGGTACACAGCAAATGTGGGTGGGTTCTCTTTTGAAAATTAAAGTTTAGGTCAAGTCAAGATCTATCAGAATTGCAGCACTTAATTTTGGGTTTCACCAAGATTTTCAGAATCTATTTAGAATGCATTGAATATTAGTTGAGCTTGACCTCATATTAACGCAATAAGAAAACAATGCATACATTTTATCGATTATTTTACCGGTTTTGACAACCCTATTTCAAAGGATCAAGTTATGTGATAACTTTTTTTGTTTTGCCGAGTGTACCTACATTTAAAACGTATGCTTTACAACATTAACACAAAAGTGATCAAATTCTTTGACAGACCATAATATTTTCATCATATTCGGGTTTTTTTCATGTACACATTTCTTTCAAGCAATGATTTAATCGAAATGATATGACAGAAAATTTTGCCGTGCACTAAACGTGTAATTTTGGCTATATGGTTCGTAGGCTATGGGCTTAGGCTATAGGTGTTTTGGATTTGTATTAATGAACACGACAAAATTTGCAACTTTCTTCTCAAGAGCGTTACGACGCTCGAGAACGCTCAAGTTCTGTAAACATTTTCCAAACTGCTGAAACTAAACTTATTCAATACGCTTCGATGAGCTTGTAGTTGGTAAAATACCAATTTGAAATAATTATCTTTGTTAAAATGACAGCAGTCTATTTATGCAGAGGCATTCGAATTAAAATGGAAAACCAACTGCAGCACTTTTTTTTCATTGTTTCCCTTATTCTATAATGTGTGTAAGTTTCAGCACTTCATCTTTGATAGTTCTGTCGGAGTGACCTCAAACAGGGAAATGTCTTTTGTGCCACCCGGTATAATTAATAATAGATTATAATCGCAAAAATAAAACTAGTTAGCCCCAGTATTACCAAAGTTAAATTTGCTGGATTAACTAACTTTTGGATTAAATTCAACTGTTTCAATCATTTTAAGGTATCTGATTGGCTGTGCCGCCAATTTAGTCCAATATTTAGTTAATCCGGCTCAGATTAACTTTGGTAATACCGGCCCTTAAGAAATTCAGCAAATAAAAGAAGTTTCAATACAAAATTTAGCAATCATGGTTTAATTATTTTCTTTAGGGGGGGGGGGGGGGGCTTAACGTCGCACTGTTCTGCAGCGAGGCTAATGGCGACGGATGAATGATTATGATCATTCATGGTTTAATAATCATCAACAAACACAAATGAAGAATCGATTGATTACCTACCCAAAAAAATGTCATGCCATTTTCAATGTCAAAGCTGATTGTAATTATTAATTATCACCAGCAGACTACACAAAAAAAATCTCCCAAAGGTTTTTAAAAGGTTTAAAAACAACCTTCAGGGAGACCCTGAGGTTTTGTTTCTGTCCTTTACGCAAAATTTCTGCCAGGTTGGGGCAAGGCAAGGAAAACATATCCCCCCCCCCCCCCCCATTGTTTTTTCGGACTTTGAAATCAATTTTGAGACGATATGAGGTGTATTTTGTGGAAATATTCAATATTGTATACATTTGACACGGGGTGGGGGGGGGGGGGGAGTTAACTACATGGCCCCTGAGGCATTTTTTGGTTTTTCGACACGTTGAAATTATTAGTTTGTGTATTTTTTGTTTACAAAATGAAACTAGGTAAATGTAAAACACCACACAAATTGTATGATTTCCTGATATCCAGGGGGGGGGGGGGCCAAGTGCTCCCCCCCTTCCCCCGCTGTGGTCACCCATCCATGTAAGTGTCAAACATCTAAGTGCAATTTTACCGTGCGAGGTAGGAAACTCTCCGCCCCAGGTGGCAGGGTGACATTTTTACCAGCTCATATTGTATCTACCTACTATTTGTCAATAAAGTGTTAGGTAAATTCAATGCAAGATGCTTACAGTATTTGGGGAGTTTCAAAGGAGTAGGTATAATTGAAATGACTGCTCTCTTACCGTTTTCCTGATAGCTCGTACCTATGTATTCCAAATTGTGTTTTTTCACTGCTGAGAATCCGCGTAAAACTAACAAAAGAATTATGTTTTTCCAAATTATACATAAACAATTGATTAATGTATTTGAATGCATTCACTATCACACTGTATAGAACCGAGCGTTCTTACATAAATCACAATACTGATTAAAAAACCGCTCGAACTTCACTCTGCCGTCTCCACCCGCCTGGCTGGGACTGACTGACTAAGAATTTGATGTCGATGCAAAACTAGCTCGATCCAGTTCAGCGTGAGAACAATGATGAATCATATTATTCAAAAAAACCGTTGTATCAGAGTTATGCAGATAAAGTCAGAATAGTCAAGACCTGATGTCAGACATAACCAGAAGGATTCAGAACGCACGAACATTTCCAGAACATACCAGATAATACCAGACGCTTTGAGACAATGTCTATCCAGACCAAGCCAGACAATACCAGAATGACACCAGACCATAGTTCATTCACCAGAATATCTCAGAACTTACAAGACAATTATCCAGACAAAACCAGACGATACCAGACCAGCTACCAGAATACACCAGATCCAGAAAATATCAGAATATACCAGAAGAAATCAGACAGAGTTCTAACCAGACTAAATCAGACAATTCCAGAACTACACCAGACATTGTCAATTCACCAGAATATCTCATAACTTACCGGACAATTATCCAGACCAAACCAGACGATACCAGACCAGCTACCAGAATACACCAGACGCAGAAAATGTCAGAATATACCAGAAAAAATCAGACATAGATCCAACCAGACTTTACCAGACAATTCCAGAATGACACCAGACCATAGTTCATTCACCAGAATATCTCAGAACTTACCAGACAATTATCTAGACAAAACCAGAATAGACAAAACCAGCTACCAGAATACACCAGACCAAGAAACTATCAGAATATATAGAAGAAATCAGACATAGATCCAACCAGACTAAACCAGACAATTCCAGAATGACACCAGACCATAGTTCATTAACCAGAATATCTCAGAACTTAATTTACCGGACAATTATCCAGACAAAACCAGACGATACCACCAGCTACCAGAATACACCAGATCCAGACGATTTTCAGAATTTACTCGAAGAAATCAGACATAGGTCTAACCAGACTAAACCAGACAATTCCAAAAAAAATTACACCAGATCTGTTAGATCACTAGGTTAACTCAGAAAGTACCAGACATTTAAGTCCAGCAGACTAAACCAGACGAAACTAGAATACACCACATCCAGAAAATACCAGATAATATCAGACGTTTTCAGACATTGTCTATCCAGATCAAGCCAGACGATACCAGAACTACACCAGACATTGTTAATTAACCAGAATATCTCAGAACTTACCAGACAATTATCCAGACTATACCAGACGAAACCAGAATACATCAGAACCAGAGCATACCAGATTATAGCAGACTTATTCGACAATGTGTCATTCTGGTAGCTGGTCTGGTATCGTCTGGTTTTGTCTGAATAATTGTCTGGTAAGTTCTGAGATATTCTGGTGAATTGACAATGTCTGGTGTAGTTCTGGAATTGTCTGATTTAGTCTGGTTAGAAGTATGTCTGATTTCTTCTGGATATTATGATATTTTCTGGATCTGGTTTATTCTGGTAGCTGGTCTGGTATCGTCTGGTTTTGTCTGGATAATTGTCTGGTAAGTTCTGAGATGTTCTGGTGAATTGACAATGTCTGGTGTAGTTCTGGAATGGTCTGGTTTAGTCTGGTTGGATCTATGTCTGATTTCTTCTGGTATATTCTGATATATTCTGGATCTGGTGTATTCTGGTAGCTGGTCTGTTATCGTCTGGTTTTGTCTGGATAATTGTCTGGTAAGTTCTGAGATATTCTGGTGAATGAACTATGGTCTGGTGTCATTCTGGAATTGTCTGGTTAAGTCTGGTTAGAACTATGTCTGATTTCTTCTGGCATATTCTGATATTTTCTGGATCTGGTGTATTCTGGTAGCTGGTCTGGTATCGTCTGGTTTTGTCTGGATAATTGTCTGGTAAGTTCTGAGATATTCTGGTGAATTGACAATGTCTGGTGTAGTTCTGGAATTAGTCTTTAGACTAATTGGTTGGTCTAAAGTCTGGTCTTTAGTCTGGTTGGTGGATCTATGTCTGATTTCTTCTGGTATATTCTGATATTTTCTGGATATGGTGTATTCTGATAGCTGGTCTGACATCGTCTGGTTTTGTCTGGATAATTGTCTGGAGGGTTGTGAGATTTTCTGGTGAATTGACAATGTCTGGTGTAGATCTGGAATTGTCTGGTTTAGTCTGGTTGAACTATGTCTGATTTCTTCTGGTATATTCTGATATTTTCTGGATCTGGTGTATTCTGGTAGCTGGTCTGATATCGTCTGGATTGTCTGGATAATTGTCTGGTAAGTTCTGAGATATTCTGGTGAATGAACTATGGTCTGGTTCATTCTGGAATTTTCTGGTTTAGTCTGGTATTACCTATGTCTGATTTCTTCTGGTATATTCTGATATTTTCTGGATCTGGTGTATTCTGGTAGCTGGTCTGGTATCGTCTGGTTTTGTCTGGATAATTGTCTGGTAAGTTCTGAGATATTCTGGTGAATTAACAATGTCTGGTGTAGTTCTGGAATTGTCTGGTTTAGTCTGGTTGAACTATGTCTGATTTCTTCTGGTATATTCTGATATTTTCTGGATCTGGTGTATTCTGGTAGCTGGTCTGGTATCGTCTGGTTTTGTCTGGATAATTGTCTGGTAAGTTCTGAGATATTCTGGTGAATTAACAATGTCTGGTGTGGTTCTGGAATTGTCTGGTTTAGTCTGGTTGAACTATGTCTGATTTCTTCTGGTATATTCTGATATTTTCTGGATCTGGTGTATTCTGGTAGCTGGTCTGATATCGTCTGGATTGTCTGGATAATTGTCTGGTAAGTTCTGAGATATTCTGGTGCTGAACTATGGTCTGGTTCATTCTGGAATTTTCTGGTTTAGTCTGGTTATAACTATGTCTGATTTCTTCTGGTATATTCTGATATTTTCTGGATCTGGTGTATTCTGGTAGCTGGTCTGGTATCGTCTGAATTGTCTGGATAATTTTCTGGTAAGTTCTGAGATATTCTGGTGAATGAACCATGGTTTGGTGTCATTCTGGTATTGTCTGGTTTAGTCTGGTTATAACTATGTCTGATTCCTTCTGGTATATTCTGATATTTTCTGGATCTGGTGTATTCTGGTAGCTGGTCTGGTATCGTCTGATTTTGTCTGGCTTGTCTGGTAAGTTCTGAGATATTCTGGTGAATGAACTACGGTCTAGTGTTATTCTGGAATTGTCTGGGGTGGTCTGGTTATAACTATGTCTGATTTCTTCCGGTATATTCTGATATTTTCTAGATCTGGTGTATTCTGACAGCTGGTCTGGTATCGTCTGATTTTGTCTGGATAATTGTCTGGAGGGTTCTGAGATTTTCTGGTGAATAAATTGATCTGGTATTTTTCTGGAATTGTCTGGTTTAATCTGGTTTGAACTATGTCTGATTTCTTCTGGTATATTCTGATATTTTCTGGATCTGGTGTATTCTGATAGCTGGTCTGGTATCGTCTGGTTTTGTCTGTATAATTGTCTGGAGGATTCTGAGATTTTCTGGTGATTAAATTGATCTGGTGGCATTCTGGAATTGTCTGGTTTAGTCTGGTTAAAACTATGTCTGATCTTCTGGTATTTTCTGGTGAAAGTAATTGTCTGATTCATTCTGGTTTTGTCTTGTAAGTTCTGGCAAGATTTGTTACAGGTTTGTCTGATATTTTCTGGTTATTTACTATTTCTTGATTTGTCTGGATCTATCTTGATAACTCTGGATTCATTTTGTCTGGTATAGTCTGATATATTCTTATGTAAAGGATTTCCTGACCTTTCTGGAAAACTCTGAGTCAGTCTGACTTCTTTTGTCTGGTAAAGTCTGGCTATGCCTGATTAATTCTGGTTGTCTGGAAAACTCTGAGTTAGTCTGACTAATTTGTCTGGTTTATACTGATTATGCCTGAATAATTCTGGCGTCTCGGGCTTCTCTGGTAAACTCTGGTAAACTCTGGAAGAGTCTGGTGAAAGTGTGTCTGGATTCTGAGATTGTCTGAAATTCACTGGAGATGTCTGGTAAATACTCCAGATTTTATCAGAAATGTCATGTTTTTTTCAAGCAGGGCGGTGATCTGACGAGAACCGTGGTATCCAACACACCAGCCGTTGGTCTAAAATAATAGAATAATAATAATAATAATAATAGAAAATAATAAAAGAGCTTTAATCAATTACCAAGTGTAAAGTACCTATTGTTAATTAATAATTAAAATTGTGAACTTGTCAAATCGAGCTGTGGTACAGAATTTACTAAGAATAGATCGAACAAAGTATGATTGTGTAAAATACCGTGTGTAATGTTAAATAAAAGAGCATATCAACGTAAACGGATTCTACGGTTCTACAAATTCCTAAACTTATTCCAATTAATAATCCCTTCCTGTTTGTCACAAAATATAAGTTTTAACAATTCAGCTATGAGTCAAAACCATAACAGAGTTTCAACTCTCTATATCGGTCTACCATTTCATAAGAGAGGTTTCAGTTTAAAGAAGTGCGTTGCACTGGGTGCAGGTACCTATCGTTTTCCACTGGGAAATCCAGTGTGCACTGGAGTGGTTTTTGCGTTTTCCACTGGCAAAGTTGCACGCTCTGAGGGCACATTTTTAGCACTGACAAAATTCTCATGGCAATCCATTGCACACGAATATTCCAAGATGGACGCTTGAAAAATGGTTGCTGTTTATAACCTATTTGAATCTTCAAATAACAGTGATAGATTCATTGATCAATAATGGATTATCTAAAACGAATTCTATGAAATTCATTGCTATTTTTAGGTTATGTTAGCACAGGAAATATCCTTGTTTTCCACTGGGGTTGCTTTTTTGTCGCACTAGTGCAGAGCATGACGTCACAGAGCAATTCTTTGCTCTCATCCAGTGCATGCCAGAGGAAAACGCTATTACCCTTTGGCCTCTTACTCTTCGGCTGCAAGTTTGGGACTATGGTTATTGATGGGTGGTGTCGGAACTGCATATAATTATAATTTCAAAGTTAACTGGACTAAATCAAGGTGTTGAATGGTCATGCTGTTAAAATATGATCTAATATATTTTGAGTACTGTCATAAGTAGCTTAACTATTATACAATGAAAATGAAAGTATAAATAAAAGTATTATGAGAAAAGTAAAAAAAATTGTTGGACATGGACGTTTCCGTTGACGTCTTTATATTATTATTTTTTTACAAGATTACTGAAAATTAA
Organism: Leuctra nigra; assembly: GCA_934045905.1. Taxonomy (NCBI): domain Eukaryota; kingdom Metazoa; phylum Arthropoda; class Insecta; order Plecoptera; family Leuctridae; genus Leuctra; species Leuctra nigra. The sequence continues at coordinate 8,590,809 of OW203773.1, forward strand.
TAATGTTGAATTTATACAGATAAACGTTACATCTGATAATGTCACAATTTATGATTCCTCTTCTTGTGCCTTGTAAGGTAATACTTCATTGCACACGAATAGTCGCAGTTGTCACACTGATGGGGCTTGAGTCCAGAGTGGATCTTCTTGTGTCGGGTTAGTTTGCTATTAGAAACACACGCATAATTACATTTGTCACATTTGAAGCTCTTCCCACCTGAGTGCTTCATAGTGTGAAGGGCAAGTGAGTAACTTCTGCTACACTTGTACTCGCAGACATCGCATGCGTATGGCTGATCACCTGAATGAGTGCGCAGATGAACTACAAGATTACTCCTCTGATGTGATCTAAAGTCACATTGGCCGCATTGGAACTTCTTCTCATTCGAATGATATAGCTTGTGTCGGGTCAGGTTACTACTCTGAGCACACCGGTACGTGCAAATGTCGCAAGCATATGGCCGCTCTTGGGAATGCTTGCGAAGATGAATTACAAGTCCACTCTTCTGGTACGATCCGAAGTCACATTGGCTGCAATTGAACTTCTTGTCATTTGAATGGATTAACATGTGTAGGGTCAGACAATTCCTGGTTGCACTCCTGTATGTGCAGATGTCACATGCGTATGGTCTCTCTCCAGAATGAATGCGAAGGTGAGCTACAAGGTTGCTCTTCTGATGAGCTCTGAAGTCACATTGGCCGCATTGATGCTTCTTCACTAAAGAATGGTGTTTCTTGTGTCTGGCAAGGTTTCGGCTGGAGGAACCCTTGTAAGTGCATACTTTGCAAGAAAAGGGAAAGTCTCTGGGGTGAAGGAGTCTCTGGTTAAGTGGATCTATGTTTTGACTTGGTCCTGCTTCAAGATCGTTGTCATTGCGAGAAAATGCAGCGTCTCCTTCAATATGACATATGTTTGTGTCTGCGCTGATCTTCGGTTTCTGCTTTAGTAAGTATTCATATTTTTGTTCATCAGGTTCGGTCTTCATAAAATCGAAGCAGACGTGCCGAGGCTCCGATACCAGTTCATCCAAACTCTGCAACAATACAAGTACAAATATATCAGAAAATCAATAAAACTACTTTTAAAGCCCCTGTTATCCTGGACACCATATTTTTTCTAATCGTACCTGACACCAATCACTACCGTTATTGATCAACAGTTTTTGATTTGTGATAAGCAGAAAATTAGAAAAAAAATATTTATACACTTGAAAATTGTGTTTGAAAAGAATGACTTCGTGTGCCATTTTTCACTTCATTGAGTGTACATTTAAAATGCAAACATTGTGTGGTGGACGGTCATAAAGTGTGTTTAAATACCTTCAAAAGTCATCTCATTTCGATCGTAAATTCATCTGTGTTGACTTTTATTCGTCAAGATTCTTAGAACTCGGGTTGCGGGGAGGGATCGCCATACAAATTCCCAGGCTAAGGCGGGGTCAAGAGTTTGCGAGTATGCAGAATTCATAACAAAACGTGATATTTACACAAAACGTGATATGGCCTCAGACGGGGTTTTGACATTAACACGTGAGTACCACGCGGGCCTTGGACAAATATAACTCCGAGTTAAAAGACTTTGTCCAGTAGAATGATTTCCATCGTGTAGTAAATGAAGTGGGAAAACAGAATATCAAACAAGGAAAGAAGATGTTGCGCTGGTGTCAGTGAGTGCAAGGGGGGTGAGAAGAAGGAATGACGAGAAGGAAGGAAGATCGAACATAATTAGAGGGTAAGGGAAGTGCAAGAAGACCGAGAACAAGTGGACGAGTGGAGTGAAGGAGGATCAAGAAGAGAGGAGAGACATTGAACAAAATAGGAGACAAACAGCTATGATGATGGGAAAAGAAGCGAAAGGTGAGTATAGAAGAAAGTATTTTTTCTTTCTTGATGAACACTCACCTCAGTATCTACGGAAGGCAGAGCTGTGAAAGGATCTGATTCTTGTTTCAAATGCACCGATGTGGTTGCAGAGTGAAGATCTACGTCCATGGTTGGATCTTCTGGTAGAAATACGTAATGACGGTCGAAAGTAGGCATTAGGTCAAGTTCAGGTTTCACGTCGATTGGGTGTTCTTCGATCTCTATCTTCACGGTTCCCTCGATAGCCTCTGAGTCTGCAGAGTTCTGGAAGTAGAAACAACAATACATATAGTTATACATTCAGCACTGCTGCCGTGCCAATTGTATCGCGAAAATTGCTTACGAATTTTTCCAAAAACCTCTTTAGATAACACTTTCTAAACTATAAAATAACAACAAGTCTGTAATTGCTTGACTGATTAGGTTGGAAATGGGTAAAATATGAGGTATGAGGTTCATCACCATGCCAAATTTGAACTTAATCGGAGCATATTGATTTTCGACCAATCAGAAGATTATTTTAAATTTCAACAAATTGGAGGATTTGGCTGAAATTTTGTAACACATATTTTTAGTAGGGATGGGATGATTCCAATAAATAAATCTAGCCCCATCAAGCGACTTGGATTCTATTGAAGTCAGATTAATATGTTTAGTTTGTATTATTCTGGAAAAAAATACATTATTCCTATGAAATATAGAGTGTGAAATGACAATATTGAAATTGTTACTATCAAAAAATATTTTCCTTATAATTATTATTTTTTAAATACATTCTAAAGATTTAGAATAGCCTAATAGGTCAAGAATCTAACAGTCATAAATACTCTTTGCAACTAAACTGACCTGCATGTTATAGTCCGTAGTTGTTGAGTTGAAATCTCTCTTCGGACCAAACTCACAGGAGAGTGCAGTAGCTTTGGGTTTCCACTTTCTGCAGAGAGAAACACAAAAACCATTACAACTGCATCGGTTGCCTAGATATAACATGGTGAATCACAAAAAATATTATTAGTGTTTTATTTGTTATGATCCATGTTATGTTTGGTAATAGAGGGACCAAATGGTATCATGGATTGTTCAAAGTAATAATGCGTAATCATGCGATGTATATTTCTGTTAACTCCTGCTCTTTGAAAAAAGTAAGTAAGTATAGGTATATATTATATAATACAATGAAACCTCGGCAATTTATCTTACTATTCTCTCTATAAAAATTATTCACTGCAAAATCAGTTCAAATTATAGTCAAAACAAAGAAATTAGAAAAATAATTTACTAACATAAAAATTCTGAATAATTTTAAATATAAATAATTTAGTATTGCCTTAGTCTTAATAGCTGTTATTATTTTAGACCTGTAGGTACAGTATTGGAAATGTGTCTCGATCATCCCTACGCTTACACAATCCCGCCATACAATGGAGCGCTGGTTATACCACTTTACGATCTCCGTTGTATGGCGGGATGGTATAAGCATAGGGATGATCGAGACACATTTCCAATACTGTACCTAATTTTCTAACATAATAATAGGTAGATTGTTATTCAGTTGTTGTGTTATCCTTGTTGCTTACTTCACTTTGATGCATTACAAACTAAACTTACACCATGGCGCTTGCGCTCAATGACCTAATAATACTTTCAGTAGACGGCGTTAGAGTTGCCAAATGTCCGGAATTTCTCCGGACACTCCAGGATTGGACAATATTTTCCGGATGTTGGAATTACTTAATTCCGCGCAGCATAATGTCCGGATTGTTCAATTGTTTCATGAAACTAACGCTATAATTCAATAATCAATGATAATTACAATAAAAACAATAATTATTACGAGAACAATCAATTTATTGATATTCAAGTATTTTTGCTATAGGTAATGATAGAGAAATTTTCAAAGTTCCCAAATATTAAATCGCCGAATATTATAGTCCAGAACGCATGAAAATGACCCAAATACACATTCGAAATTCAAAATTTTCCTGGCCGGTACGGCTCGGACCCGCATGGACCTGGGTGGCCCTCCCCCGAACCCCCCCCCCCCCCCCCCCCCCCCCATTAATTTCCTGCGAGATCGTCTTTTCTTACGCATCCGTGCTTCCCCAAAATACCGTATTGTGAGCATATTTTATTCAAAGAGAATTTTAGAACAACATTGTCCGGAAATCAATTCTTGTAAAGTTGGCGACCCTAGGCGGCGCAAGATAATTGAGCGAGCGAAGCGAGCGTCTCCTTTTGGCCCTTTTGGAACGGACCTCTGTTTTTTTTTTTGTTTGTTTTTTTTTTTCTGTTACTGACGATATACAGGTCAGAGTTTTTCTTCGATCGAGCTGAAATTTTGCACACAAGTACGTAACATTTCTGATTGTTGCAGACCCAAATTTTTTTGAAATCCCCTGATTGGTTCAAATTTTAAAAAAATTATCTTTCGATTGGTTGGTTTGATCAATTTGAAATTTAGCAAAGACATTGCAACCAACATTGTACCCAATCATAATAAATTTCAGCCAAATCCACCCATTGGTTCAAATTTGAAACCATTTTTCCTGTGATTTTTGAAATTTAAACTAGAACCGATTGACCGATCAACTAAAAACTTTGCATGGTCATTGGTACCAACATTTAAGGTATTTTTGCCAATTTTCAGTCAAATCTGTAGTTATTTTCAAAAGGTTTTGTAATTTTAGTGACATTTTGCGTGTTGGCTGTCAAATTCACGGCGACTTCGAATCTTCAGTTCAAGGCAAGGTAGTTAGAGCAGAAAGTTTCAAACGAAATGAAACTAATAATGACCGTTCAACAGATTGATCTGATATTGTGTACACACTAATATCATATGATTTGAGTGGTCCCAGGTATATTTTTTTAAAGAGATCCTGTGATTTTTGAATATTAACAAGGAACCGTTCAATCATAAAGGTTTAATCGATCAACTTAAAACTTTTTATTCAAGTCTGACGAAATTCAAGATTTATTGGCTTTTAATGATATTTTCGATAGACATAATTTCGGTTCGAGGTGTTCCGCGTATCCGTGCTCGCTCATCAACGCGTTACTCAGAGCGTTTTCCTAGTACCAATACACGGGAGGGAGTGAAGTCGGCCGGCTGGCGAGTTGTTGTCATAACAATAATATTATGAAAATTGTGAAAGCTTATTGGTATAATCCAAATACTTATAGGCCCCCTGTCATTAAAATAAAAGGTGTAAATCATTCTAAAAAGTCCAACGCCGAAAACGGGAAATCTCTACGAGCTCTAGTTCAAAAGTTATTCCCATATAACCCATAGGCGGCTGATTCCGTGACGTCACCGCTACGGTAGGCGTGGTTTCTCTATTCGCTAAATCAAGCTTCCGCTCTGCACTCTGGTGGTAGAAATGTGTACTAGAGGAAGGGTGTACGCATTCAATTCTCCATAAGGTACCTGTAGAGTTTGGATACCTCTACTGCATACACTATTTAACATAGAACCATAAAAATTGTAATGAGTATAGAAAAGATTATGCTTTTTCGATCTGTCACCTCAGAAATTGATTTTATGTGTCTAAATAATAATAAAATAACCTTCCGTATGAAGCAAATACGGCTTATACTGTAGCCTGATTGGTCCGTTGGACCATTTCCTGTCCTCTGATTGGCTGATGCATTACATGTTTGAACGATTATTACGCTGCAATTTAACCTCGGAGAAAAATTCTGAGGTGACAGATCGATAAAGCATCATCTTTTCTATACTCGTTACTTTTTTCAAGGTTCTATGTTTAGTAGTGTATGCAGTAGGGGTATCCAAACTCTACACGTTCCTTATGGAGAATTAAATGTTGAACCCTTCCTCTAGTACCACATCTCCACCACTAGATTGCAGAGCTGATCTTTATTGTGCGAATAGTCGAGCTGCTAAGAGCCATTTAACGAAACATTTCGGTTTGGTGATAAAATTGTATATTTTGGATATGTTGTAGAGAAAATATAACCATTTGCTGTGACCCCAGAAGGTGTTTCATATCTACCCCCGTTAGGGGGTGGCAAGGGTTCAAAGTTTGAGGGATGGTTTCATATAATTATTAATTTCAAAGAACTGTACTAATAAAACATACCACTTGACGTACAATAAATTGTAACAAAGTCCAAATAATATATAAAAAATTTAATATGGAACAAAACTTGTAAGGGGTGGTAAAATTTCACCCTTTTCTTAATATTTACTTTTTTTCACAATTACAAGGCGATTTTAAGTTTTGAGCATTCAATCGATAGATAAATTTACATAGATTCTTGTTACGATATTCGTTTTATATCTAGAGTGACCTATCACCGTAAAGGGATCGTAAGGGTGTTAAGGGATAAATTCATTTAAATGTTAATTACAATAAATTGAGAAAATATAAGTTACTACCTACTTTATTGAAACCAAATCCAAAATAAGTTCAATATAAAATGTATTATTAACAAACATTAAAATGGTGGATGATGAGGGAGGGGAGGGGTGTATATTCCACCCCTGCCTCATAAATTATCTATATTTCCCATTTATGCATCGATTTTAAGTTTTAATAATTTAACTGCTAGATAAAATTAATAGATTTATGTTATAATATTTGTTTTGTATTTGAAGTGACCTGTACTTTAACTTTAACCTAGCTACCCCCGTTGGGGGTGGCAAGGATTAAAAGTTGAGGGAGACGTGTGCGGGAAGATTTCATTTAAATACTAATTAGCAGTACAAATATTGATGCCACTGGGCATGCCATAAAATGTAGCGAGGCCCATATGTAGAAGATGATAATATGAGTCAGGGGTTGAAATCCTCCACCCCCCCCCCCCCCCCCCCTACAAATTGTGTTCAATATAAAATGTTATATTTACCAATTGTTTTGGACCTTGTTACAATTTAAATTAGAGTCTTTGTTCAGTTAATCGGAATTATTTTTAATTGAAATCATCCCCTAACATTAAACCCTTATCACCGCCTGACGAGCATAGGTCACTCTAAATTTAAAACACATATCGTATCATTAATCCGTGTAATTCTATTTATCGATTAAATTTTTAAATCTTAAATAAACTGTGAATGATAACAAATATTTAAGGCAAAGGGTGAAATTTTACCACCCCCTTACAAATATTAGTCAACATTACATTTATTAAATATTATTTGAAAATTTTTACAATTTATCGCATTTTATGTGGTATCTTATATTTGTACAATTCGTGGGAATTAATAATGATATGAAATCTTCCACGAAATTTGAACCCTTGCCACCCCCTAACGTGGGTAGATATGAAATGAATCCTCTTATCAAATAGTATTTTTTCCTCTACAACATATCCAAAATCTACGTTTTTATCACCAAAAACCCGAACTATTTCGTTATACGGTTCTAGCAGCTCTACTATAGAGAAACCGCGCCTACCGTAGCGGTGACGTGTTCCCCCTCCACTTTCAAGAATAGACAACATTCAAAATTCACTGCGCATGCGCGACGTGCCGTGATGCATGTTGGGCTTAGGATGTGAAGAGTTTGACAGCTGCCTGGTTGACAGTGCTGAGATGCATAAAGGAAGAATGTTTTTCGGTGTTTGTTATGTTATATCATCTCTGTATTTAAATGTAACTAATTTTATTGGTATTCAACATTATTTTATGAATAATACTAAGAATAGCAGATCGTACGGAACAGTGTGTTGTGTTCCATTGAGCAAAAATAACACTAAATTTAGCCGTGAAGTGTCGTTTCACTACTTTCAAGGGACATTGATTTGAAGAAAGAATGAGGCGTGTGAGGCGAATTGGATCTCAGGGAAAATGTAGTAAATGGTCCCCTATTAAGAACCACAGAATATGTGGTGCACATTTTAACAAATCTGGTTATAAGAAATATGAAGAAAAATTGCCCTGTTTTTCCCCTAACAAAATGAATAAATGAATAAACCGAAATGAATAACCAATAGGTCAGATTGATTTGTTAATTAGTTATGTATACAGGAACATACTTTGTCACATTTTGTCAGAATTTCTGACAAAAATAAGATTTTCGGCTACCTACAAATGTCCTGTTTGTTAAGAGGAAAAATAACTTGAATACCCCTGAAAGCGATAAATATGATTTCAAGCCCAGGCTAATAATATCTACAATATTGGATTTACATCTTACACTAAAAATTTTCAACAAAAACATAATTTATTGCGTCTTATCCATTCTTTCTTCAAATCAACGTCCCTTGAAAGTATTGAAACAACACTTCACGGCTAAATTTAGTGTTATTTTTGCACAATGGAACACAACACATTGTTCCGTACGATCTGCTATTCTTAATATTATTCATAATTATGTTGAATACCACTAAAATTAGTTACATTTATATACAGAGAGGATATAACATAATAAACACCGAAAAACATTCTTCCTTTATGCATCTTAGCACTGTCAACCAGGCAGCTGTCAAACTCTTCACATCCTAAACCCAGAATGCAATGTTGATAGTTGTAGATGGCGCTCGGGGTTTAAAATGTTGTCTATTGAGCGCGCTGTAACTTCCGATTGGAATATCGCATAGCATTCTGGTTTTCGGCGCTGTATTCGTACAAACGGTGGCTCTTATGTGATTACATTACCTCAAACAGGATCTAGAATGGCATTTTAATTACAGGGGGCCTTTATGTAATATTACAACAACATAATGACCAGTACACATTAACTTTCTGCATTTTAAATAATTTTGGTTGAAAAAATGTAAATGAAATTTAAAATAACAACATAAAATTGTATATATTCTGTTGTTAAGCAGGATATAAAATGCAGGAAAAAGAACATCCTACGACATGATTTCTAGAGTGCCATAGCGATGGAGATGGTGACGGCGATTAGGTTTCCAACATTGGCTTCGAATAAGATCAATCAAGCCAGTCAAGCTTTAAGCTGAGATACTTTCTTAAATGGATTATACTTATTGTGATGCGATCTGTGACAAGGGACCTGTGGGTGAAAGAGTTAGTTTGCTGCAAAATGCAATTATGTGTTAAAATTGATATTTTATCGAATTTCGGATTAAGGCTTTATCTGCTATCTAGTCGTGTTTTCTTCAATCTCTGTACCTAAATACAAATACTCAAAAAAATAAAGAAAATGGAAAAAAAAGAAAAAAAAATCGTTTTACTTTAAGGGGACAATGCACCCAATAATGTAATTTTTTCTCATTTTTTTATGCTTCATCAATTTTCTTTGATGTTTTATCTTTTAAATGATACCAGTGACAATATTTTGCAAATAGTAAATATATTTCAACAAAAAAATCAAATAACTATTATAATAATATACTTATAATGTTCTCAGTAAGCAATCTTTGAAGGCCCATAACTCAGATTTTTTTTTCCAACAAAACATTGTATGCAAAACCTATCTACTTTTTACTGGAGATAGATTGAGCTAATTTTTTTTGTGTGTGTCCATTAATGTATAATGGACATTAATATAAATAACCATAAATAACCCTTAACCATAAATAATCTCCCCTATTTTTTTGTGATTTTTTTTCTTTCCTATATGATATTGATATTGTGTAAAAATTTCAGACCGATTGCTATTATCATACTCAAGTTAGTTTTTTGGGTGCATTGTCTCCTTAAACAAATTTTTCCTGCTTTGTTAGTTTTTAAGGATGAACCAGCGTTTCGGCACCTAACAAAATCATAAGATTTTAATCAATTTTCCTATTAATTATGCTATTATGCGTAATATAAAACAATAAAAATTAATCCCGACGAGCGCTTTTTTATTTAATTGATGCTTAAAGAACATGGTTTTAACACAGTGTCTTACGGGAGCACCTAAAATTCTACTACATTATATCTGATTTAGGGAAATCTGTAACAAAAGTTGGGTGTAAAAACTGTTTTTTGGAAACTTGAATCACTTACCTAAGCAATGATCAAAAGAAAAGATATAGTTGACGGAGTATTTATTGCAGTAAAAGATAATTAGTGATGCAAAATGGGCTCTTGCATAGTCATTCAACTGTCAGATTTGAGTACATGGCAACGTTGTATAAAGTAAACAGAATTACCAATTTAGTGCCAAAATTACTATCTAGCATACAACTATTACTTTTTTGGTTAATATACCTATTTAAACATCTCAACAATATCAAAATAAGATGTAATTTAAGTAAAAGATGTTTATCTTTCCAAAATCTATCAAAACATGTTTAAAAAATGAAAAATATAAACAATGCAATTCTGTAACATCATGAGACTCTGACTGTACGATCTAGGTGGCTGAATTAGATGTCGTTAGTTTTTTGTCTTGACACTGAATGTCATAAGAGATCTGTTGAAATAAATAAACTAGGAAAACGCTCCGTGTAACGCGTTGATGAGCGAGCACCGGACACGTGCGCAAACATATAACCGAAGATGCGTTAACACATAGAAAACTTAAGACACGTTTTAACATTATTAAACCTAGATTAAACGATAAACAGTTCTTAAAGGAAATGTCAGGCTAGACAGAAGCTCAGAAACGGAATGAATCCAACGCTTCCACAAGTATTGGTAGAAGAAGACTATTATGAAATTTCAATGTTCGGACAAAAACTCTCGATAAATAATGTCACCAGCTATAAAAGCGGGGAACTTTACTAAAACCTTCACGAAGCACACCAAATAGTCAAACTTTTTCAACGAAAATAAGCAAAATGCTGGAGAGATTTGAAATGAGGAGTGATCACAAGAAGAGAACAAACGCCACTCTATGAAAAACACAGGAAGCACGGCCATCAGAACTATACGAATTTACGAAAAGTCAATCAAGGTTCTTAGTTTTGCGAATACTCAAAATGATTTGTTTGGAAATAAGTTCCATATTGAATTATTAAAATATGATCCACTCATTCAACATAAAAGTATCTGCTTTTCACTGAAAATTGAAAATAGCATCTAAACACACTTGTACCTTAATCAAATCAGATTCAGTTGCAGTGGAAAAACATTCATTTTCAATGTTTCATTTCTAATAGCTATTAAAAATGTCAATAAGTTCATACATTCTTAATCGATTAGGATGAAAATTTGTAAAATAAGAGACAATGTTGGTCTGAATGATCATGCAAAATATGAGATTGATGAGATTTATCGAAGACCATTTTAATTTTTCAACCTATCAGGAGATATTTATTTAAATTTTAACCAATTGATAGATTTCAAAAAAAATTGGGGTCAGTAAACAGAGAAGGTTGTCTCTACATGTGTGCAAAATTTCAGGTCGATCGGTGAAACGGTGCGATTTCTATTGCTCCATTTAGCAGCCAAAAAAAAAAAAAAAAAAAAAAAAAATAGGTCCGTGTCAAAAGAGTCAAAAGGAGACGCTCGCTTCGCTCGCTCAATAAGAAATAGAATATTTAAAAGTGGTGAAGCTTAGACAAATCATTTTGACACTGCTTCTGTGTCTTGTGAATGGGATGCAATCTTGTTAATTACGTCTACTTTCAGGTAGGAAAATTGTGTTTCATCCGCCATTTCAAGCTCTAAACAATACAGAGTGCTGGATTGCATGACGTTTATTTTGCAGATATGAGAGAGAAATTACGATGAAAAGTCAAATTAATTCTCACAATCATAGCCCATCTCGATATTAGATATCAATACAACTAGAAGTCTAAGGCCTTCTAACCCATTATAAAGTTGAATATTGAAACATGTTTTATGTTCACACATGTCTGGAATATTTAAAATTATCTTTAATTTCCCTGCATGAATATAGTGCTTCAAAGCGGGGGTTAAACCTTAAACAATAAAATTTAAAAATATATAACTTTTTTATTTATTATCAGAATTTACTATTTATTTTTATGATTTATTCCTTATTTTTTCCTCTTTTTCAAAAACTAAAATGCTGGAAATCACTATCCTTCACCCACAGGTCCCTTTTCACAGATCGCATCACATATTTAGTGTAGAAAATAATACTTATCATAGCAAATGTAATGTATATTTTGATATCTAACCTCGTGGCCGATACTCGAATCTTTGGCGGTTTTCTTGGTTTGACAGCTTTTTCAACATTACCGAGGAAGTAAAACACTGATGGAACAACATCTTTTTTCAAACCACGATGATTGCCGAAACGAAATATATCAAAATCATCATCTGTGAAGTGTTTTGAACATAGCCTCGAGTATTCGCTGGGGATGAAGTTAGATCGCCTTGTGGCTGTCACCCACTTTTGTCTCATAGCTTCATTCTTCGGAAACCTATTACAGAAAAAACACTCGTCACACGAAAAGCAAGTAATAACGCACATCATCTGTTACGTGATCGAAAATTTCATGAAATATATTATTTTGAAAGTTTCGTAAAATATTTCATGAAATATTGAAATTTTGTAAAATATTATTTTTTTTTATTAAAAATTCAAGTTTTGGAAGAAATGTTAGGTCCCACGTAACTGTATGGAAATTCGTGTATATTTGCCCATAGATAAGTAGGTACTCATTCTTTAGATAGTATTATTTTCACAACATGTCTTTATTATGAATCGATAGGTTACATCCAAAAAATAAAAATTCACATTGAAATTTTTTGCTGTCCTGAATCAAAATGTGAATTGAATCATTAGCTAATCTGAATAGGATTCAAACAGAATCCTAACAGCATACACATTTTCTAAGTCTGATTTCTACAACTCCGAAAATGAAATTTTACAATCTCCGTTGTTATGGTCGGTGTCAGGCAAAGATGAACCCGATTCACTAACTACCCACTAACTATCGATAGTTAGCTAATCCAAAGTTGGTCCTACCCGGCCTAAGCAAGTTAAATACCTACGTATTGACAAGAGGGCATTGATGGGGGGGGGATCCCCCCCCCCACTGGTTTTCTCACCCCCGGCTCTGTTTCCCAATAAAGCATCCCAGCAGGGGATAAATTTTTCGCCCCCTCTGTAAAATGTCTGACTTTTAATCTACAAAACAATAGATACCTATTTTTTTCTGAAATAAATCTAACATTATAAAAATAAATTGTCACACAAAACAACTGTCAAATTGCCTTTATTAGCAAATAAGCTGTATTTGATAAGATTTATAAATTACATGATTTATTTTGCATGCCCACCACTTCAGAGTACAAATCGCTTAGAAATGCACCAAATCTAATCTTGAAATTCAAAATTTCCCGGGACTTTGCGCCCCGGACCCGCGTGATACCCCATTGTATTCGTGGGCAATCGTATTTTTCGCCTTTGCTATATTTCCCAACATAGGTACTCGGAATTTTAATAGTTCCTATCCAGTATCCCCCCCTTATGACAATTGAACAATTCGCACCCTGAATATTGATATTGCATACTTATTGTGGGATGTGATGATTTACAGTAGTCAAAAAGTAATTCTGATTGGTAAAAATAATGCAAATGTCGAATATTTTGAGTCAGAGAGTAGGTAATTTTTAACAATCCAATTTGGCCACTAAAACATATTTACAGTTTTAGAAAATTAATTTGACTGTCAAATATAGAAGAAAAAAAACATAATTCAATAAAATTATCAAAACTGTGCTGATAATATACAAAGGGAAATAAAATAGAATACTCGACCATAACTAAGCATAATTAGATAGACTACCAAATGAGAAACCAGAAAGGAAAAACAAAAACTAGATAAATAGTTTAAAGCATTATTGAACTAAGTTTACAGATCATTATAACGAAAGTGTTAAAATAAACTGTTCGGAACTGTTATCTAAAACAGCACTTGTGTTGTCTAAAATTTTCAAGATCTTGAAAATTTTCATGAAAATACTCATTTACAGAGGACCTTTTAGCATATTTTAAATTTTTTTATTTTGTAAAGTATGAGTGGAGGTGTGTTACATTATTATGCCTAATACACATATGTTTAAAAATGTCGGTTCAACTACCAGAAAAATAAAAAAAAATAAAAAATAAATTTATCTTCCCCAGGATTCAAAACATAGAAAATTTTCATGAAAAATCCCAACACTAGACAGCACCGATACTTTTACCAATATTTTTACCAACATGAAATAGAAATTATTGATACTACAACTAGGGAGTTCTATTTAACATACCTACCGATGAAAGGTAATTCCGCTTCCTTTTCTTTGCTTTTCATTGCAACCAAATGCAGAACATGTACAAACCATACTGAAAAATGATAAAACCAGACATCTAAAATCTTTCAAGCTAAACTGAACTGGAATCGAAGTCACTGTGACATTCTAGGAATAGATTATGACAATTGTTTATGGGCATGTTGCAATGTTGTAAATAAACTGCGTCTCTGAATATTCTCGGGAGCACACTGCCAAGCATTGTTCGACCTTCGACACGCACGCTGAGGAGCAAATTCTCAGCTTGCGCGCTTTTTGAACATTCAGTTTGACACCTTTATTTTGATCCAATAAACTTGAAAAAAATATGTAAAACATTCTGGTACTGCATTCCTGATAGTAAGTGAATAAAAATAGGGGATTGTCACTTGAAAATTTTCGGAAGAGGCTGCGAAAGTTTTTTGGACTTTTCTTTTAATTTTTTACTTTTTATTACAAAATTAAAATTGAAAAGTTTTGAGACTCCTAGGTATTTAATCATCTACCTACTACCTTTAACATGTATTTATTTCATAATTTTATGATGCGTACTTTCAGAGTAAATCAATTGTATATCATAAATTTTATTGTTTTGATAAATTGCCATTCTTTTTTTTTTTTTTACCAACTTCCGGAAAAAGTTCCTTGTTGAAAAACTTTGGTGTAGTGTGCAAAGAATAAGTGTGTAATGTTCAGCTGATTATAAGACCGCTGTGACAAATGCCGATTTTAATTCTGTTTTAGCTGGGCTATTCGCTTTGCAGTAGTCCAGCCATCACGTGACTTACGCGAGGCTTCACTTCCCGCCCAACTGAATTTGTCTAAGTAGTAATAGGTCATTGCTTGCGCTAGTCACTGACTCTTGTTTCACCAAAAATAAATAATTATACAATTTACCTATTATTCTCAGCTGAGATTTGAATTTTCTCTCTCTTTAGGATTTACCCATTCTTCAGGAATTTTTCCTCAAGAAAATCCTTAAAATGAGAAATTGAATTGCTCATTCTTTGAATGTAATATTTATTTTGCAATAAATCAATATAAAGTTTTGTGTTTTCTCATTCTTTCAATATTTTTTGGCAGTAAATCAATAACTAGTGAAAAAATGCATTTTGCGGTTTTTGTAGGGAGAGGGGGGTCTGCAGTTGATATACTTTTTAGGGGGGGCTGTCTAAAGTGTGACAACTTGTGAAAAGGGGGGTAGGGGGGGAAGGGGGTAAAAAAGTGGCATATTTTGCGTGACATACTTTATGAACAATCCCTGATGATGATTCATGACATAACCAACACACACCGGATTGAGCCCGTATTGTATCCCGGATTGTATCCCGGATTGTATCCCGGATTGTACAACGGGACTTGAACCCGTGGAGTTTCAAGCGAGAAGAGGGTGTAGGGACTTGGGGGGGGGGGATACTTCATGCTAAAGCATTGCTCACTCCGTCACTCCATAACGTGACGGGGGCCTCGGCTTCACTTGCCGCGTCTATTGCTCCGTCTACTACACTAGGAAAACGCTCAGTGTAACGCGTTGATGAGCGAGCACAGAACATGCAACATCCCCAGTCACGATACACGACATGGCACAAGACTATTTTCTTTCCATCTTTCCAATCTCCATATATACACTCTGGATGAATAACAGATCCATTGTGTCGTGACTTAGGTCTATTACTTATTCCAGATTTATTTCTTTTGACACCCATAATAAACTCTTAAAATTACAATAAATGCTCGACTGATTGAGCTTAAAATGTGTAAAAGTTATGAAAATGCCGGCCTCGATTACCATGCAAAATTTGAACTTAATCGGAACATTATGATTGTCGACCAATCAGAAACAATTGTAGGTAGTATTTAAACTTAAACCAATGGGGTTGTTCACTGCCATTTGCTCTCACTCGCAGGGCTAGCGGCAATGGAGTAGTCTCTCTCTGATTGGTTGGTCTCTGAATCCAAGATCTCTGAATCAAACTCCCGCCAAGGTTTTAAAATCTTCCATACCGCTAGCATTTTGATTGGCTCCCTCTCGGCATTTTGATTGGTTCTTATAACAGTTAGGACAGCAACAGACCGGGTAGCTCAGTTGTTAGAGCTCTCGCCCGGCAAGTGAGAGGTCCCGGGTTCGAGCCCCGGTTCGGTCGGATATTTTTCACAACACACATCCCTTCATATCATCCTGACTCCATGGAAGTTTTCCACAGAAACCTACATTCTCATCATTCGAGCTGAAAAGCAACTCGTTCAGTCGAGTAAAAGAGGGTTGCGCACGCAAGTGCAATGAGACATGGTGACAGCATCGTCACCGGTGGTATGACAGTTCGTAGAAGCATTCTCTACCTTTATTCCATTCTCCTCGGAGATCTCTAACCCTCATCAGTGTGTTGTGTCTAATGTCCGTCCGTCCGACCGGGTAGCTCAGTTGGTAGAGCTATCGCCCGGCAAGTGAGAGGTCCCGGGTTCGAGCCCCGGTTCGGTCGGATATTTTTCACAACACATATCCCTTCATATCATCCTGACTCCATGGAAGTTTTCCACAGAAACCTGAAATCTACTAAATTACCTCCACAGACGCCATCGCTCAGCACTGGCGTGAGTTTTGTGCTCGGGCGCGTATTCAAAAGGGAGTCAGATCGCTCCGAGTGAGCATTCGTAAACTCTGAGGCTTGTACGAACGCACGGTGTATTTAAAGTGACAGGCAACTTGAATAACCTTTAAAGCAACTTGAATTATAGATGATAGTGAGAAAGGATCCTACTAAGTTGGTAGGAACTTTAAAACGTTAGCTTTGTTATAGTGGCTTGGAGCCATAACCATTGCATTATGTTCTGTTACCTACTTCCGGGTAGGGCTTAACGTACTAGGTTGGTATGATAATTTAACAAGTTCCTATTTATATTCTGACAAATGACATAAGGCAAGAAATCCAAGACAACAGGTTTAGTTAATCCAGCTTCGAGTGGAATGGAGCCTTTTTGTGTGGCATTACCTGATTTCGAGGTAAAGTTTTGCGATGTTCATTCAGAGTATGTAGCCGGTAATAACTACTACCTACGACTACACTATACGCTATAGTAACAAGTATTACGAAAGTAATTGTTGATAGCTATTTTGATCATTGAAATTGCCCAGAACAAACAACAACAAAGATAATTCCCGGCAATATTCAGCATTCAGTTCAAGTTGGTTGATGAAGGAATAAATCCCTTTCTTCTCCGACACTAAGTTTATTTTCCATTACTCATATTATTTTTGTGAAATAAGCTTATTTAAATAACAACAAAGTTTAAGCATTCATCCCAATGATCAAACATTCAATCAGAAATGTGTAGCGAAACATCACACCTGTTTCATCACTGAACTAAAACGAAGCGCGTTAAGTAAACATAAGTATACACCTTACTTACATTGAAATACACACTTTTAATGCGTGTACAATGATAATGCAATTTGAATTTGTTGTTATTATGTTTAAATTTAATGAATAACTTAACTTGAGATTGGAAAGGTTAGGTTATAAACAACACTACCTACTTGACAGCAGTCAGCTGCTGTCGAGCTGACTTAAGTTACTTCGCTTGCCACTGAAGGTTGCACAGCGCCACGAGTCTATCAATCAGCTGACTGCTGTCAAGTAGTGTTGTTTATAACCTAACCTTTTCAATCTCAAGTTATTCATTAAATTTAATCATAATTAGAACGTAATTGCGTTATTATTTGTACACGCATTAAAAGTGTGTATTTCAATGTAAGTAAAGGAATAGTTATGTTTACTTGACACGCTTAGTTCAGTGATGAAACTGGTTTGATGTTTTGCTGCACACTGCCATGATGTTTTGCTTTTGAGATCTATGAACAGCTAATAATATAATATAAATAGCATTGACAGGCATCAATTATAATATAAATATTCAAACTGTACCAACTGAATCGTATGGTTTCGCATCATTGTCTTGTAGAGCCTAGAATTTGAGACTGACATGCAGCAATCTTTACATTGAGATCTGGCATATAGATTACACAGAAAAATGTTGAATAATACATTTGTCGAGTTTGACTTTTAAACTGAAAGCAAATGGAGCCACTTGATTTTGATTTGATTCACAATCTCTAAAAATCTGATTTATTAGTTATTTAATGAAGGCCGCTGCATGGACAAGTAACTTGAACCCAATGACGCAAGAGGTTACACAGTAGGTACCTACCTACCAATCTAGTTTGTGTTCATGATTCGTTACCTGAATCTTCTAAACCTGAAGAATCGTGGTTCAGGAAAAGTCGCTGCCGAAACAAATGCCGCTGTTTATGTTACCTTCGTTCCCCACCGATTAACATTTATTTTGATGAAAATTGTTACACATGACCAAAGTTAAAATGGTACTGTTTGAAATAAACAGATTTTCTGCTGGTCAGGTTACTTGACAATAAATCCTTGTTAAATATGCAATGAAATCAGAGCCACCTACTAGAATTGGATGACGCGTTAGCATCTAGATTATCAGATGATGTCATTAAGAGTCTACGATACTTGATGAAATCCATGTTTCATGAAGCACAAAAAGGCGGCCCCTACTTTTTTCTAAACGGCTCTACCGATTGTCTTCAAATTTTCACAGATTATAGATAAATAATAAATCTGTGCCTCTAGTGGGCCAAAAGTGTTATTTTTTGTTCAGTAATTTCAGGGCCCAGGTGCCAAAATACCCATATATTGCCCATTTTGGCACCTCCTCAACACGAGTAATAACATTTGTTATTATTTTTTTGAATCACTAGAGGCACAGATTTACTCTTTATCTCTATGCTGTAAAAATTTGGAGACAATTGGTCAAGCCATAAAGAAAAAAGTAGGGGCCGCCTTTTTATGGTTTTTTGTGGTTTTCAATGTTTGAATTAAAATAACCTACTTCACAGCAGTATATGCAACATGCAACACAATGATTAAATGTCACAAATTGTCACGTACAACCCAGAGCTAATGCATTTTCGTGCATTTTTCGGATTTTTTTCATATCCGAATCGAAATTTTTTGCGAGTCCTGTCGACTCTTAAACCTTTTTAACCATCTGTTTGTTTCGAATATTGTTTTTACGGTAATGTAGCAAAACGAAGTAAAGCAATTGTAGATATCAGCGGAAAATCATTCTTCTTAGTGGCTGTGAAATATTATTTTATGTCTAAATTGCATGTTGACATTTTAGAGGTTGAACTCTTATGGAACGGATTTTATACACTCTGGAGATTAAACATCCAAAGTATTTGCCACCACTTTTAAGTGTGCTATTAATTTGCTAAATACATTTTGACCAAAATTTAAGCTTGAATTGGCAATCTAAGGTATTCTTTAATTTCTTGGCCACAGACATAAAAATGTCCATACAACTAATGACCTTGAACAAGTATAATACAGCTCACCTGCCAAGTTTTCAAATGTGCCTATAAATGTTTAACTTTGTCGGAGTAACCTAGGAAAATAGCTGTTAGTACCTAGTAATGATATGACCTTTAGTGGAGGTTCACACAAAACTAAAAGTTTTCCCAAATAAAAATATACCTAGGTAGTACAGTAGTTATACTACCTATCTGAGTATATTTCAGGTCAAATTCCTAATTGAAAATAATGTGTTGTAATATTGTTGCTTGTGTTTCTCTCTGCAGAAAGTGGAAACCCAAAGCTGCTGCACTCTCCTGTGAGTTTGGTCCGAAGAGAGATTTCAACTCAACAACTACGGACTATAACATGCAGGTCAGTTTAGTTCAAACAATTATAATTTGAATGTCTGTATTACTGGATAGTACTTTCATTATGCTTCCATGAAAGAAAATTACTAATTTTTTGAAAATGTAATTAGGTACTGGTTGGTTAACATTTTTAATGTATTAAATTAAGTTAGGTAACTTTTAAGTTTTAAATATTATTTAAAATATAACTAATATAGGTAAAACTATAACTAAAATATTTAACTAAAACTAATAACATATATAACTAGGTATATAGGTAATTTCAATATTTGCAAAAATTATTCGTTTCAGTGTTATTTTACTATAGATTGACACAAAAGTGATGTTAGTAAAGTGGTGGAAGACAAAGTTGCAATTTATTTACTACACATAATATTTACCTCGGGTTGCCAACCGTCCGGATTTCATTAGGACACTCCAGGAGGGCTTTTCTAAATTCCCTTGTCGTCTCGTTTCACTTGATACGGTCTCACTATAGGTCTCACTATGGTACTATATAAATACCATATTTGTCAGACCTTTTTTCGAGAGTTTTATAGTGCTTCAATTCTGGAATTCGATTTTTGTACCCCACCGACGGCTGCCACCTTATCGCGGTGGTGGGGTTTGTGTTGGCCAACGATCCATTGCAGCTACGCCGGCGAGCATATGCTCATGTGTAAGGGCTACCCATGCCGGACAGGTCAGTGGTGAGGTCCAGACAAAAAGCAGCCAGGGTTGGCCTAACCATGTCCTCCCTTGAATTTGCGGTCCCCTCGGGCCGGCCTTCCCCCTCGAGATGGTGATCCCCCTGAAATCGGGTTCCGCCGGCCCGAATCCTTACACCCCCCGGTCCGTCCCCATTCCGGCCTGGCCTTCCCACCAGTGCTGGACTTCCCCGGATCGGGCCCGTTAGGTCAACCCCCTCCCAATGTCCTCCACTTAATTCAACAAAGTTTAAAGTAAAATAATTAATGTGCGCAATATAACCTCGTCGTTGACGCGCCGTTAAAAACTATTAATCTAAATCTAATCGATTTTTGTAAGGTTGGTAATCCTAACAATACCTACCAAGGGTCACAGTTCACAACAGATCAGACCTGAGGTGAAGTTATTCAAATTATTGATCATATTATTCAATTTACCTAATTTATTTAATTTATTAATTTTATTAAATTCAATAATTCAACATTTTTCAAAACTAAATTTATGAACAGGCGTAGCATATCAATGATATGCGCATGCGCGTAAATGACCAATGAAACAGCTCAGCCGGTGGAACCTCTTCCTTTCCTGATTGCTTCTAGAATTTGTTACTCGGGTACAAAATCTATATGAATTTGCTCCATTTCCTGTCTAGGTTTCCATCCATACATCATTACGCATTTAAATTGCTGCCACTCTATAAAAGGTTGCTGAAAATTTCCCACGTACCTACTTCATGATTTTATATAATTAAATGTCCGAGGTATCCATATTAATTCGTAAATAAAATAAAACTCTCCCCAAAAATCGCCGAAAAAATCCCACTGTTTGCGAGTTCACTCCTACAGAACTTTTTTTTTTTTTTTTTTTTTATTGATACACAATATAATACATTTAAATTATAACAAAAACATAGAGAACACCACAAAGCCACGAGGGCTCATCTGTGGAACGCTAGATACCAAAACAAAATATAGTCACATCGTCAATGGTCTTGTGCACATAGCAATAACATAATATGAAAAACAATCAAGAAAATAGTACAATTAAACTTAATAAAATTAAAGTAAGAAAAATCCAACCGCGTGATTAACAGCGCAGAAATCACAAATTAACACATTTACAGAAATAAGTTTGATACAAAATAACACAAAAAAGTACATAAAAAACTGCGTGAAAGGAGAACCTTTCCAATTTATTCACCTAAAGCAATTTTACAATATATGAAACACGATTCCCTACATCAAGTTAAGTCTGCAAGATTTTCTAGAAGCCATTTTTTAACACATAATTTGACTGATCTGTACTTATCAAGTGATGCAATGTTATTGGGTATTTGGTTAAAAATAAAAGGGATTAAATATCCAAGTGTCCTCTTTCCATTTTTGTTTCTGTATGCCGGAATAATAAATTTTTCTTTATTTCTCAAGCGTGCATTCATAGTATCGTCCAAATGCCTATTTTTATAATCGTCAATATAATAATATTTTAAGATTAGTCTATATAAAAATAACTCAGCAAGCGGCAACAAATGTAATTCTAAATATATTTCGTTAATAAGGTTATAATTTTTTAGGAGGTTGGGAGGTGCAATTGACTTTATAATTTTATCTTGTATTTTGGAAACCTTCTTAATAAAATACTCCGATGAACTACCCCAAGCCAACAGTCCATAGGACATAATTGACTCAGCTAAAGCATGATAGAGAGTTTTCCTTAAGCCAAAGGGCAAGTAATACTTTACATTAAATAAGGCATAAGCAACCGACCGTAATCGGCTGCAAATTGAATTGATGTGTAGTTGCCATGTAAAAAATCTATCTATTTTTACACCCAAATAAGTATGACTCTCGACACTTTCAATAATATCAGTGCAATTGAAACAACTCCAATTAATTACCCTATGCAAACATTCATATGAATGAGAAACAATCTTTACATTAACATCTCTGTTTCTATTTAATGGAGAGCAGATATGCATGATTTTAGTCTTACTGGAGTTACATATTAAATTGTGATCATGCGTCCAACGGAGAACATTTGAAAAATCCAATTGCAACGTAGCTCTTGCACTTTCTAGATGGGGATGGGCAGCAACCAGAACTGTGTCATCGGCATACATGTAAATACGACAATTGGAAACACAACTAAACATTTCATTAACATAAATTAGGTAAAGAGTGGGACCCAAAATCGAGCCTTGGGGCACCCCAGATGTATTCTCCGCTAAGTGACTGGAGCATTCACCCATTGTTACTCGAAAGGTCCTACCACCTAAATAACTTTTGAACCAATTTAGTAGCGGACCTCTGACACCAATTCGATCCAAGGCCTTAATCATTTTTTTATGGTTTATTGTATCAAAGGCTTTAGAGAAATCTATAAAAAGAGCTACTATATGATTATTTTCGTTAAGATTTGAGTTTACAAAATCTGAAAATTTGATTAAAATATCGGACGTACTTTTCCCTCTTTGAAAGCCAAACTGGTTATCACTAATAATTCTGTATTTTTCTAGGTATTCAACTAATTTATTAGCAATACAACGCTCCATAACTTTCTCAATTGAAGGCAACAATGAAATTGGTCTGTAATTAGAGAAAATTAAGTGATCACCCTTTTTAAACACAGGCTTAACAATGGATTGTTTTAGTTGTTGTGGAATTACACCAGAATCCAACGTCACATTTATTAGCTTCGCCAACACAGGACTGATTACATCAGCTAAATGTTTCAAATCTCGTACACGAAACCTATCACATCCAGGTGCTTTATTGGAGGTCATCTCAGAAATAATAACGAATACACTGTCTTCGGTCACGCGAGGCATGTACATCGACTGTAATTGAATGCAAGTTTGAGAATTATTTACCAGGGTTTGTATTTCGCATTTGTGTTCCAAGGAAGCAACATCCCTCACAAATGACCTTGCAAATTCACTTACAATGACATCGGCGGAATGTTTCCTCCCCATATATTGCCCTATAATCTCATCTACCGACTTTTGTTTACTTTTACCCAGCAACATATTCATTTTCTGCCAAGTAAGTTTTAAATCGCCTTTGACCCGTTCAAACTCATTTTTATAAAACTTTATTTTCGCAATATTGATCTCTTTTCTGACTTGGGATCTCAACTTTTTATAGGTCCTGGCAAATGAGTGTCTGAGGTTGCTTTTACAGCTTTTCCATTTTTTAAATACATTATCCCTCTCCCTCATTTTTTTAAAAATCTCCTTATTCATCCAACTTTTCTGCATCCTTTTACTCTTACACACTGCATCACTTGTGAAGGTAGCCTCGTCATAGCATTGTGTTACTGCTTCCATAATACTCTCATACAAATTGACACTTCCATCTACATTTAACATATTCTTCCAATCAATTGCATTTAGTTTCATCAAAAGTAAATCTTCCCTTACTCTCACGCACCTTTCAGTTGGAAGTGAGTCAGAAAGTACATCAGAGAGAATAACATCAGCTAAAACCATATAATGATCTGTTGTTTTGATCGTAACAATGGCAGAGCGAATAAACTTGGCCTTACTCCTTACAAATATGTGATCTATACACGATACAGACAAAATTCCTTCCCTCATCTCTTCCCTAGTAGCATTTACAATACATTTAAAAAACCCACTACCTGCAAGAATATTTTCATATCTCTGCACAATAACATCCCCATTCCTCAACAGGTCAATGTTCATGTCCCCCAGGACAACAAAACTCTTACCGCGACAACCATCAACAACCTCTTCAAGTTCTGTAAGGAAACTAACCCGACTGAGGTCAGGGGGTCTATATATAGCTAACAAATTAAATTTTAAATTATTTTCCAAAGTTAATAAACAATGCAAACCCTCAAAAAAGGAAAAATCTTCTTGCAATTTGACAACACTAATCGATTTCTTCACATAAAGAAATAATCCACCTCCCTTTCTAGCCTCCCTGACTTTACAAAACAAGTTATACCCGTCAATATTGTACACAGAGCTAACATCATAAACATTGCTCACTGATACTTCGCACAACAACAATACATGAAATACACTAATCTGATTACACAATATTGCATTCAACTCATCCCAATTTTTCCTGATTGATCTGACATTATATTGAATGAACGTTATCCCCCGTATACTACTACACCAGCCATCAAGTTCACTAACAACAACGCGGTCATTTTCAACAATATCATCTGCAATGACATCATCAAAACAAAACATACACTACTTGATTAACTAGGCAATGATAAGACTACGAATGATAAGGAGCTGAAATTTGTACACGTTATAGGACACAGATGATTATTTATTGCATGCGATTTGTAGAAATATTTGAGTTATGAGAAAAAAGTTACAGACATTTGAATTGAGCCTTTGATCAACAGTTTATACCTAGCGTTCGAAAAGCACACGTTAGAGATTAAACAATTTGGTAGCTTGTTATAAAGAATCAGCTCTGTTTTGCAAAGAAGTTTCCATTGTTGTCATAATTTGCCATAAAAGGTGTCTCCATTTAGTATAAAGTATCTTATTGATATGTGGTTTCAAGAATAGAAATTGAGTAGGAAGAAAATTGTGTATGTGTTTTCAGTGAAGATTTAGACAATGTAGGTATTTTAACTCCCGTTAGCGAGAATGGAAACGACAAAGAGTTGCTTATGGGAGAATCGGCTATTCCCCTGAGATGCTCCGCTGCGCTGTAGAATGCGCGTAAGCTGTGTATATTATGAACCATTCAGACATCGCAGACCCAATAGCTCAGTTGATAAAGCATTGGCCTGTGGTGCAAAAGAACGTCGCTTTGAATCCTGCCGCGGTCTCACGTTTTTTATTGAATTTTTCACAAGTTTTAATTCTGCCTAACCATAGAGTTATTTTTTTATTTAAAGTTGCCCAGCTTAAATTTTCTCAAGTTAGAATTAGTCTACCCATAGAGAGTTTTATTCCTTAGGCTGCCCAGTGAAACGTATGCTTATCCGACTGCACAGCAAAGCAAATCAGCTCAATCGCAAGTTTCTCCCATAAGCAACTCTTTGTCGTTTCCATTTTCGCCTCCCGCGAATGTCAGTGGACGAAAGTTAAATACATTCTCACACATAACTCAATAAACCAAGGATAAATTCACATAGATGTATTAAAAGTTATTTCATGTTCATTTATGAATTCATAAGTAAACACAAAATCACCTACTACCTACAAAGTAACTGCAAACAAATTCTTCAAACACGTAATTTTGTATGGTTTATTCTGTTTTTTCAAAATCAACTTCGGTAATTTTTCCCATTTTTCTCCTTCAATAAAATATGTTTGAAACTTACATATATTATATGTCGGTATGTTTTCTAAAATATGTTCAAGTTTCAAACCCTTATCTTTAATAGTGTTGATGTAGTGACCACTCAAACAAGGGGATGTTTTGCGCTACCCGGTATAAGAATAGCACACAGTGCGTGAAATCTCCACCTGCTTATCCGCACCCGGTCCGCCATTCGCAGGCGATCTCAGCGCTACTAGCGGAGGTGGTAACCGCGAATAATCAAGCTCTATCAATTGGCATTGGACTTGTGTCAACAAATACAGTTGCATTGAAGTCTAGCGTCGTCCAGAGTAGGGTTTTTATTATATACACTCCCGGTAGGTACATTATAACTTCTTTGTTTTATATATATATATTGAAATATTCTCTTACACAATGACTCATGCCACAAGTACAAATCTGATTGGTTGAAAGAAGAATTACTGGTT
Organism: Leuctra nigra; assembly: GCA_934045905.1. Lineage (NCBI taxonomy): Eukaryota > Metazoa > Arthropoda > Insecta > Plecoptera > Leuctridae > Leuctra > Leuctra nigra. The sequence continues at coordinate 8,616,954 of OW203773.1, forward strand.
TTTGAGCTCACCTCAAGAATCATTGAAAGTGACTACCGGCCTTTTACCTCTGTGGTACAGATATGTATAGTAGAAGGAACCTAATTGATATTTAGAATATAATTTTTTGAGACTTTAAAACGGATGGCTTGACTATCATATAAACTACTATGGTTATTTCCCACGACTACCAAAACGCTGGGCTATCCGTACAAAAAGTTTCTTGAACGATCTGTCAAATTGGTGACAGCAGAGAAATATTCTTGCACATCTAGCAAACAATTAAGTGCAAAAATTCCGATATTTTTCTTATGCAAAAATATATTAGACAAAAACAAAACGGGACAGTTTTGGCTCAGAGGTAACGCTCTGAACTTGTATTCCGGAGGCCCGGGATTCGATTTCCGCGGCCGTCCTTCCTGACTGAGGTTTATCCGTCGTTTCCCTCAGTCAGAGGCAAATGTTTGGAATGTTCCCTACTAATATAGCTTCCTAGTACCTACTAATATTTTGTTTTATGTCCTAATGAACATCTTCACCAAATTTCATGCTTGTTGAGCGAGCGTAGCGAGCGTCACCACGGTACTCTTATGGCACTTTCTCTGTGAGTTTTTTTTTTTTTTTTTTTTTTGTGGTCACAGCCCAGGTCAAACCGCTCAAGCAATCGATCTGAAATTTTGTACACATACTAACGTAATCTATGAGGTCCCTGGGATCGTTTTTGAACGGGCTCCTGTGTTTGGTTCAAATTTTAAAAATATTATCTTTCGATTGGTTGTTCCGATCAATTTGAAATTTAGCAAATTCATTTCAACCAACATTTTACCCAATCATAATAAATTTCAGCCAAATCCTCCCATTGGTTCAAATTTGAAACCATTTTTACGGTGATTTTTGTAATTTAAACTAGAACTGATTGACCGACTAACTTAAAACTTCACATGGTCATTGGTACCAACATTTAAGGTATTTTTGCCAATTTTCAGTCTAATCTGTAGGTATTTTCAAAAGTTTGTGTCATATTAGGTACATCATCCCTGCCTTCTTTAAGCTTCTGCTCCAAGGCCTGTAGAGAAGCCAAGCGATCCACAATTTACAGTAAAACTAGCGCATATCAAATCGGATGCTGTATAAAGGACAGATCCTCCAATTGGTTTAAGTATAAATAATATCTTCTGATTAGTCGACAATCAAAATGTTCCGATTAAGTTCAAATTTTGCATGGTGATCAAGACCAACATAATCGAAAATTTAATACATTGTAAGCCCAATCAGTCATGTATTTATTGTCATTTTTCGAGTTTAGTATGGGTTGTCAAAAGCTGGAAAATGTATGTAGGAAAGTCACGACACAATGGATCTGATATTCATCCAGAGTATTTATATGGAGATTGGAAAGTTGCAGAGAAAATCGTCTTGTTCCGTGTCGTGTAACTTGACTGGGGATGTTGCATGTCAATGTTCTGTGCTCGCTCATCAACGCGTTACACTGAGCGTTTTCCTAGTATCACAAAATGGAAGATCATTCCTCTTAGCCGATGTACTAATATAGCGTGCCAGCGTTGGAGCCGACTAAGGTTTGTAAAGACGCCCCCGGGCCGGGCCCATTTGGTCGATCACTCCCTTTGACCTCCATATATTATCAACAATATAAAACATAAAACCTAAGGGCGCAAAATAACCTCGCTGTCGACGGGCCTTAAACACTATTTACTTCTACCATTAATTTGAAAATAGAAATGATGTCATATTTAAAAAAAAGTTTATTTCAAAAAATGCTGGATCGATCGGAACGAAATTTGCCCGAATCCATCAGACGCTCCTCTAGGTAACAATAGTGAAATAACAATAGTGAAATAGTGATAATAGTGAATAGTGAAATCCATATTCGGATGGCCTATAATGAAAAAATTGTATTTATAAATAATAATTCAAGTGTCAGCCGCCATTTTGAAAACCGGAAGTAATGCCATATCTTAGAAACGGCTTGAAATATAAACTTTGCTTTTCTATATTATTATTGTACATAATTTAAAGCATAGTACAAAAGCGACTTTTCTTACTAACTAACTATATATATATTATTGATTGATACAACTTTGACTAATGCTACTATACATATTTCAATTATTAATAATAGTCAATGTTCTTAAGTGCACTTATTCGTCGGTTGTTGTAGATTTTGTAAATTCATGTCGGAACAACGGACTTCATCCTCTTCCTCAATTCTTTATTGTTCTGGGGAAGTGGCTCCACGACGCTGGCAGCCAGATTGTTCCACAATCTGATCCCATGCGCTGCGAGAGAGAACTTGCCAGTGTCTGTTCGCGGCTGCAACAGACGAATTTTCTCGGTGTGGTCTCCTCTCGCGGTGTAATTCGGTCTCTGCAGTAGCTCACCTAGCTCCTCCCAAGCCTCTTCATGGCAGTAAGCCCTGTATATAGCGATAGCTCTGGATGCGTCTCGCCGGTCTTCCAGAGACTCCCACTTCAGTGATTTTATGAGTTCAGTGGGGCCAGGAGAGTTTCCGAATGAACTCTCAACATACCGTGCAGCCCTCCTCTGTACCATATCCAGCTGGTGTTTATTCACCATGGTATATGGACTCCACACACTGGCACAATATTCCATCTGTGGACGAACAAGGGTGAGATATGCCAGTTCCTTTGCCTTCTTTGCTGCACCTTTGAGGTTCCTCATGACGAACTGCAGTGATTTGGATGCCTTCTTTGAAGTTACGTCAATGTGGTTATTCCACTTCAGGTCATCAGACAGCCACACTCCAAGGTACTTAGCATCCTTTGTGGGATCAATTGGTAGGTTCCCAAGCTGGTACTGGTACTGTATCCGTGTTTTCCTAGTGCTGAATGACATCTTGATGGTCTTATCGATGTTGATTCGCATCTGATTCAGGTCCACCCACTTGGCTAGTTCTTCGAGGTCTTCCTGGAGCTGCCCGCAGTCATTGGTGTTGTTGACAGTCCTGTAGATTATACAGTCGTCTGCGAACAGCCGCATTTTGGAGTGCAAGATACACTGTGGAAGATCGTTCATAAAGATCAAGAAGAGGAGTGGACCGAGAACACTTCCCTGGGGTACTCCTGATGTCACTGTAATTGGCAGGGAGATTTCTCCTTCAATCCTTACTACTTGCTTTCTGTTATTTAGAAAGCTCCATATCCACTTAATGACCTCCTTGTTAAGATTTAGTTGGGATATCTTTTCCATAAGGAGGTCATGTGGCACTAAATCAAATGCTTTGGCAAAATCTATTAGGATGGCATCAACTTGCTTTGCTCTGAAGTCCACTTCTTGAACTAGGTCTTGTGTAAGACCCACGAGGCTAGCCTCACAAGAGTAGTGAGGTCGGAAGCCAAATTGACTTCTTGTGAAGAATTGAGTTTCGTCTAGGATTTGCCTGATTTGTTTTTCAATTATCTTCTCAAGTATTTTACATGGAATACAAGTTAGACTTATAGGCCTATAGTTGGAAACGGAGCTCTTGCTACCACCCTTGTGTATTGGCGAGACAATTGCCATTGTCCAATCGGTGGGTAGGGTGCTTTCTTCTATCGATTGTGAAAAAATTATATGTAGATAGTCTAGTCCTGCCGATCCTGCAGTTTTTAGTAGATCTCCTGTGATACCGTCCGGACCAGCAGTAGTTCCAGGTTTTAGATTTTTAATAACATCCCATATTCCATGAGTACTAATCACCAGGGGATTCGAATTATCTCCAACAATGGAAGGAGCTCTATGGTTCTTCGTTGAGAAAACATTTCCATAAAAGTCGTTGAGAGCGTTGGCTTTGTCTAGATTTGTTGTTAGTATCTTATTGTTCAGTTTTATTGCTGGTATCGATCTTGAGCTGCATTTTTTGCTATTGATGTAGCTGTAAAACCTCTTCCAATTCGTTAATTCGGTAATGGCGATATTTTTTTAATGAATTTGTTTTCGTTGCTCCGATATGGGTAATTCTCTGAATCTCCATTTGGCTCCTTGAGACATTTCCTTGTTTGATTGGTTTGTTTTTTCTTTCCCCGACGCTGCTGGCCACATTGTTCTTCCGATCGAGCTGAAATTTTGCACACACTCTATATTAATATCATTCTAACTTAGTTTGGAGTTGTTTTTGAGTGTTGCCCTCTGATTGTTTCAAAAAGGAAAATGGCCTGTAGGTCACACCGTTTGACCTACCAAATCGAAATTTCCATATTTAAGAGGCTATCGTCCAAAGTAGGCGGCAGGCGATCTGTGGATTTTTTAATTTTTTTAAACCGTTATTTTACGAACACCTGAGTTAGCTTAACTAGTCCAAAACCATTTCCATTGTTAGAATCATCTCTATTATTAGTTCCAGACTCCAGGTTGAGAGAACTAAGGAGATCATACAATACTTGTTTTAACAGTGAAATTAATCCACATATTGCCTGCTGCCTACTTTATAGTCTTAAGATTTTAAACAAAAAAAAATCTGTTGATTGGTTCAAATTTTAAAACAAATATCTTCCGTTTGGTTGTTTCGATCAATTTAAAACTTTGCAATGTAATTAAGATAACATTTTATTAACTTTTATAATTAATTGGTTTTCTTCAACAGAAAAATGTAAGAACACTAAAAATTCAGCACTGAAAATTAGATATCAAAAAATAAGCCAAGTCAACACCTTATTTGAAAAATTTATATATACTTGGTGTTTGTATACTGGCGGTTTTTAGTGAATTATATAGGTATGTTATAGATAGATAGGTTCGATATCAGGGAAATACTATTTACATGGTATACGGTGTTGATATATGATATTCATGATACGATGCGCCAAGTATTTTTAGATTTTTAAAATTAGGTGTTGACTGGGCCCATTTTTGCATTCACTACTTTTATTTAAGTCAATTGTAGAATTAAATTGTATACAATTGTATCATTGTACAAATTATTACTAAATGTATTGTTGTTTCTACTTTCAGAACCCTGCAGACTCAGAGGCTATCGAGGGAACCGTGAAGATAGAGATCGAAGAACACCCAATCGACGTGAAACCTGAACTTGACCCAAAGCCTACTTTCGCCCGTCATTATGTGTTTGTACCAGAAGATCCAACCATGGACGTAGATCTTCACTCTGCAACCAACTCGGTTAATTTAAAACAAGAATCAGATCCTTTCACAGCTCTGCCTTCCGTAGATACTGAGGTGAGGTTCATCAAGATCACATTATCCTTTATGCAAGATGACAAATAAGTGGAGATATTTCCCCATCTATTTTCAATTATAAATAGCGAAGTTCCTATTTTCAATTATAAGTGATGTAAATCTGAGTTTATGAGGCTGTGATTTTGAATCTTATAAATTAAATCAGTAACGTATCAAGTCAATGTATCTTCTGCCTCTAGGGACACATCAGGTAAATCGAGAACTACTTTGCTAGTAAGTAATAACGCTTAAATAAGTGGTTAGTAGACAAAGAATGAGTAAAGCATTCCTGACTGTTATACATTAATGCTTTAATCATTGCATTATTGTGACTTCATAATGAATTACGCGGGATTTCATTTAACTTCAGGTCGTCATTTAAGACTATTGTTCAAGAATATCTAAAGGGTATCTTTAGTGAACAGAATGCAAATCTTCTCTCAGTCATATTCGTTGGAATCAAGTGATGTATGTATCTAGCCAGGAGTGGGGAAATCTTTAAACAGCTATTCATATGAGAATCAAGCATAATGTTTGATCTAGTGGAGCGGTCGCTCCACCCAGCCAAGTCGTACTGTACACTCACACTCACTCAACATACCGTAAATGCCTAATAAAATGAGGAGCCAGACCAACTACTTTAACTGTAAGCAACAACATGGCATTTTCGGCCTACTGGATCATAAAATTGGAAAATCTCACATTGTTGTAAAATATCTTAATTTTGAGCTATGGCCCACCCCACCACATATACCAAATTTGGGAACAATAGGCTATACCATTTGCGAGCGAGATGGCCGAGAAAACAGTGAAATTACACCACTTTGATCTTTAGATGATGATTCAGATGATATCAGGAAACACCGCTATCACCGCCACAGCCTAAACGGCTTAGCCGATCGATCTGAAATTTTTACCACATGTGCACTTTTGGCGTCTGAGGTGCCTTTTTATAAAACCAACCGGTAGTCGCCATTTTGAAACCGGAAGTGACGTCATATCTCGAAAACGGCTAAACCGATCGGAATGAAACTAGCGCCAAATGATTCAGATGGTCGTCTATATGGAATATCAGTAGTTAAAGTAGAGATGTACTATTACCGAAACCGGAAATGACGTCATGAAAATGAAGATCTTGATTTTAATGACCTCTTACTACAATAACTACATATTCAGAAGGCTTATAATGATACATAACATTTATAGAAATACATTCTAGGTGGCAGTTATTTCAGTCGCCATTTTGAAAACCGGAAGTGATACCATATCTCGAAAACGGCTGGACTGATTGGAACGAAGCTTTCGCGATTCTTCATGGAATATCACTTTAAGCTTAGGTATATTGAGCACCAAACACAATTTTTCGTATTAACCAATTCGGAAATGGCGTATTTTTTAAAAGTATTTAGTCATTGTTGCTCCGATGTGTGTTACAAGTTGTGTAAATAAACTAAAAAAATAAGTGATATCCCCATAAAAAAACACTCCGTGTAAAAATACCAGCCAAGTCTCTTCAACTATAAAAAAAATAGAATAAATCTAAAAATTCAGCACTGAAAAGTAGTGATATCAAAAAATGAGCCAAGTCAAAACTTAATTTCAAAAACCAAAATATACTTGGCGCATCGTTTTTAAGGGCATTATAGGTATATTATATATAATTAGGTAGGTACATTTGATTTTTGGCATATGCTTCTATACTATTTATATACACGATGCGCCAAGTATATTTTGGTTTTTAAAATTAAGTTTTGACTTGGCTCATATTTTGATATCACTACTTTTCAGTGCTGAATTTTTAGATTTATTCTATTTTTTTTATAGTTGAAGAGACTTGGCTGGTATTTTTACACGGAGTGTTTTTTATGGGTCACGTTTACATTACAGGCTTCTAAATCCATGTCAATAGGTTTGCCTCGTCTGACGTTACAGCTTCAAGAGATCAGAATCTTACTTATACCCTGTTCACACTGAGGATTCGATCATGATCCAAAATCTCGATTGAGTTGTAAGAACGCAATCGAAATCTGAATCATGATCGAACTCAAGGTCAAACAAAAGAAATCATGAATTTTAAAAACGAAGACTTACAAATGCATGCTTTAATTGCATGCAACAAGCATTATAAAGTTTAACTTGAATCTTGCCTCCATTTTTATTACGATGGTAATTGAACTGGATCCAGATCGAATTCTCAGTGTGAACAGGAGGTCTATTCTAGAACAATTTCCCAATTCCATTCTGATGGAATCCGGTCACGGCCATAAGGATTAACATTGCATGGAATCGAATTCCATCAGAATTGGGAATGTTAAAGTTCTAGAATAGGGCCCCAGGGTATTAGGAGCGTTTGATGCTCTTTCTGTATCTATTTCAATGTTATTTGGATTCCACTAAAACAACAACAATTATGTAATTTGTGCCGTTGTTTAATTTCCAAGTCGCGGCTGATGCATTGACAGGGCATCAGTCTTGGATTCTCCACGTGAAAGACAAAGATTTAGTCTCGAAATAAAAATAAATAAAAACAAACGAAATGTGCAAGCAACAAGAATCCTTGCCTAAAACAATAAGAAACGTGTGTTGACAATTTAATACGGCTGAGTAGTGAGCGTGAACTTGAAGAGATTTTTAATCGATTGTTTTCAATATCTTTTACCAATGTAATCGATCTATCTATCAATCTATCTATCTATCTATCTAAACCAAATTTGGTATGTAGATTCTATGGGGTGCTGCGCACATCGTATGGTACTTACCCTATTTCGCAAATCACTCCTAAAAGGAAAAAGCTCCTCGCAATTAGAAAAGTAAATACACTGTTCTGAATAGATGAGTGCGAGTGCTTGAGTTTGCAAGCTTTCACAACTGCTGATGCTAGAAATTGCGGCTCAGTCACGACTTACAGTGTGATCACGTGACCTTCAACTCGACTCGGGAAGACTGTCACGTGATCAGATTCCAAGATCCCTTTACGTATGCACTTTGGGTTGCATATCTCACAGGCGTAGTTGTTACTCTATTGACAGGCAATCCGTCTCACATAGGTGTAATGCGGGTAACATAAATCCCATTAAAAAACACTTCGTGTAAAAATAACAGCCAAGTCTCTTCAACTAAAAAAATATATGAAATCTAAAAATTCTGCACTGAAAAGTAGTGATATCAAAAAATGAGCCAAGTCAAAACTTTATTTGAAAATCAAAAAATACTTGGCGCATCGTGTATATAAAAAGCTTGGAAGTATAGGCCAATTATAAAATATACATAAAATATCCATATACATAGTACACCTATAAATGCCCTAAAAAAACGATGCGCCAAGTATTTTTTGATTTTCAAATAAAGTTTTGACTTGGCTCATTTTTTGATATCACTACTTTTCAGTGCAGAATTTTTAGATTTCATATTTTTTTTTAGTTGAAGAGACTTGGCTGTTATTTTTACACGAAGTGTTTTTTAATGGGATATCACTACTTTTTTTAGTTTATTCTTACAACTTGTGACAATCAAATGAACAATTACTATATCCTTAAAAAAAATCACCCTTTACAATTTGGTTATTTTCATGAAGAATAGCAAAGGTTTCATTCCAATCGGTCAACCAAGTTCCGAGATATGGCAACATATCCGTTGTCAAAATGGCTGCTGAACTTTCTGCACTGCCACAAAGAATTTATAACTATAAATGATGTGTATCATTTTAAGCTTTCTGAATATGTATTTATTGTATAGGAGGGGATTATAATAATTTATAAATTTGAATGACGTCATTTCCGGTCTCATAAATAGGAACATTCTAGTTTGACTGTTCCTATTCCATAGAGATGGCCTTCCGAATCGTTTCGCGCTAGTTTCATACCGATCTGTCAACCAGTTTTCGAGATATGGCGTTTCTTCCGGTTTCAAAATGGCTGCTGAAATCACTGACTCCTTGAATTATAATTTAAACATGATTACATTTTATTATAAGCTGTCTGAAATAGTATATTTATTGCATCAACATGTAAATTTGTGAGATTCTTAAAAAGTGTGACGTCATTTCCGGTTTTGGTATGGAAAACTGCAAATATTATTGATGATAATACATAAAGTTGACCGTCTAAATTGTTTAGCGCTGGTTTCGTTCAAATCTATTTAGCCGTTATTGATATATGATGTCACTTCCGGTTTCAAAATGGCGGCTTCCGGTTGGTTTTATAACAATTCAAATGAGATATCAAAAGTACATACGTTACATAAATATCAAAATAATCGGATCAAATTTGTTGCCGAAATGCCAATCGATGTATTTCAAATTTCATGACGTCATTTCCGGTTTCGTTAACATAAATTTTAGTCTGTTGCTATTTATAATCCATATAGTTGACCGTCCGAATCGTTTGGCGCTATTTTCGTTCCAATCAGCTCAGCCGTTGTCGAGATATGATGTCACTTTCGGTTTCAAAATGGCGGCACAAAAAAAGTCAAAGGGGGGAGGGCAAATCAGACGCCAAAAGTGCATACGTGGTAAAAGTGTGAGATCAATCGGTTCAGCCGTTTAGGCTGTGGCCTGTTTACCGGATTTGAATTCCAGGAGACTACTACTACTAAGATTATTATTATTATTATTAAAACCGCCCTAAAACACGGTTTTCACGGCCCTCTAGCTCGCAAAGGGCGTAACCTATTGTTCCCAAATTTGGTATATGTTGTAGGGTGGGCCATTGCTCGAAATTGAGATATTTCCCAACAATGTGAGATTCCCCAATTTTAAGATCCAGTAGGCCGAAAATGCCACTTTGATGCCTACAGTAAAAGTTGGTTTGCTCCAGCCTTTATATGAGAGTGTGCGCGCGCCATACGACTTGGCTGGCGTGGAGCGACCGCTCCACTAGATCACATGTGCCCCTCCCCACCAGCACGAGCAACGCCGGGCAGGTCAGCGAGTTGTTAATAAAATAAGCCTTTGTACGAGTCTTCAGATCTGTTTAATGAAAATAATTACATAGTTTTGAATGGGTTATTAGTTTGATTTAGTTCTCCAGACGTTTAGTGCCACATGTTTACTAGTTTTCCGGCACTAAACGGTTGTAGCTCAAAATAACACTATTAAACCATTCCAAGTTATGGAATAATTTCCATTGTTCTGTTCTGAAAACTCGTACAAAGCCTTATTTTATTAACAATTACATTGGTAAAAGAAATTGATAAATATCGAATAAAAAACTTTTAAGTTCAAACTCACTTCTCAGCCGTCTTAATGATACTTGCTAATGTTTCAGATGGCAATGATTCAACGTCAATGTTTTACAAATACAAACTACATGGCCTTCTGCCACATATCAATATTACGGATTGTTTATTTTCTTCCGTGGCATAGCAATCAAGAAGATGCCCTATTGACGTTCAAAGATAATTTCTTTGATTTCCTTTTGTATTTGTATTGTATTGTTGCAGGGAGGGAATGGAATGGAGCAGAAACCGAAGATCAACGCAGACACAAACATTAGTCATATTGAAGGAGACGCTGCATTTTCTCGCAATGATAACGATCCTGAAGCAGGGCCAAGTCAAAACGTAGATCCACTTAACCAGAGCCTCCTTCCCCCCAGAGACTTTCCCTTTTCTTGCAATGTATGTACTTACAAGGGTACTTCTAAGTACAACCTTGCCAGGCACAAGAAACTCCATTCTTCAGAGAAGAAGTTCCAATGCAGCCAATGTGACTACAGAACCCATGAGAAGAGGGACCTTGTTAGTCACCTGTGCATTCATTCTGGAGATCGGCCATTCGCCTGTAATGAATGCACTTACAAGGGTACCTCCAGCCGCAACCTTGCCAGGCATAAGAGATTCCATTCTTCTGAGAAGAAGCATCAATGCAGCCAATGTGACTTCAGAGCTCACCAGAAGTGCGATCTTGTATCTCACATGCGCACTCATTCTAGAGAGCGGCCATACACATGTGACATTTGCACGTACAGGAGTGCAAAAAGAAGTCATCTGGTCAGACACAAACTACGTCATTCAACTGAGAAGAAGATCCAATGCAGCCAATGTAACTTCAGAGCTCACGAGAAGAGCAGCCTTGTAGTTCACCTACGCGTTCATTCTGGAGAGCGGCCATACGCATGTGATGTCTGCGTGTACAAGTGTAGCGATGTTAGCGCACTTGTTAAGCATAAGAAGATTCATTTGGGTGTGAAGAACTTCAAATGTGACAAATGTAATTATGTGAGTGTTCGAAGCAGCGACCTAACTAAACACAAGAAGATTCACTCTGGACTCAATCCCTATCAGTGTGACAAGTGTGCCTATTCATGTGCTTATAAACCGTCCCTTGGAAGACATATGAAGAAACATAAGTAGTTGACATTATCAGAAGTAACGTTTACCACGGACCAATGCTGCTATATAGCGTTGACAATTTGTCAATGATCTCATGTCATATCCAAATGTACGGCTGTTTTCACCATCTTGTGCCTGTATTATTTGGCTGTCAATGGTGGTCGTGCGAAGGGTTGGAATAGCATTGAACTTGTCATTTAAAACTAATTTCTCCGGATATCTTTGGCTCTCTTTATTCGTATTTTGTATTGTAAGTGTTTGGTATAACGCTTGATCCGCCATTCAACTGTTTTGTTCCAGTTCAAGGAGACTTCAATGTGTGGAAGTTGATGTTTCAGAAATGTGACGACTTTGTCTTGAATAGCCGCCATTTGCATTTTATTCCGATGTGATTTAATGTTGTAGTTTAATTATAAGCTCTGTATTCTCATGTTTATACCAAGCCACGGTACAGGGCCATCCGTATGCATTGATTATATAATGATATATCTAAGCGTAATTTTCTACTATGGATCATCAAGCGAGCGGAGCGAGCGACTCCACTTGAAACTTATGGCTCAAATATCTGTTTGTTATTTTTTTGTTTATCTGCGTATTTCGCGTTACATTTTAAACGAAGCAATGGATCTGGCCATTTTTTTTTTACAAAAGATGCATTACTATCCGAAGCAGAAGGCTATTGATTTCCAGCAATATCTATCCATTAATTTCATCGGAAACATGATTAGTAGTTAGGAGTACCCTGCTTGAAAAAAACATGAAATTTCTGATAAAATCTGGAGTATTTACCAGACATTCCCAGTGAATTTCAGACAATCTCAGAATCCAGACACACTTTCACCCGACTCTTCCAGAGTTTACCAGAGTTTACCAGAGAAGCTCGAGACGCCAGAATTATTCAGGCATAATCAGAATAAACCAGACAAATAAGTCAGACTAACTCAGAGTTTTCCAGATTTCTCCAGACAACCAGAATTAATCAGGCATAGCCAGACTTTACCAGACAAAAGAAGTCAGACGGATTCAGAGTTTTCCAGAAAAGTCAGGAAAACCTTTACATAAGAAAATATCAGACTATACCAGACAAAATGAATCCAGAGTTATCAAGAAAGATCCAGACAAATCAAGAAATAATAAATAACCAGAAAATATCAGACAAAACAGTAACAAATCTTGCCAGAACTTACAAGACAAAACAAGAATGAATCAGACAATTACTTTCACCAGAATATACCAGAAGAAATCAGACATAGTTTTAACCAGACTAAATCAGACAATTCCAGAATGCCACCAGATCAATTTATTCACCAGAAAATCTCAGAATCCTCCAGACAATTATACAGACAAAACCAGACGATACCAGACCAGCTATCAGAATACACCAGATCCAGAAAATATCAGAATATACCAGAAGAAATCAGACATAGTTCAAACCAGATAAAACCAGACAATTCCAGAAAAATACCAGATCAATTTATTCACCAGAAAATCTCAGAACCCTCCAGACAATTATCCAGACAAAATCAGACGATACCAGACCAGCTGTCAGAATACACCAGATCTAGAAAATATCAGAATATACCGGAAGAAATCAGACATAGTTATAACCAGACCACCCCAGACAATTCCAGAATAACACCAGACCATAGTTCATTCACCAGAATATCTCAGAACTTACCAGACAATAAGCCAGACAAAATCAGACGATACCAAGCCAGCTACCAGAATACACCAGATCCAGAAAATATCAGAATATACCAGAAGGAATCAGACATAGTTCTAACCAGACTAAACCAGACAATTCCAGAATGACACCAGACCATAGTTCATTCACCAGAATATCTCAGAACTTACCGGACAATTATTCAGACAAAACCAGACGATACCAGACCAGCTACCAGAATACACCAGATCCAGAAAATATCAGAATATACCAGAAGAAATCAGACATAGATCCAACCAGACTAAACCAGACAATTCCAGAATAACACCAGACCATAGTTCATTCACCAGAATATCTCAGAACTTACCAGACAATTATTCAGACAAAACCAGACGATACCAGACCAGCTACCAGAATACACCAGACCCAGAAAATATCAGAATTCTGATTTCTGGTGCAGAAATCCCACCAGAATTCTGGTGCATTCTAAGCGATTTGTACCTACACTACTACGACAAATAGCATTATAAAAGAGGATTTGCTTTTAATTTAAAAGGGAAATCAGAAGTGGTGGGCAAGCAAAATAAATCTTGGAATTAAAAAATCTTATCAAATACAGCTTATTTGCTACTAAGGCAATTTGACAGTTGTTTTTTGTGGCAATTTATTTTTATAATTTTAGATTTATTTCAGAAAAAGTAGGTATGGGCCATTATTCCACTGTATTAGTTTTGCTGTCCGAGTTGAATTGCTAAAAGCAATTGAAAGAAAATGTGGGGAAATATTTTTTTTAATTTGTATTATGTTCCCTCTACATGTTGCAATCACTATTTTTCTGTTTATGTACAATAATATTTTCAAATTTGCTACATTTATAGGTGAAAAGTAACCTCCGTCCCGTGTCCGTCTTTGAAAAGTCAATGTTTGAGCTCACGGCATTTAATGTTGAGGCAGTGAATATAGTAGGATGATTTTTTTTGTGTGAAAAGACCATGCAAAGTTTACATTTACACAGGGGAAACGGGGAAGCGGAATAGCGCCTAATGGAATAACGCCTAATTTGGAATAATGTCTAAAATACCGTTAGATGTTATTACAATGGAATAACGTCTAAAGAGTTTTAGGCGTTATTCCACATGAAATTGTCATTTTAAAATTAGATGTTGTTTTACTGGCATAACGTCTAAAATAAATTTAGAGATTATTCCAGTGGAATAAGCACTAATATGAAATTAGACGTTGTTCCTATGGAATAACGAAAATTAGACTTTAATCAAGGTCAAAAAGATGATTAGGTTCGCGAAAAATGTAATACCGCCTAATTTGGAATAATGTCTAAAATGCCGTTAGATGTTATTCCGATGGAATAACGTATAAAGTGTTTTAGGCGTTATTCCACATTAAATTGTCGTTTTAAAATTAGATGTTGTTCCACTGGAATAATGACTAAAATAAAATTAGATGTTATTCCAATTGAATAACAGCTAAAATGAAATTAGACGTTGTTCCAATGGATTAACATCTCAAATAAAATTAGGTGTAGTTCCAGTGGAATAATGCCTAAAACATTATAAGGTATTTTTCTGTTGGAATAACGACAAAAAAGGGAATTAGTCGTTGTTCCAATGGAATAACATATAAAATAAAATTGATGATATTCCAGTGGAATAACGTCTAAATCATTATTTGGTATTTCTCTCTTCGAATGACGACTACAAGTTAAATAGTCCTTGTTCCAATGGAATAACGTCTAGATGTAAAATAAAATCAGATGTATTTTGCCACTAGTGCAAATCAAACGTTAAATATTAGCAGTGGTGTAGTCCTAATATTTTGTTGGGTATACGCTATCGTTTCGCGTTTTGTGAATCTCTATGTGAAACCGCACTATAGCGCGGACGCACTGCTCTGCATGACTCTGAAATTGATTTGTCAAAGAAGCAGGGATAAAATCTTTGAATTGTCTTTAAAGTAGTTTTTAGTAGGTGGGTTCACCGGACGTTCCAAACCTGCCAATTTTGCAAAGGTTCCGAATCGCCATTTCTAACTTTTTATGTATTCATAGTTTGCTCGAGCTTCTTTTGTTTTACATCAACAATGTAAAAACGTATATTTTCGGCAATTTTGGTGTATCTACGTTGTCAAGTCTTCAATTGAAGAGTCTACATTGAAGAGTCTTCATTGAAGACTTGACAGTCTTCAATCGGTTAGTTGAAGATAGTTTGTAAATGTGGGGGAACTTCTTCTGCAGCCTGCAATTGTACAGGTAACAGTATAAATACTGTAAAACAGACCCATAAAAAACACTCCGTGTAAAAATACCAGCCAGGTCTCTTACTTTAAAAAAATTCAACACCGAAAAGGAGTGATATCAAAAAAGGAGCCAAGTCAATGACATTTCCAAATATTTAATCGTATCTTTGAAATAAAAGTATAAACACCGAGAAATACTTTACAAAAGGACTTGGCGCATCGTTTTTTTAAAGAAATTTTTCTATTCATAAGCGTAATATGCCATTTATATACAACCGTCATTAAGAACTTTTATCATAATAGGGACACATCTTTCAATTACATATTATATATACCTACTGTAAATCATTTTCTTTTTGAATATGTACACATGAAACTTGTTGGCTATGTTTGTAATAAATACACAATAGATATCTTCGTAATATTGTTTCGTGGTCAACATATTAATTAAGTCTCATGCGTTATACCTTCTCATCATGAAATAAATTTCTATTAATCCGCAATTTATAATAGTACATTTCACGAAGTACACAGTGACGGCACATTGAATTTCTTTAACATTTTTAACTTTATACACTTTTCACTTGAAAAATATATAATAGTGTTCTATCGATAGTTAGTAATTTATTTGACAACGTTTCATGATTTCCCTCAGAGTCAAGATCATATTATGAAAAGATACCCTTCTAATATCACCATATTAAAAGTGTTATAAGAATATATATGACCGCACTTCCTTGTTATTTAATTCTTTTACCATACCACTTATCTATTACAACATGAAATCTTTCTTCTATCGCCATTGACAAAACTATAAAATAGCAATTACTAAAAGTAGCTTGATTCATAGCTTGAGTAGCTTGATGGCTCTAATAGAAAGAGGAAAAGTACTTAAACTTGTACATTTCTTTCCACTTTTAGGATAGAAAGATGTCTTTAAAAAAACGATGCGCCAAGTCCTTTTGTAAAGTATTTCTCGGTGTTTATACTTTTATTTCAAAGATACGATTAAATATTTGGAAATGTCATTGACTTGGCTCCTTTTTTGATATCACTCCTTTTCGGTGTTGAATTTTTTTAAAGTAAAGAGACTTGGCTTTTTTTTTACACGGAGTGTTTTTTATGGGGATATCACTCCCTTTTTCAGTTTATTCTTATAACTTGTAACATTGTTTCACCAATGACTATAATTCCTTTAAAAAAATACGCCTTTGTGGTTTGGTTGCTAAGAAGAATTGTGTTTGGTGCTAAATGTAAGCTTAAAATTATATTCCATGATGAATTGCGAAAGCATCGTTCCAATCGGTCCAACTGTTCTCGAGTTATCGCATCACTTCCAGTTTTCAAAATGGCGGCTGACATCACTGCCACCTAATATCTGTATCTTAAATGTTATGTAACATTATAAGCCTTCTGAATATGTATTTATTGTTATAAGAGATGGTTTTAGTCAGATTTGGCATTGTTATGGCGTCATTTCCGGTTTTAGTAATAGTGCATTTCTATTTCGACTATTGATGTTTCATAAAGATGACCGTCTGAATCGATTGGCGCAAATTTCGTTTCGATCGGTTCAGCCGTTTTCGAGATATGACGTCACTTCCGGTTTCAAAATGGCGGCATAAAACCGGTTATAGCAAAAAAAAGTGCACACGTGGTAAAAATTTCAGATCGATCGGTTAACCCGTTTAGGCTGTGGCCCTGTCAACAGTGTTTCCTGATATCTGAATCATCATCATCATCATCATCAGATAGCTTTTAAAAGGGGTGTAATTTCACTGTTTTCACGGCAATCTTGCTCGCAAATGACATAACCTGTTGTTCCCAAATTTGGTATAGGGGGTGGGGTGGGCCATAGCTCGAAATTAAGATATTTCGCAACAATGTGAGATTTTCCAATGTTGAGATCCAGTAGGCCGAAAATGCCATGTTGCTGCTTACAGTAAAAGTGTTTGGTCTGCTCCTCAGTTTATTAGGCATTTACAGTATGTTGATTGAGTGTGAGTGTGTGTACCGTACGACTTGGCTGGGTGGAGCGACCGCTCCACTAGATTTTTGGATGTATTACATTCAAATGTTGAAGAAAACCCTGCAGATTATCTAATCCATATTCCCAGATAGCAAACACATCGTCAACATACCGTAGCCTACACCGCGGCTTGAGTGTCGCCGACTCAAGAGCTTTTATCTCGAAATCTTGCATGAAGATGTTGGCAATAACTGGAGATAAGGGTGATCCCATGGGGGCGCCATCAATTTGACTATAATATTGTCCATCATATATGAAGTACGTAGAATTCATGCAATGACTTACCATTTTAATCAAATTGTCCTGCAAGATTTTCTTTGACGAAATGATAGCTAGGGTTTCTTCGATAGGAATAGCGTACGTTTCGAATCTAAATTTAGAAATGGCGCTCGCCACTCTCCTAGCGGCCACTGGGTGAACCGCGAAATTGTGGACAAGAGTTCTGAAAATAATGGCCGCCACGTTGTGTTCTTATGGCCATTGCCGCAGTGATTTTCGTCATTATTTAGAAAAATGTGCGTTGGGTTTGATAAGTTCGAGATTCCCGAGCCTATATAAACATATTGTGAAGTGAGAAACGTTGTGTTAGGCCGTCGGGGAGCCATGGATTTAACTGAATCAGTTAAAGAAAACTGCGCCTATTTGTGCAACAAGTGCTGTGCTAACGGCACTTGCAACAGTGAATTTCTCGTTATTATTTTAGAAATCATGTATGCAAATGTTGTATTTAACCCAAAGAAACATATTTTAAAGTGAGGAAAGTGAGTTAGGTCGTGTGTGAACCGAGGATTTACCGAAATCATGTTAAAAATGACAGGCCGATTTGTCACGTAAACGTCAGTGGGCGTATTTTGAATTGCGTACTTTTTTTGTAATAATAACATACAATTAAACTCAAAGATATACTGAATGATGATATTAAACATTATTTATTACACAATTACATTGATAAACATCCATTAATCACGATTTATTCCATTTTACCTATGCCGATTCCCAGCTGTCACTTGTATTTTATCGGTCATACTACAATATCAAATCATGCCAGGAATTGTCTCTATTACTGCTCTAAGGTCAAGTATAATGAGTTAATGCAAAATAGCACTTCTTTAGGGCCAAGTTTAATGACCACAATGTCAGAATTAACTTCGTTTTATACAGTAAACCAAATGGGCATGTGACAAGAATGTCCGTACTTTTGACTGGATGCGCGCGCACCCAGAGCTGTGACGTCACGACCAGGCTATTCGAAACGTACGCTATACGCGTAAAAAGTGAAACCACGTCAAAACTTACTAGAACATCCCCTGGGTTTAGCCGTATGTCATGAAGCAAATTGACAAAATCAAACGAATTCTTCACGTATGAAAGAGCTTCTTCGACAAATGGTTGAAGACGAGATGCAATTTATTTAGCCAGAGCCTGAGTCGGTGAGCCAACAGCGCTAACGATAGGGCGTAGAGGAAAGCCTGTATATGTATGTATACATTTTGCCATACAGTTCAACAACCACACTCGAACACTACGATGCAAATAATTCATCAACCGAATAAAGTTCGTTCACGATTAGAATTGCAAGGCCGTGTAGATACTCTCACGTCATTCATTGGTTGTTCGCATGAACACTGCTCTGTCAATGGCAAGACTTTCTTATTTGCATTATTGAAATTGCATCAATTAAGTGAAATACACAATTTTTAATAGTAGAAAATATTTAAAAAATTCAATAAAATTGATTTATTTTTATCTACAGTCGTATTATACATATTTTTGGATTATTATATTGATTTACATGTGTAGGAATACAATTTTTCGTTTGAATACAGTAGTATATACACGGCATTGCTATTCTAATCGTGAACGAACTTTAATAAATTCCTTCTAATAAATATAATACTTTCTGATGTTCATAGGACATGGACGTCTATCATAATCGTAACTTTCTACTAAACCTGATTAAACAGTCGGAGAATCCAAAAATATTAATATTTGAACCTCTTATTTACTAATTCTTTCAAAATCCCTAGAAAAATAATGCGTTTCTAGGATGATGAACTTTTAAAAAGTTGCTTTGCAAAAAGTCAAGAAACATTTGTCACGGATGGAGTCTATACAAATCTAGCATAAATACTGCAAGTAATAACATACGGAGTGTAATGTTTAATTTTTAATTTTATTTTGTAGAATTATATTTAAAACTAATTTGCTTGCTGATAATCGGACCCCTATTTGATTATGTTAACATTATTATTCAGTTTAATGTGATTGAAAAAAACAGATCAGGAAAAGAGAATTTTATATCTACTTCAATGTATGAAATTTTACAAACAAAACAATAAGCTAAGGGTTTTACATTGTGGGATGTGGATGACGTTTGGCTTTGAATACATGTACAGGTCGATTATATTTTGATACAGCATAAACATATTTATTAATTTTTTAACAAAATACCTAAACCTTCTAGGAAGTGTAGTAGTACTACCCGAAGGAAGTGTGCAATATCTAATATCATATATAATAATAATACTTGTCATCACCAAAACTTCCATGAAATTATATAATCAAATCTTTATAATTTATAATTGAGATTAGACAGCTCAATTTACACGTAGGTAGTATTTGGAATATCACTCCGTTGCTTAACAAGCTGTGACAAATAATACCGACAATCGCCAATTCATTACAAAAATAAATAACATTACATACACGATTTAGTAACTAAAATAAATAAATTTATTGATAGCTACTAATTAGAGATGGACCGATACCGATACCGGTACTCGCGATACCGCCGATATGGCAGTATCGGCGGTATCGGCGATACTACTTCTTTCCCCCCTTACCGATACTTTTTTCAAAAATTTCCCGCTTAATGCTGTTTGTATTCTGATTGGCCGTCATCACGGACGGCCTTGGTTGAAGCCCAACCTCCTTGGCCTTGGTTCAGGTCCTGCTAGACCAATCAGAGACAAAGGATATTCAAGGGCAAGAGGGCGGCTGGCGTCTTGGCTATTTATTGTCTTTGGTCTTGGCAATAGTTCTGTCACACGGAAAGTTGTTGTGCATAATTTTGTCATTTGATTGTGTTTAATGTTTTGTTATTTGATTAAATAATTATGTCAAACTCAAAACGCAAAAGAAGTGAAGTGTGGGATCACTTTAAAATTAAATCTACTGATGAGCAGTTTGCTGTGTGCAACTATTGCTCCAGAGAAGTCTCACGAGGCGTGTCGCGTGAGGGTAGTAAGTCCTACAACACCAGCAACCTTGCTAAGCACGTGAAGTCATGCCTCTCTTATAATAATCAAAATTTGGCAAGAAAAGATAATTTGGAAGAAGATGTGGACAATGAAGGATTAGAAATTGACACTGTTGATTTGGAGAGTGAAACAACTTCCACTAATTTGCCTGTGATGCCGCATCACACACCCATTCCACAACTGCCTGTTGGTCTCAATCTCACTAATCCAATGATTACTCCCAAGGCAAGACCTAGTACATCCTCTAGAAGTTTTTCGAGACCTGCTAACCAACCAACAATTGGAGCAATGGAAGCAATGGAAGCTATCCATTTCATTTATTATTATATATTTTATTGAGTTGTGACATGTGTTACATAATCATTAATTTGAAAATCAAACAATTTGCGTTCAAACAATTGAATTGTAAAATTAAAAAAATTCAAGAATAAAAAATTAAAATAAAAAATTAAATTAAATAAAAAATAAAATACTAGTCCATATTTTAATCATTCATTATCCTGCCATTTATTCAGTACCTATTCATAGTTTACTCTAGGGATGATTTACTAATAAATTAAACCTTTAAAAATCATTAATAACAGTCAACTAAAAATAGTATCGGTATCGGAAAAGTATTGGTATCGGTTGTTGGTATCGGCATCGGTATCGGTATCGGAAAAATATGGTATCGGTCCATCTCTACTACTAATGTTTTATACGATGTTACACAAAAGCTTTATTCAAATCCGCCTACCTATTTTGGGATATATGGTAGTTATTTTATTATTATCTATTATTTTCTATATCTTCAAAGGAATTAAGTTCTACAAGAGATAATACAATATAGAGAAGGGAGGAGAGGAAACCCGGTACCGGCATGTAGACTACTCCTGACGAAAGATACCAAGGGGGCCAACGGCATAACGTCCCATCCGAAGGACGGTGTGACAATCACAGCACGAGCCTCCACAACCCGCGCCGTCGAGAGACTGATAACAGGTGGAGGGAGGTCGTCACACTAACCCCCAAACACCCCAGTGTCTCTAGCCCAACGGCAGCAACTGGCAAGCCAGAGTTGAATGGTCACCCATCCAACCGCTGACCGCGCTCAATGTTGCTTAACCTCGGTGATCTAACGAGAACCGAGGTATCCAATAACATCAGCCGTTGGGATAAATCTTTTCACCACTTCATGTCGTAAAAATTGAAAGCTAATGTAACTGTCACACAGTGCTTAATTTGGGCGTAAGCCCGGGTAAGCCCGGCTTACCCACCTTTTTTGGAGGGTAAGCCGGGCTTATGCACCTTTTTGTATAAATATATTCTTTAATATTAATAACACTGTTAAATAAAACAAATTTGGTCGCCCTCTACAAACTTATTTTTCAGGGAGATAAAAATTGGTTCAAATATTTTACAAAAAGCGCAGAAACGCACCAAATTCATCCCAAAAATTCAAAAATTTTCCAAGGCTACGCGCCCCGGACCCGCGTTCTTTTGGGGGGGGGCCCTCCCCCCAGGCCCCCCATTGATTCCGTACGGTAATGCGTTTCCCATGACAATTGTGGGGTGGGCTTACCAACCAAGATAGGTAGCGGTCGCTCCACCCAGCCAAGTCGTACCGTACACTCACACTCACTCAACAAACCGTAAATGCATTATAAACTAAGGAGCAGACCAACCACTTTTACTGTAAGCAACAACATGGCATTTTCGGCCTACTGGATCTTAAAATTGGAAAATCTCACATTGTTGCGATATATCTTAATTTCGAGCTATGGCCCACCCCACTACATATACCAAATTAGGGAACAATATGTTATGCCGTTTGCGAGCTAGAGGGCCGTGAAAAACGTGAAATTACACCCCTTTTAAAACCTATCTTGATCTGATGATGATGATGATTCAGATGATATCAGGAAACACCGCAATCACCGCCACAGCCTAAACGGCTGAGCCGATCGATCTGAAATTTTCACCACATGTGCACTTTTGGCGTCTGAGGTGCCTTTTTATAAAACCAACAGGAAGCCGCCATTTTGAAACCGGAAGTCACGTCATATCTCGAAAACGGCTAGACCGTTAGGAATTAAACCAGCGCCAAATGATTCAGACGGTCATCTTTATGGAATATCAATAGTTAAAGTAGAGATGTACTATTACCAAAACCGGAAATGACGTCATGAAAATGAAGAACTAGATTTTAATGACCTCTTACTACAATAACTACACATTCAGAAGGCTTATAATGATACATAACATTTATAGAAATAAATTCTAGGTGGCAGTTATTTCAGTCGCCATTTTGAAAACCGGAAGTGATACCATATCTCGAAAACGGCTGGACTGATTGGAAGGAAGCTTTCGCAATTCTTCATGGAATATCACTTTAAGCTTAGGTATATATTGAGCACCAAACACAATATTTCGTATTAACCAATTCGGAAATGGCGTATTTTTTAAAAGTATTTAGTCATTGTTGCTCCGATGTGTGTTACAAGTTGTGTAAATAAACTAAAAAAATAAGTGATATCCCCATCAAAAACACTCCGTGTAAAAATACCAGCCAAGTCTCTTCAACTATAAAAAATAGAAGAAATCTAAAAATTCAGCACTGAAATGTAGTGATATCAAAAAATGAGCCAAGTCAAAACTTAATTTTAAAAACCAAAATATACTTGGCGCATCGTTTTTAAGGGCATTATAGGTATATTTTATATATTTTGGTACATTTGATTTTTGGCATATGCTTCCATACTATTTATATACACGATGCGCCAAGTATCTTTTGGTTTTTAAAATTAAGTTTTGACTTGGCTCATTTTTTGATATCACTACATTTCAGTGCTGAATTTTTAGATTTCTTCTATTTTTTATAGTTGAAGAGACTTGGCTGGTATTTTTACACGGAGTGTTTTTTATGGGGATATGGGTTACTCTAGAGATCTTGGGCTTACCCACCTTTTCTAATACAAATTAACCACTGCTGTCACATAGAGTTTGTATTTATAAATTTCATATTTAATTTTAAGCCTATTGAATACAAGTTTATAGTAGGGAAATCAGATCTTACATAGGTAACTACCTATGACTTCATTTTTGGTTTTTTACGTGATTTAAACATACCTACTAATTGAGTAATGATAATTTATATTAGGGACCCTCTGAATCCATTGGCGCTAGTTTCGTTCCAATCAAAGCAAATTATACTCTAAGATAATTTATTAAAGTGACTGTGGGTAAATAAAACCAGGAAAAGCAATGTAGCGACAGTTCGTGACATGGACCAGCGCGCATGAATACATGAGATTATTGACAAGTTGTCAACGCTATATAGGAGCATTGGTCCGTGGTAAACTTTACTTTACTTCTGATAATGTCAACTATTAATAATGCCTCTCCTTGTGTCTTTTCAGTTTACACCTCTGCACACTCGAATATGCACATTTATCGCACTGATAGGGCTTGATTTTCAAATGTATCTTCCTATGTTGATTTAAATCTCCACTTAAAACACTCGCATAACTGCACTTGTCACACTTGAAGTTCTTCACACCCGTGTGCCTCTTCTTATGTCTGGCGAGCAAGATGGCACTAACACATTTGTAGTCGCAGACATCGCAGGCAAATGGCCGCTCTCCAGAATGCTTGAGAATGTGAACAAGAAGCACGCTCTTCTCGTGAGCTTTATAATCACACTGGCTACAATGAAACCTCTTATCGTTCGAATGACGTAGCTTGTGTTGGAGCAGTGAACTGCTGGACGCGCACGTGTAAGTACAGATGTCGCACGCGTATGGTCGCTCGCCGGTATGAGTGCGCTGGTGGAGAACAAGCTTGCTCTTCTCGTGAGCTCTAAACTCGCATTGGCTGCATTGGAACTTCTTCTTCGACGAATGAATAAGCTTGTGGTTTCTCAGATTGCCTAGTGTGGCGCTCTTGAACGGACAGAACTTACAAGTGAATGGCCTCTCGCCCGAATGTGTACGCATATGAACTACGATGTTGTTCTTGTAGAGTGATTTGTAATGACACTTGCTGCATTTATACATCTTCTCTAAAGAATGGAGTTTCTTGTGCTT
Organism: Leuctra nigra; assembly: GCA_934045905.1. Lineage (NCBI taxonomy): Eukaryota > Metazoa > Arthropoda > Insecta > Plecoptera > Leuctridae > Leuctra > Leuctra nigra. Next base: position 8,641,725 of record OW203773.1, read on the forward strand.
GGCAAGGGTTCGGCTGGAGGTACCCTTGTAAGTGCATTTGTCGCAATGGAAGGGTCGTTTACTAGGACATCTGTTACCGTCTACACTGGTGATTTCAGAATCTTCTATTTCTTCATGCTCTTCTTTGACAGCAACGTAGCTGAAATTCCAGACTTGTTCGTTCATTGATTCACTCGCCCTCTGCAACAGTACAAAAACATTTACACGACAAGGTAAATAAATTATTAACAGGAACAGGTTGAAAATTGTGGGTCTGTCTCACATGTCTGACATCAAGGCAGACATGATCAATTAGCTTTCCATAAATATCAGGTTAAAGTACACTTGACTTATGCTTAAATGGTATTTGAGCGAATCTGATTGGCTGCTGGTCAGGTTACTTGACAATCAATCCTTGTTATTATCAATTATATCAGAGCTCACCTACTAGAGCTAGATGGTGAGTTAGGACAGACTTCATGGGATGATGCCATATGACATATAATCTTGATCAGCCCATCTTTTTCTTTCGAATACCGCTCATTGAGTGTTCGAGAGTACATTAATTTTCCACTAACTCAGATTTTCTAGTTATACAACGCCGATGTAAAGGGCAGTAAAGATAAAGGTATCTACCGAGGTGGTTGCAGAGTGAAGATCTACGTCCATGGTTGGAACTTCTGGTAGAAAGACGTAATGACGGTCGAAAGTAGGCATTAGATTAAGTTCAGGTTTCACGTCGATCTCTTCATTCACGGTTCCCTCGATAGACTCTGAGTCTGCAGGGTTCTGAAAGTAGAAACAACATTAGGTGAATGCGAATAATGAATACAAAGTTCCTCATTGAAATTCAAATTTCATTCGATCAGTGGTCGAATTGGGTGAGGAAGATGAGGAAGGGGGGGGGGGGGGGGGGCAGGGATGCGGGGTGATTTCATCCTTCCATGGGATTCTATTGATATAGTAGTTTTCACTGCGGGCGTTATCGCACTATTTTGCACATCCCTCAGGAAGGAGGAGTTCCGCAGGAAGTGTAGGTAGCCCTCAGCCGAATACAATGGAAGGGATGCTAAGAGCGAGGGGTTTTGATCGGTTTTCCCAAGAGTGGCCTAATATGCTGGGAGAAAAATACTCCAGTTGGATTTAAACATTGACTTCTCCAGGGGATTTGCAAAGAGTGTCGTCGATGTCTAGTGAAAACGAACCTTTACCCACTGTAATTTGAAAAAAAGGAATAAAGATTATTATTTTATTTATTATTATTGCAAGAATTTGGTAAAGCAGTGGTGCCTCTAAAATCAGCGAAAGCATTCAGTGCTGCAGCTATAGTCACGAATCCCATAAGCGGAAGTCAATGATTTAAACAAGAATCAGAAGTTATCAAGGAATTGTTACAAAGAAAGGAATTGCGGATTAAAAATAAAATATAGTAATGTAGGAAAATTAATTAGTGCTCTCAAAGAGCCAAATAAAAATCTCTAACTTCAAAAAAGTTTTAGGTACCTAAAAATCAGGTTGGTAAAATTTGTTTAACTTATTTTAGATAATAGGTACTGTACTCTAAGGAATACAATAAAAAAAAAGTTTTTTAAAAATTGTTGTTGAGATAGCGCTGGTTGCGGGGGATGTCCAAGTAGAGGTCTCCGATAGACAGGCGCCGAAAGCAGATTTTCTCAGGGGGTAGGGTAGGGACAAAATTTGTAAGGGAGGAAATAACACAGTAAATGACAATGTGTGTGGGAAACACGACTGTCAAGAGAAACAATGGGGATCTGGGGGAGGCCCCCCCAGAACCATGCGGGTCCGCGGCGCACAGCCCCGGGAAAATTTAGAATCTCAGGAATGAATTTGGTGCGTTTCTACGTGATTTCACACTTTTTAAACCTTATCTGAAGGTTAATCCCTCTTCACGTCATGGACTGCAAAACAAAAAAGATTTAAGTGCCTATAAAAATATGTGTGGAAAAAGTGTCATACAACTATGTACTTGAAAAGTGACTATTTATTCCCATATTTAATTCGCATTTATTCACATTCACAATAAGTCTAATTTAAAATGCAGATATATGAAATTTAATCTTAGACATTTCTCACATTAAAATGTAAGATTTGAATTTCTGCCCACATAGACCTACAGGTTTCAAATGATTTTGGTGCATTTTACTTGTAAGAAAATAAAAGGTAATCATTCACTCATATCAGGAATGTTCATAAATATGCCCCGCAGCGATTTATTAATATTTTAATATTCTTTGGAAAATAGCAAAATCAATTGCATTTCGTCAGAAAACCATGACATAAGTAACAATGCCGTGCAGCGATTTTTTTTTTTGAAATGCACCCCAATCGAGTAATTTTTTTAAGATATGCATTTCCAGGGGATGCAGATTGATTCTCTTGCCCCCCTTCAGACGTCTAGGGGGGGCATGTGCCCCCTCTGTCCCCCCCCCCCCCCCCCCCCGATTCCGGCGCCACTGCATCTGAACAAATATAAATTCGTCGTGGATGTTTTCGGGACCATCGAGTGATAGCAAATCAGGGGTCAGTGATGGCTTGTACATCGGAACAAGCCATCACTGACCACTGACTTGCTAAATATAATTTCCTTGTGCACCATATAAACGCAAGAAAAAGTGGGCTAGCCGAACTAATTTACAACTTTATAAATTTGAGTTAGCCCTATCTTTTAGATGTCATGTAAAAAAAAAAAAAAAATCCTAGTAAATATGAGATATAAACTATTTTCCGCCGATAGATTTTAACTAAAAAAACTTAGATTATGTGTATTAGACATTTAGGTATTGACTCAGAATTTTTAAATATTATACACCTACCCGTACGTTTTTTAAAGTTAGAAACCAAAATCGTAAATATTTTCCTACCTCCTGTGTTAAAATATTCTCTTATTTTGAATACATAAAATTGGAAATTCAATATAAGTTGAGAGTTGCAGGTTACAAGACATTTGATAAATCTTTTACATTAAAAATATAGTTGAAATGTTGAAAAATTAATAAAAATTGTAAGTTTCAACAACAAATATTTTCGGAAATCTCTACTTGTGCAGAATAATTACGTCGATCCTTTGCTAATATTCAATTATCGCTATCGACAAGGTGATGTAAATGTCCTGCCACGCAGTTTTGTAAATAAAGTGAAACAAAGGTAGTCAATAAGATTGGTCTAGGCCACTTTTAGGGTGCATAAAATGCAAAAGTCTAAATAAAACGAGTGAATTTTCGAATGCGCAAAAAATACCAATGGACCTCTAAAGTCAAATAGCTCAATCAGTTTAATATCTCAATTATTTACAAGACACCTTCAGATTTCACCGGCACTTGGTAGCGTTATTTATTTCGTACCCTGAAAGAACGTGTATGTGTTTTTTCATTTGGCCCTAATTGCATGGTATACTAATTAGGGAATTACCAAAAACCCTAAACTTTGCTGGTACACCTCACCTTTTCAGACGTTTGAGCTAGGCAATCAAATATTTTTAAGAACGATAGTTCTATACATTTGTACTTTTCAATTATTTTATACAAAAACTGTTTTCGGTACAATGTACAAGGTTCAAGGTACATTTTGTTTGGTAAAACATACCCTCCCCACCCCCCCCCCCCCCCCCACCCACCCACCCGAAGGGCCTAAAAGGTTAGGGGCCTTTTTGGGCCACGTCTGATTTTATTGTGGAAAAGAGTGAAATATAATTTCAATCAGATTCCATATTTGAATATGACTTTTAGAAGTTTGTTAACGTGGCTCAACCGATCGAACATTCAATTTTTTTTTTTTTTAAATAACCATCATCAAATAAGTTGGACTTTTTCCAATACTTCAACCATATTTAAGTATAAAAGAATCATAAAATGACATTTAACTTGCAACTCATGTCTTATAATGATGTTTCAATTTTTTATGTTTCATGTTTCGTTTCGTTTTTGGTTTGTAACTTTTAAATTAGCTCACGTTGGTATTATTTTTATTTTTTTTTCTAATAGAATGTGTAACAATCTATAATAAATAAAGATTATTTTTATTTTTTTATATTTAAAAGACATTATAAGCCTAAATGTGACACAATTTTACTTGTCTATAAGATAACATGGGGAAGAAAACTCAATTTATCTCAGAAACTATAGACACGATAAGTGTTAAATTTTTTCAAAGATTGTGTATGGCATGAATATCAATAAGTACCTAGACAAAAAATTATGGAAATTTGAGACCATGCACGATTGGACGAGCCCCCTTAATATTTGTTCGGGGCAAAATCATAAAATCAAAGTCTTAGAAATTATCGGGCCTATCTGCACGAAATTTTTGTGAACGAACGAAAAAATTGAATTTTCTTAGGTATCTATCTTCAAGGCATGTTGTGTTAAGCACGCACGAATATTTGAGTGAATAATTCGTGTTACAACGCTTCCCCATGCAGACAGTTAAGTCATGGCGCATCTATTCCCACAAATAAGTGATACGTGATGGAGTCACTTCTGGCAAGATGGCTACTATCAGGTCCACATATTAATTTGTTTGTTTTTACATTTCGTGCTTACATAAAGCAGTGCAAAAACAAAAAACAAATTACATTGATATTAAGCTATAAATTTACTTTCTTGGCCATAACAAACAACTATATCAAATATTTGTATTTATATTTATGCAAATGCGCCCTTGATAGCCGCCATTTACCTAGTACCACAAAATCCACCAGAGGTCAGTTGTGTTCCTTATTTTCTCGAATGACTCACTGTACAGTCTCAGAAACTTCATATCAAGTCTAATTGCATTCCAGATAGTGTTGGGACTAGAACATTTTGCATTAAAAATATTTAAAAAATATGTACTATAATTCTACTTTTTTCAGTAAAACTTTTACCTACATTATTTTCGGTAATTTTTATGAGGTTGTGATCCATGATTATGTGTTAAGGCAGCACAACTGATATCTCACATATTCCAAATAAGTCTATTTTTGGCAGAGGTATCAATAATCACTATTTACACGATAATGTGAAATATGAACAAATTCTCGTGTCTATATTTTGAGATATTGTAGTTATAAATTCCTATTTTTAACTTGTAGTCTTCTATAGGCCATCAAAATCATGAAGATGTCCATGTTATTTTTGAAATTTGAATTTTACTGAGGTTCAACGTTTTTTCAAAAAACTGATTTCCAGATAGATAGTTGGACATTCTATTAGGAAACAAATTGAAAACAATACCAACGTGTGCTATTTTAAAAGTTATCAACCAAAAACTAAATGATTTCCCTATACCTCCTGTGTTACAGTTTTGTTCATTCTCAGAAGGCAATAAATTGAAACCTCGCTATACGACAGGGGTTGCAAGTTAAATGGCATTTTATGATTCATTTATACTTAAATATAGTTGAAATGTAGGAAAACGTTTTCTGAACTTGTAATTTCAAGATTTTTTTTGTGTGTGTATCATGATGGTAGGTACTACCTTATTGCAATTTCGTCCTACCAACTTTACTATAGAATCTGCATTTATCTGTGTATATTTATATTCTTTACAATTCTAATTAATGCGCTAAAAGGTATGATCATCATCTCGGGCGGAATCATTGCCTTGGGCGAAAATTAATCGAATTCCAAACCTCAAAAAAATTTCATGAACATTTTCAGAAAAGAAAATTTCATAAAAATTCCCAACACATGCTTATAATATAATAATATAATATAGTAATATAATATACTAGGTACATTAATGTGGTAATTGTTGGAGATGTAAGAGTAGAGAAGACCTAACACCACCGCAAACAATATATTTTCATTTTTTTGTATTGTTTATATTGCACTTTTCTGCAACGAGGCTAATGGCAACGGTTGAATGACTATGATGATTATTGGGAGGTGATGATGAAGAGTAGGTAAGGATGGAAGGTGGGAAGGAGACGGTCGTGGCCTATTAGTAGGGAACCTTCCAAACATTTGCCTCCGACTGAGAGAAACGACGGATAAACCTCAGTCAGGAATGACGGTTATGGGAATCGAACCCCGGACCTCCGGAATACAAGTTCAGAGCGTTACCGCTGAGCCAAACCTGTCACGTTTTGTTTTAGTCCAATAGATTTTTACATAAGAAAAACATAACATCTACTCTCAAATAACAGCATTTTTACATTTTTTTTTATCATATTTCCAATCAAACGAAGAAGTGAATGTACTGGGGTTGTATACAGAGCTGGGTAGTAACTTAACGAAAGTAACGCGTTACCGGTAACGCGTTACCGGTAACGCGTTACTTTTTTGTAACTTTTACAGTAACGCGTTCTTGCTATGATAGAAGTAACTTAGTAACGTGTAAAGTTCCTTTTTGTTGTGGAACTTTCACATTTATAAAAGTTCCTTTTGCAGTTACTTTTAGAGCAGAATGTACCTTCCCTCAACATTCAAAACTACACCATTTCCGCCCTCAAATATGTACCTGATTTTCTCTGATAAGGAATTTTAGGCCACCTGCACAAAACCGCATTCCAATCACGCCGTTCATGCTTAGTGCGTCACCAGTTCGCCCTCTCACTTGCACTTGACCAACCCTGCCATGGCATGGGGAAAGGGGGTAGAATTAGATGCAAGACTTCTTACTGGGAGGAATTTCGTTGAAAATTTTGTTTTCCACAGAGAAAAATTACAGCCTGAATTTGTGTTTTAGCAAATTGGCTGCTTTCCGGAAATAAAATGGTCAAGTAACTTTCAAAGTAACTTTTCATTGAAAAGGAACTTCCAGTTCCTCTGACTAGTTGAGGAACTTTAACTTGAACTAGTTCCTTTTTTTCGGAAAGTAACGTAACTTTAACGCGTTCCTATTTTTTTGGTAACTTACCCAGCTCTGGTTGTATATAATAAAAACCCTACTCTGGACAACACTGGACTTCAATGCAATTGTATTTGTTGACACCAGTTGATAGAGCTTGATTAGTACCTACACTATGGCAAATGTTTTCAACGCAACATCGAGAAAATTGACTTCTGACCTTCTACTTTTGAGGTAGAAATGTGAGCACCATTTCTAATACAATAATGTTTAGGGAATACTACCCTAACTATTACTATTCTATTCCTATATACTATATACTAAACTATACTATATATCCTAGACTATTTCTTGAGTTTCATAAACAGCCAAAATGTTAGTTGATATTTCAATGCGAGAGCGAGAGTTATAATGAAAATATCGGACTACAAAATTAATACAAATATTTATATTTATTTCTCCGATCTAGTTTTTTATTGGAGGATAAAACAATTAAGAAATTGCTAGGCGACAAGCCATGGAGTTGTCGAATCAGTCACTGGGATTGTATGTAATAAAAACCCTACTCTGGACGACTTTGGACTTCAATGCAACTGTATTGTTGACACCAGTTCAATGCCAATTGATAGAGCTTGATTAGTACTACCTAGCTAATCCCAAAAAGAAGGCAAGTGATTATTTAAATGCAATTAAGGAGGGATGCCCAAGTAGATTTTCCGAACATATTTTTTGTTGAAATGTACGACTTTTATTAATTTTATCAACATTTCAACTATATTTTTATGTAAAAGTTACATCAAATGTCTTGTAACTTGCAACTCTCGAATTATATTGAGTTTTCAATATGATGTCTTCGGAAGATTAAGAAATTTTAACACAGGAGGTATAGGAAAATTATTTAGAATTTGGCGCCTAACTTTTAAAAACGTACGGCTAGGTGTATATATAAAAATCTTAATAAATACCTCTATGTCTAATGCACATAATATTAGTTTTTGGAAAAAATCTATCGGTGGAAAATAGTTTAAATCTAATATTTACTAGGAAAATTACCGTGTTTTTTCGACTTACCATGTTAAAGATAGGGCTAACTCAAATCTATAAAGTGATATATCTTGGAAATTAGTTCGGCTTACCCACTTTTTCTTGCGTTTATATGGTGCACAAGGAAATTATCTATTAAATAAGCATATTAATTCAAATATATATCGGAGACCTCTACTTAGGCATCCCCCCTTAATACAATATAATTTTGATTTTTTGTAAGCTTGTTGGATAATGTTTTACAGTTGTTAGTTGTTTGTTTTTACATGTCCTCCTGATGAAGCCCACAGAAAAGAGGGCAAAATAAAGAATTTCTAATAAAAAATAGTTTGTAAAACATTCAAAAAGAGAAGTATTTAATTTAACTAAATTCAAACTAAAGAATCGAGAAACGAAATATTAAAACTATCACAGAAGGCTTGATTTTTCATAATTTTAAAATATTTTACATTAAAATTTTATATTCTTTTCCTCTAAGGTACAAATCTTGGCTAGAAATAAGTAATGTAAATTGTATCTGACTCATTGATGCAATCCTGTATATAATTCGTTTAATTCCTTTTCATAACTAAATCTACGTTTACAGATCGACGCTTCGACGCTAGCCAATCAGGTGGCTCAGCTCCGACACGTGCCAAAGCGACAAAGCGCTGACAAACCGGGTTTATCTTTCAAGGTCGGCGCGTCGAGCTGTAAACGTAGACAGCAAAGATTCACAGAGAAATTCTCCTGCTTCAGATATTTCTCCGGAGAAGTTTCCCCCCTCCCACCACAGCGCGAAGAGCTTGCAAACTACTGATCAAAATGAAAAACTCCAGTCCAGAATCGACTGTTACTTATAGTAGCAATAAATTAATTAGAGTAGATATTGTTAGGAGTTTGAAGAATTGTATTTAAAAAATATATTCACAACGTTGAATCTATAAATTTATTTTGAAAAATTTTGAATTATTGAATTTAATATAAATTAATAAATTCAATTGAATATGATACTTAAATCAATTGTTGAATAGACTTCACATTCCATGTCTGATCTGTTGTGATCTGTGTCCGTGATTAGTGATGGCACCATTGAAAATTTTCAATGACCATTGAAAAAATTGAAAATTTTTGAAAAAGGTTAAATCAATTTTATTTGATTTAATAAATGTATGGGCATACTTGGGATGCATACTGAACTCTTTTATGATGCGTGTTGTTGTCCGAGTGGTAAATGTGCAAAATGATCATTAATACAGCATTCAAATTTCCCGCCTATGTAGAAATTACAGTCTGGCCAAAATTATAATGAAGAAAAACTGAGATTTGGACTTATATTTGACTTTTATTTTGATTTTGATTTTACGCTTTTTTCAGATATATTATCAACAATTGTGTGCAATAAAGCAATAAAAATAGTAATTTAAAAAATTTTCAACGCATTGAAAATTTTCAAAAAAAATTTTTTTCAGAAAATTGCCATCACTATCCGTGGTATTGTAAAGCCCCATTTACACGGTGCAATTTCTTGAACAACTTCTGTGTCACAGGAGTTCTGCACATGTGCAGATTCCCTTTATCATCTCAAAAGTGATACTGCGCACGAGCAGAACTTCTGTGGCACAGAAGTTGTTCAAGAAATTGCACCGTGTAAATGGGGCTTTAGGGTTATCAACCTTACAAGAATCAAATTCCGGACATTGCAGCACTAAAATGTCGGAAAGGTCTGACAAATACGGTATTTTGGAGAAAACACGTGTGTATGAAAAGACAATCTTAACCAAGTCTAAGGGAGGGTCACCCAGCACCATGCGGGTCCGGGTCCCACAAACCCAGATTATTTTTTTTTAAAGGAATTTGGCTCATTTTCGTGCGTTTTTGACAACAAACTTCAGCGTTTGATATTTTTATTCACTGAATACTGAATTATAGTGTGTGTAAGTTTCATATTTTCAACAATGCCGGATATTATGTTATCTGGAATGAGGTAATTCCAGCATCCGGACAATGTTGAATTACGAAGGAATTCGATAGTGTTAGAAGAATTAAATCCGGACTCTAGCAACCCGCGGTATTGTGTGTAAATTAATTGCAACTTTGTCTACTACCACTTTAACATCACTTTTGTGTGAATCTACAGAAAACTAACACTGAAACGCATAATTTTCGCAAATATTGAAATTATATTTCAAATAGGTACCTAGGTAGGTACTTAATAATTATTTAAAAATTAAAGTTAACTAGGTAACTGAATTTAAACACATTAACAAATATTCACCTACATAATAACATTTTCAATAAATTGGTACCACTTTCATTCATGGAAGCAAAATCAAAGTATCAGTAAATACAAAATACAAATACCTAATACAATGTCACTAATAGAAATTGAAATTATAAAGTTTGAACTAAACTGACCTGCATGTTAAGATGTTGAGTTGAAATCTCTCTTCGGACCAAACTCACAGGAGAGTGCAGCAGCTTTGGGTTTCCACTTTCTGCAGAGAGAAACACAAGTACCTAACAATATTACATATATTATTGATTCAGACGGTCATCTATATGGAATATCAAAAGTTATATACCTTGATTACTTTAGTTCCTCAAGAAAGCGCTAGTGATTTATACGCGAGCAACGTTGTTTAGGCATCAACTTCTACCCGTAATTCGTATTCAAAGATTTCAATGGTGATACAGCGAAGAGTTTCCACCTTATATATTATTGATGGCAGTCCTTTTTCTACATCGTGTTTAAAAGCTGTTAATTGCTTTGAAAAGAACAAAAACACAAGAGATTGTTATGCTGTCAGAGAATACCTACTCGTTTGTCTCGTTTGATTTAAAACATTATTTTCAATGCTTGTACGACGTAGGTTTTACCCCATAAAAAAACACTCCGTGTAAAAATCCCAGCCAAGTCTCTTCAACTATAAAAAAATAGAAGAAATCTAAAAATTCAGCACTGAAAAGTAGTGATATCAAAAAATGAGCCAAGTCAAAACTTAATTTTAAAAACAAAAATATACTTGGCGCATCGTGTATATAAATAGTATAGAAGCATATGCCAAAAATCAAATGTACCTAAATATATATAATATACCTATAATGCCCTTAAAAACGATGCGCCAAGTATATTTTTGTTTTTAAAATTAAGTTTTGACTTGGCTCATTTTTTGATATCACTACTTTTCAGTGCCGAATTTTTAGATTTCTTCTATTTTTTTTATAGTTGAAGAGACTTGGCTGGTATTTTTACACGGAGTGTTTTTTTATAGGGATATCACTTATTTTTTTAGTTTATTTACACAACTTGTAACACACATCGGAGCAACAATGACTAAATACCTACTTTTAAAAAATACGCCATTTCCGAATTGGTTAATACGAAAAATTGTGTTTGGTGCTCAATATACCTAAGCTTAAAGTGATATTCCATGAAGAATTGCGAAAGCTTCGTTCCAATCAGTCCAGGCGTTTTCGAGATATGGTATCACATCCGGTTTTCAAAATGGCGACTGAAATAACTGCCACCTAGAATTTATTTCTATAAATGTTATGTATCATTATAAGCCTTCTGAATATGTAGTTATTGTAGTAAGAGGTCATTAAAATCTAGATCTTCATTTTCATGACGTCATTTCCGGTTTCGGTAATAGTACATCTCTACTTTAACTATTGATATTCCATATAGATGACCGTCTAAATCATTTGGCGCTAGTTTCATTCCGATCGGTTTAGCCGTTTTCGAGATATGACGTCACTTTCGGTTTCAAAATGGCGACTACCGGTTGGTTTTATAAAAAGGCACCTCAGACGCCAAAAGTGCACATGTGGTAAAAATTTCAGATCGATCGGCTAAGCCGTTTAGGTTGTGGCGGTGATTGCGGTATTTCCTGACCCTCTGAATCATCATCATCATCATCATCTAAAGATCAAAGTGGTGTAATTTCACTGTTTTCATGGCCCCCCAGCTCGCAAACGGCATAACGTATAGTTCCAAAATTAGGTACAAGTGGTGTTGTGGGCCATAGCTCGAAATTAAGATATTTCGCAACAATGTGAGATTTCCCAATTTTGAGATCCAGTAGGCCGAAAATGCTATGCTGTTGCTTACAGTAAAAGTGTTTGGTCTGCTCCTCAGTTTATTAGGATTTTACGGTATGTTGAGTGAGTGTGAGTGTATAGTACGACTTGGCTGGGTGGAGCGACCGCTCCACTAGATAAAGAAGACAACAATGTTGCGTGACGATGAGAAAAGTGAGAAAACAGAAGTCTCCGTAGTCCGTTATGAATATGACATGAACTTTACCTGATCCATGACTGATTAGTATTATTGACAATGATGTAATTCACATTTGAGCAACAAATCAAGTGCAAAATCAGAAACTGTGTCAACTCTTAAGTCATGCATTCATGTCAATGCGTATCAGAGGTTTAAAAGTCTAAAAGAACAGGACTTACGCTCAAGGTCGAAATGCGGAAAGCTTTCATTGTTTCCATGAATATCTGAACAGTTTATTATCATTTTGTTGATTTCCTAAATGAGTACCTACCTAGGTAGAGGGAAAAGAATCCGCACAAAATGGCTCCATTTGCTTGGCACCAACTTAATTACAAGAAGTCTGCATAACACAACACAATAACACTTATCTAATGGAACCTTTTTTGTGGAATATTCCCCAGATGCGGGGTAAAGTTTGCTGCTGGTCAGTCTCGGTTATATAGCACTAGGTACGACTAATTCCTTGTGACACACTTTGTGCTTTAATGTTTCACTAATAGAAATAGGTAATGTATGCCAATACGACGCAGTATGTATTCACACTGTACCGTAATTTCACCAGCAAAATAATATATAATGACGGAGACAGATGTCAAAACAAAGATGATTCTTGGCCATTACTTTCAGTTCTTGTTGACTGATGAAGGAATAACAGTTACCTAGCTACTCCAGCAGCTCCAATAAGGCGTTTATTTTTTTAATTAATATATTACTAATTTTAATTACTAAAGAAAGTAAAAACTTCCATCACAACAGTGAAACATCAAATCAGAAGTGTGTAGCGAAACATCACACCTGTCCTGTTTCATCACTGAACTAAACCGAAGTGCGTCAAGTAAACATAACTATACACTTTACTTACATTGAAATACACACTTTTAATGCGTGTACAAATGATAATGCAATTACATTGTAATTATATTTAAATTAATGAATAATTTGAGAAACACTACTTGACAGTTCACAGCAGTCACTAGTCAGCTGATTGATCGTATCGTGGCGCTGTGCAACCTTCAGTGGCGAGCGAAGTAACTAGCAGGTCTATGCGCGAATAATTCAAATAATGGAATGGACGATGCAAGTCGGTATCAATTTTATTATGAAACAAAATTCTGCAAGCTTGTTACATTTTAAATAAGTTTTCTGTTGACAATACCACATTCTCTATGATAATATTAGGTTTTAGACTAGGAAAACGCTCTGTGTAACGCGTTGATGAGCGAGCACGGATACGCGGAACACCTCGAACCGAAATTATGTCTATCGAAAATATCATTAAAAGCCAATAAATCTTGAATTTCGTCAGACTTGAATAAAAATCTCTAAATATTCCTAAAATGTTAGTATCAACCCTTATGATTGAACTGTTCCTTGTTAATATTCAAACATCACAGGATCTCTTTAAAAAAATATACCTGGGACCACTCAAATCATATGATATTAGTGTGTACACAATATCAGATCAATCTGTTGAACGGTCATTATTAGTTTCATTTCGTTTGAAACTTTCTGCTCTAACTACCTTGCCTTGAACTGAAGATTCGAAGTCGCCGTGAATTTGACAGCCAACACGCAAAATGTCACTAAAATTACAAAACCTTTTGAAAATAACTACAGATTTGACTGAAAATTGGCAAAAATACCTTAAATGTTGGTACCAATGACCATGCAAAGTTTTTAGTTGATCGGTCAATCGGTTCAAGTTTAAATTTCAAAAATCACAGGAAAAATGGTTTCAAATTTGAACCAATGGGTGGATTTGGCTGAAATTTATTATGATTGGGTACAATGTTGGTTGCAATGTCTTTGCTAAATTTCAAATTGATCAAACCAACCAATCGAAAGATAATTTTTTTTAAATTTGCACCAATCAGGGGATTTCAAAAAAATTAGGGTCTGCAACAATCAGAAATGTTACGTACTTGTGTGCAAAATTTCAGCTCGATCGAAGAAAAACTCTGACCTGTATATCGTCAGTAACAGAAAAAAAAAAAGAAAAAAAACAGAGGTCCGTGCCAAATGAGCCAAAAGGAGACGCTCGCTTCGCTCGCTCAATAATTGATAATATGAAGAAATGATCTTGTCATCCAATCATCAAAGCATTTTTACTTGACAATGTGCAGATTCAATTAAATTAAAAAAACTAAAATTGCATATAAAATCTTTTATACAATTTTTGTTCAAATCTTTTACAGAAATAGAATGCGCTTTTTAATGATAGATGATTTTAGACTACCCTTTGACAGGACATTTAACAGCCAAATTGTCTTGTTTACAAGGTAAAATTTATTTGGAAAAAAGATTTTAAGTAAATTTTACTGTGTTAATGGGGCTTTAGAATTGAACTATGTTGTGTTAGATTTATTAAAATTCAGTTCGTAAATTTGGATAGGCTTAAAAATCAATTATTTGAACTTTTAAACAACTTTAAAGGTTTTTAATTTAAATAATATGAAAAGAAAAGCTAAAAAGATGACTACTCTAGGTATCTGTTCCAAAGATGCAAATAAATCACACGGAACTTTATCAAAATATAAGCGTCGTGGATCATTACTTTCAAGCACAATGTTGACACCTTTCTTTCATTTGCATGTTAGCTTGTTGTGGGTAAATGTTTTATTTAAGGGGACCCGGAACCCCTTGTTTGCAAAAAAAATACATTTTAATTATTTTATTTCATAATTTTCTGTGATGTTTTGTGAGTACATTGATACCAAATACATGTTTATTAGAAAAATAATTCGATCCCAGGAAAAAACATTAGAAGTAGTCTTTGCAGATTCTGAATGCAAATTTCTAGACAAATTTCAAGGTTGCTCTTACTTTGTATTGCCGATAACTCAAAATGTTGTTTTCCAGTACTTATGTACCTTTTTCTCAGGAATGGATTGTCCAAATTAATTGAAATTTTTAAGGCAACTTCCAGTACTAGTAACACACATTTTAACACAGGCTTTTGATGATTCTTCAATTATGTTAGTTTTTAAAAAAGATTAACACTTACAAACAAGGAAAAAATTTAAAATAATATTTAAAATTTAAAAAAAAATTAAATAATGATTAAATAATGAAACTGCCGTGTCAAAGTCTATTATGAAGCTTCAGTAACATACCAAAAAAAATCAATAAGTTTGGTCTAGCCAGTTCATAGAAAAAGGTACATGAATAGAATAGAATTTAACATGGCGGGAATAGGGGGGTTCCGGGTGCCCTTAAATGATAATGCGATTGGCCACAATGTGAAAGACAAAAGTGTTGTAGGGAATATTTTTAAACAGAGGTAGTGTTTATAATACATTACATTGAACTTGTTAAGTTGTTATTAAGTTCAACCTATTGCTTTTATTGCGTTGTTTGGTTTACCTAAGTGGAGAGGCGCAAGTAGAAATTAAATATTCTAATAGAAACGTCCAAGAAAACTACTGAGACATCTTACATAATATCGACAAAATATATCTTATGTTTTATATTAAATTATTCAAACAAAATTGATATTATATTTGAGATTGAGATGCCTCGATTCAAAACCTGCCATTTACAATTTAATCATTTCCGAGTTAGATGTGTAAACTGCATATTGTATTGGAATCACTAATGTCAAAAAAATTTTACTTGTCTAATAATTAAAGGAATAAAAGCCGATTTCTACGGAAATAAAATTAAAAATGATGTATTTTCTATTATTCTCTGAACAATGTGAAGTGGCGTTGGATTGGTCTTGATTATATTCTTTTTAATTTTTTCAATCTTACAACAAAAGCCCAAGAAAAAAAAAATTCTTTCAAAATGTCGGTAAAACCCAATTCTCCCGCCTATCACTCAGTATAGAAATAACAACTGCTCTCTCCAGTTCATCTCAGAACAACACAGACAAGTGGAGATGACCGGTTTGGCATCTGGGATACTCAATAAGAAAAACTATTTATGTTATTATTCAAACATAATCAATGAGGAACAGATGATTTGATTATCGAAGAAATCCAACACTAATGAAAATAAGTAAATCAAACATATTTCTTTGCAAGTTTATTCACTCAAATATATCTAAATCTTAATATTATTCCTATATAATATAAAAATGAAAATTCAGAGTAGGTAGCAATCAATGAGCTAATTACATTTTGAAAAACCATTCCAGTGAGTGGAAATGTAGCAAAGAGCAAAAGACGGACAATGAAAGCACAATTTAAAATGTTTTGGTACATTATTTAAAACTTTGCGTTGTTGAAAAATAGACAGAACATTTTCAAAACTTAATTTCGCTTAAGTAATAATTTCTATAAGTATCTAGAGTTAGTGTGTTAGTCTATTTCTAATTTCTAATTTAGAAAAAATATTAGATAATTGATAATTAATCAATTATCAATAATAGTAATTGATAACCGTCTATAATTGATCATTGATATTGATTAATTGATATTTGATAGACGTTTAGATAATTGTACATTTTATAAAACCAAATTATAATTTTTCCGTACAGTGGCTTGATAAATATGAGAATGCAGAGTTTATAAGTAATGCTGTTAAACTGCAACATTAAATCAGATCAGAATAAAATGCAAATGGCGGCTATTCAAGACAAAAACGTCACACTTCTGAAACAGCAACTTCCACACATTAAGGAGGGACCATCATATTTCCCACTTCCTAAGAAATCGTCGAAATTTTGCAAATATGTAGAAAATTGCATTCTGCACCGTAATATGCCAAGAAAAAGTAGGCAAGCTGAACTAAATTCCGAGATATATCACTTCAAAGTTACAGTTTTCTTTCAATTTAACATTGCATCCTGTTACAGGAAAAGGCATGCTGATATTTTCAAAAGTGTATTAAGCTGCTTTCCCACCCTAAGATTTCTTTAAAAAACTACTATATCGTGTATCAAGTACAATATTTAATTCTAACAGTTTTAAATGTACACGTTCCTGGATGATTTACTGATATACGAGGGTTTTACTGCTTTATTTCGACGATTTTCCTAATAAGAAGTGCAGTTTAACTGATAAAATTGTGTTGCCATGGTGAAACGGTCTCCTAGAAATAGACAATTTTAAATATTATCTCTGTGGCTCTGCTTTCTAAGTAAAATCAAATGCAGTTTGATTTCCAGACACCTCAGTCCCTGTTTCAACAATAGGTAAAACATGGTAAAACAGGGACTAAGGTGTCTGTAAATAATACTGCATATTATTATGATTTTTCTTTGAAAGCAGAGCCACGGAGATAATATTTAAAATGGTATATTCGTATTTTTTTTTGCAAATTAGTGAAAATTTCAAGAAGACTGTGATTATATCGATTGTCCCTCCTTAAAGTCACCTTGAACTGGAACAAAACAGTTGAATGGCGAGTCGAGCGTTATACCTTTGAATATACACTACGACGCAATGTTAATTCCTGAGGACAATTTGTTTAGCTACAATTAATGTCGACTACCAGATGGCGTATAAATCGGAAGTCGGTAATGTAGCTCACTGACAGGTGCACTGTAAACCCTAGTGTAAACCCTTATCCCTCTAGGCCTCTGCCACGGCTCTAGTTTATTCCAAGGGCAGACACACTCATTGTTCCCGTTTTATAATCAATCGTAAAATCATTTGCTCTCATTGTATAATCTCGACCTTTTGTATTGCCCATTCTTTGTTCGAGGTCATTTACAACCCTGTAGCTCTAGCTCGCTAAGGGTTATAAAGATTAGTTCCGAAAAAATCGACCTTGAGTGGGTGAACACGTAGGCAGAGCTGATACAGAGAGCTTTCCACAGCTGAGGTATGTTTTGACCCTTTTATGTTTTTACGATAGGGTCAGGTCCATTGTAAATGAGAACAATGAGTGTGTCTGTTCTAGGAATAAACTGTAGTCTATTTACGAGAACAGCGAACCTGGCTTGGCTCAGGATCGTTTTACTATCCTCTGTGCCATCTTCAAGGACACTCATTGTTCTCACTTACATTGGACCTGACCCTATCGTAAAAACATAAAAGGGTCAAAACGTTACCTCAGCTGTGGAAAGCTCTTTTTTTATCAGCTCTGCCGCAGAGCCAATAGATCCTCAAATATGTCTACTTCTTCACCCACTCAAGGTCCATTTTTACGGAACTAAACTTTAAAACCCTTAGAGAGCTAAGAGCTACAAGGTTGTAAACGACCTCGAACAAGGGATGGGCAATAAATAGTCGGGGATACAATGAGAGCAAATGATTTTACGATACCTATATTATAAACGAGAACAATGTCTGTGTCTGCCCTAGGAATAAAGTATAGTGTCGTCTATGAATGGTTTATTATTATTATTTCATTCATTATTTTGTACATCATTAATAAATACTATTTTCATATGTTTGACTTCACGAAATAATTCCCAAGAGAAAATAGATAGAAATCACATTTTTATTTGAAAAATTCGAATCATAATTGGATAATGATTGGATGAAATAAATTTATCATTGCCAACTCTAATATGAGATTTCAAAGTTAATTTGACTCTATTTTCCATCCATTTCCATCTATTTTTGAAAAGGATTTTTTTTGATAAAGTAAAAAAACATAAAAATCGAGTATTTCAATGACCAAAACAAAACCATTTCTTAAACAGCTTATTTAAATGAGCAGAGAGGTTTTTATTGGTTTATGAGAGGTGATACATTTTATGGCGGCAGAGCGAGACTAAAATGTTTACCCTTGTTGTACTGTTGTTTATACAATAGCCTAGGCCTAGAGGGATGAGGGGTGCATAGTGTTGAGCTACATTTACCGACTTTTGATTGACAGCGCCATCTAGTGAGATTGAGATTATGACGTGAGATTATTGACAAGTTGTCAACGTTTTGAGCATTAATCCGTGTTAAACGTAACTTCTGATATGTCAACTACTTATGTTTTCTCTTCTTGTGGGCTGTTAGGTTACTGTTCTGCACACATGAATAATCACACATGTCACACTGATAGGGCTTAATTTCCAAGTGTATCTTCTTGTGTTTGGATAGGTAGCTACGACTAACAAACGCATAATTACACGTGTCACATTTAAAGTTCTTCACACCCGAGTGCTTCAACTTGTGTTCGGCAAGCGAGCTGCCATGCTTACACTTGTACTCGCAGATATCACATGCGTATGGCTGATCATCTGAATGAGTGCGCAGGTGAACTACAAGATCACTCTTCTCGTGAGCTCTGAAGTCACATTGGGGGCATTGCAACTTCTTCTCATTTGAATGGCGTAGCTTGTGTCTGACCAGATGTGAACTGCGGGCAAACCGG
Source organism: Leuctra nigra (assembly GCA_934045905.1). NCBI lineage: Eukaryota > Metazoa > Arthropoda > Insecta > Plecoptera > Leuctridae > Leuctra > Leuctra nigra. The sequence continues at coordinate 8,661,058 of OW203773.1, forward strand.
TACGTGCAAATATCACATCCGTATGGCCGCTCTCCAGAATGAATGCGTTGGTGTTCTTCAAGGCTGAACTTCTGATATGTTGTGAAGTCACATTGGCTGCATTGGAGCTTCTTCTCTGAAGAATGGATTCTCTTATGATCGGCAAGGTTGCGGCTGGATGCACCCCTGTAAGTGCATACATTGCAAGGAAAGGGAAATTCTCTGGGGTGAAATAGGCTCTGGTTAAGTGGATCTATGTTTTGACTTGGTCCTGCTTTAATGTCGTTATCATTGCGAGAAAATGCAGCGTCTCCTTCAATATGACATAGGTTTGTGTCTGCGCTGATCTTCGGTTCTTGCTCAAGTATGTATTCTACTATTGGTTCGATGGATGTTGGAGACGTAATATTGTTCTCGACTGTTATGTTTTCAGAATCCTCGGGTTCCGTCTTGATGACGATGTTGCTGGTATCACAGAGTTGTGACGTCATAGCTGCATTCGCTCTCTGCAACAATACAATTACAAATATAACGAGTAGTTGTATTTGAAAATATTAATTAGAAAACAAAAGTGTGGCATATTATGTCTAAGGTAACTTAATCATAAAATATTATATAAAAAAGCCACAATCCACATACATAGGCTTCAAATTAATGTTTTACACTAACACTAATCCATCGTCACCGACTGTCGTTTAGTGATAACTATACCGGGTGGCCCCAAAAATCGTCCAATGGGCGAGACACCGCTGTGATAAAATTACTGCATTAATTACGCTGAAATTTTGACGTGTTAGGAACAGCATGTCAAGGTTTGGTGGGTGAAAGTTTCAGAAACTTTACCCTTCTAGGAAAAAATGTTAAAGCTGTTCGAATTTTGTTTCGAAAAATCGATTGTGAAAGTTGAAATAGCGCGCGTCCAGAAACGTCCAATGGCCGGATCACCGCTTTTTCAAACTATCTACTGACGATAGCAAGCTAAAAATTTCCCATTTTATTCAATATTACGACTTTCGATTGTGTTAAAATTTCAAAAAGTTGGAAACGTTGAAACGCAAGTTATGGTATCTTGAAGTTGAAACAGAATATCCGGGAATAATTTCTTCCGGGATTTTCTGGTTTTAAGCTCAACTTTAAGATACCATAACTATCGCTCTATAGACCAATGCAGAAAATATCTAGGTGGCTCTGGTTTTTAGATAAATTCACATGCAGTTTGGTTTTCCATATATCTATTGGTGTTTTACAACAATGGATAAAAACACCAACAGATATATGGAAAACTAAACTGAATGTGAATTTAACTAGAAACCAGAGCCACCAAGATAATTTTTAAGTCGGTCTATTTATTTAAATGCATTGAAATTTTAACAAAATTGATAGTCAAACATTTGAAATAAAATAATACATTTTCAGCTTCTTAACGTAAATAGTTTAGAAAAAACGGTGTTCCAGTCATTGGAGGTTTTCTGGACGCAGCCTATTTTGAGCTCCGTTTAATCGATTTTAATTTTTCCGACAACCAAATTCGAAGAGTGGTAAACTTCTTTCCTACTATAGAAATGTTTTTTACAACTTTCACATATCAAAACATAGTTTGTGTTTTATAATATGTGAAATTTTCAGTCCGATCAGTTCATTTGATCACAGCGGGGACTGGCCAATTAGACGTTTTTCTTGGGCCACCCGGTATTATGTTAAATTTTAAAATGTCAGGCAACTAATGTTAAATACATTGTAATTAAGGTGGAGCAATCGATCAACATATACAAAAAAAAAATATTCTCAAAATTACAAGTTCAAAAAACGTTTCCCTACATTTCAACTATATTTAAGTACAACAGACTCATTTAATGTTCTGTAGTTTGCAACTCCAGTCCAACAATGAGTTTTCAATTTTATGTTATCAGAGGATGAACAAGACTTTAACATGGGAGGTATAGGAAAATCATTTCGAATTTGGTATATAACTTTTAAAATAGCACACGTTGGTATTATTTTCAATTTTTTTCCTGGTAGTATGTCCATATGTCTACCATAAAAAAAGTTTTTTGCTCAAATCTATCGAGACAAAAAAAAATAGATCTTCATTTTAGCTTAAAAATTACACGATTTTCTTTTTCCGCCATAAGATAACATGGGGGAGACAAATCAATTTATCTCAGAAACTGGACACGAGAAGTGTTTCATTTTTTCATGGATTGTGTATTGCATGATTATCAATAAGTCACCAAAATTTCAAGTAAATCGGAAACATTGAGGTTATGGTGGTTCTACCTTAATTATGGAACAAGAATAAAGGAGGTATCGGTGATCTGGATGTGAGCTTATGAATGTCACTCTACTAGGCAGTACAAATATCTTCAATATATTTAAACTAGGAAAACGCTCCGAGTAACGCGTTAATAATCGAGCCTTCGTATTGCATGCCAATAAATATTCGTGTGAAAGTTGCTGCTATTTAATTGACATTGTAATAATCTGAGTTCAAATGCGTCGACGGAGCAGTGATAATTTCTGGGTAATTCATTTGAATAAATGTAACAAATATTATAAAACTAGAAAAACGCTCAGTGTAACTTACACGTTGATGAGCGAGCCCTGGTACGTGCAAATTCTCGAACCGGAAATGCGTACACAACGCACAGAAAACATATACATCCATATTGAATTGAAATATGATCACTCAATCAACAACTCAATTCATCGAAACTTGAAAATAGCATCTAAGCACCCTGGTACATATACAGCAAATCAGATTCAATTCAATGGGCACTGGAAAACATTCATTTCGATACTTCATTACTGACAGATATTAAAAATGTCAATAAGTTCATACGTTCTTAACTGATTGGGATGAAATTTTGTAAAATAAGACACAATGTTGGTCTTAATGATCATGCAAAATATGAGTTTGATCAGAATTATCCAAGACCTTTTTCATTTTTCAGCCTATCAGAAAATATTTATTTAAATTTTAACCAATAAATGGATTTAAAAAAAATTAGGGTATGCAAACAGAAAAGGTTGTCTCTACATGTGTTCAAAATTTCAGCTCGATCGAAGAAAAACTCTAACCTGTATAGCCAAAATATGAGTTTGATCAGATTTATCGAAGACCATTGTCATTTTTCAACCTACCATCAGGAGATGTTTATTTAAATTTTAACCAATCAATGGATTTCAAAAAAATTAGGGTCTGCAAACAGAAAAGGTTGACTCCACATGTGTGCAAAATTTCAGCTCAATCGAAGAAAAACTCTGACCTGTATACCCTCAGGTAACAGAAAAGACACAAAAAAACAAAAAAAACAGAGGTCCATGCCAAAAGAGCCAAAATGAGACGCTCGCTTCGCTCGCTCAACAAGAATACAATGTCAATGTGATGTCAATTACTCTTGACGTTACTGACCACATAATTGTCAAAACAGACAACAGCGTCCAAGTTACACCTAAAGTCGTCCGCAGTCGATCTGTGGAATGGTAAAGCGTCTTTTTTAGGGGTGTGCGAAGGTGGATTTTTGATTTCTAAGTCGAAGTCAAAGATTTGACCTCCTAAAATTCCGAAGTCGAAGTCGAAGATTTTGATTTCACTCAAAAAAATCAGAATTTGGAACAAAACATTAAAAAAACGTGTTGTAAACTGCGTTTACGTTTGGAAGGAGCTTGTTGAACTGAATTACTACCTTCCTCCACTAGTAGGCCTACTTCATCTTCGTTTTCGTCGGATAAATCCATTATATATTTCTAAAATCTCCGAAAATAAACACGGCACATCCTTTCAAGTAAGCACAGCGTGACAGCAAGCGTCGACGTTAAAACCAAGATGGCCGACCGCAAAAACTTCTCGACTTCGGAAGTACCAACTGTAGGTTTAACTAGTGGGTTTAATAAATCCACAGAGGCCGATGTTCACAGATTACTTAAACAATTTTATTTCCGTCAACCACCTGCTCAGTAGGTCGTCCAAACAGTACAGTACCACAAAGATCTTCCACTCTCCAAGTCACATTGCCAAAGCCCTTGCTCCCAGATATTCCTACCCATCAGGGTTGCCAACTTAGTACTTGAATACTACACCAACTACACGAAAATATATTTACCTCGAAAGTCGCGCCAAGTTTGAAGACGCAAATCGAAGCTTCGAACATTTTCGAAGCTTCGTTTTTTGGAAAAAAGGGTTTCGAAGTCGAAGTCGAAGCTTCGACTTCGACTTCGAAGCTTCGATTATTTCGAAGCTTCGCACACCCCTAGTCTTTTTACTTTCATGTCCCCTAATTTACCTGCGTGCGCACCATGACCCATTGTTATGCCGAACCTTCTCTTGGGTTGTTGAGCTCACTAAGGTGTTCGTATTGGGATTTTCAAGAAAATCCCAATTTTTTTAGTAATTCGAGGAACAAGATGAAAATATTAAAACCAGAACGAGCGGACAAAATATTACTACAGCACATTCTTCACTGCGTCTCACCGGTCTCACATAGGCAACTTATTGATGTGAATCATATTGATGTTCATATTGAATATTGATGAAAATCAATGTTGAAACGTTGAAAATCTTCAAGTAAAATTATCAATTATTAAAAAATATATAAATATAATTTTTTCTGTAAAAATTTGATATTATTTTGGGCTAAGCATGCCGTTTAAAGTTTTACAGTTGTGATCCATGATTATGTGTTTGAAATCACACACATAAATTCACACACACACACACACAATTGAAATCACATTATTGATGGCTGCCCTATTTAAAAAAGTTTTACCACTTGGATCCAGAGCGTAGGTACTATACAATACAAATTATTGACTTTAAGGCTTGACCTTTGCTTTGAATGACTTTCTTCATACTTCATACACTATTATTTACGTGAATTTTAAATATTCTCGTTGTATGTTCACGTAAAGCATACTGTGATATCCAACCTCATAACGTGGTTTGAAGCATGTAGACTTTTGGTAGGACAGATATTTAATATTGAGATGAGGTATTATTGTGGTTATTAATTTGACTTTTCAACAGTGAAATGATGGTAATGCAATCCAGCATTAGCAAGGATTTTGTTTAGAAATGGCGGATAAAACACATAAATTTCATACCTGAACGTAGAGACGTGCATCAAAGTTATTAACAGTTATTAAATCACAATTTATATGTTACCTAAGCAAAATCAAAATCATATATCTATAGCGTCCACTTATTACATCCTTGTGTATTATGGCATGAGCTCTTATGACATTGGAAATGGCAGGTCAAAATTAAACAAATCACTAAAAGTACACACCTAGATCTTCTTAATCATGGTCTCATGATATTATCAAAGAAAATATGTTTAAGCCTTGCTAAATCTCTTGATTTTTGCTTTTTGCAATTTTTTACGGGTTTTTTATGACATGGCGTGAATCATGGTCAAATATCTCCTTATTTTTCGGTAAATTACCTTCTAGGTAATTTCTCAGAAATATCTGAGAAATTAAGTCGGTGACATAAGTTTTTAACGATTTCAATGGCTTGAATACTATTCAAAGAACATATAATCAGATTTATTTAAATGTATCGGGCAGAAAAAAATTAAATATCAAAATGTGTAAGTTTTCCCGTGTCTCACATCTGATCCTATGTTAAAATCTCCAACTTCAAACACATTTAATTTAAAATTTAAGCCGGTGAGGTACTTATCGAAGACAATACTATTATACTATTCATATAAGCAACGTATAAAATGATTTTCAAAGATTTCTATCGGAGATGTTGTAATGATGGTTCATCCACTATTAATAAGGGTAAAGCCTAGGAAAAAGGCTTGTAAAAGTGTGATAGGATATTGAGTGGGACTTTATAAACACTGTACTTGTATAATTAGTAATTAGTATTTATTTTGGTTCGTACATCCTAATAGCAATCTTCTAGAACGACTCCATCTTGGTTGACCTACTTGTCATAACCATGACTACCAACTGCATAACATCACATCTCCCCATCCAGTACCTTTCCTATTAATAATAATTCCAATAGTAATAATCATTGCAAGGTATTAAATGTCTGAAGTTACACATACTGATTTCAATAGTAATAATAATTGTAAGACTTGCAATGTCTGAAGTTACACATACTGATTTCAATAATAATAATAGTTGGTACATCACCAAAAACTAAAACACTAGATTTTAATATGAATGTAGCTCTACAGATAATCATTGTACTTCTTGGGTCTCTTAGATACCCTTCCATATCTAGTCGTCACATTCCCTTCTTTCTCCACATTTTAATTTCTTTCTTTTCCTCCTCCTGCATTACAATCGTCTCCTTCTCCTGCATTACAATCGGCTCCTTTTCCTGCCCTACATGAGGTAAAATTACACTGCTCTCAGGCTCGTCGGCCTGGACTGGCTGATAAGGATTAACTGATGGTTTAAGCATACTACGATTCCTTCGTAATTCTGACCCTGTCTCTGTTGTTACCATGTAAGACCTTGGTGCATCATGCTTTGCACTCACAATAGCTGGTTCCCATTCCTTTCCACGTTGCACGACCACCACATCTCCTGGGTTGAGTTTCTTAAGTGGCCTTGCACTTCTATCGTGAAACTCTTTCTGCTTACTTTGTGCCTTTATCAACTGTTCTTTAACATTAGTATGTACCTTAGGCTGTAACTTACTTTCGATCATCGGCAAGGAAGACTTAAGACTACGACACATCATCATCTGTGCCGGAGATAACCCTAAGCCTGTAATCGGCGTATTACGATATTCTAACAAGGCTCGGTACACATTAACATTTTCAAACTGAGACTTTTTCAACATTCCCTTCGCTTGCTTCACTGCATTCTCAGCCATACCATTAGATCTGGGATACCTGGGACTCGATGTTTTAACAACAAAATTCCAATCTTGTGCAAACTGTTTGAATGCAAAACTCGAGAACGGCATATTGTCAGATATTAAGACATCAGGAACCCCTAATCTAGCAAATATACTTTGCAGTTTCACACTCACTTCAGCTTCTGTCTTTGATTTCAATTCCAGAACTTCCAACCATTTTGAATAGTAGTCTTTCACCACTAAATAGCTTCTACCATTGCAATCAAAGATGTCTGTTGCCAACTTCTGCCATGCCCTTTCAGGTATAGGATGTGGCATCAAAGGTTCCTTAGCATTAGCTTTGCTAAAGCGCTCACAAGTAACACAGCTCTTCACTTTGTCATATATGTCCTTGCTCATGCCTGGCCAAAAGGCTACACTCCTGGCCCTTTCCCTCCTCTTTTCCACCCCAAAGTGGCCCTCATGTGCAATCCTCAACAAATATGACCTTAATGAAGGTGGTACTAAAATACGCGACCCAATGAACACCAACCCATCATCCACTGATGATGCTGAAGTAGTATTTGCAACTACTTGGAACACTGTACTGATGAGCAGGCCATCCTGACAGAACCAATTCCATCAACTGCTTCGCTACTTCCCAATTCGCGGTTTCCTTCTGAAATTCTCGTCTTCTCTCCTCAGTGATAGGTAAGTGTTTAGAGACACTGTGAAACAAGAATTTCATTCCTGGATCTTCATCCTCATCCGTACATTTCAGAAATGCCCTAGAAAGTGTGTCAGCCAACACCATCTGCTTCCCTGGCAAATAAGTAATCTCTAGATCATACTTTATGATTTTCAGTTGCATCCTTTGCAACCTTGGAGAAACCTTGTTCACTGTTTTAGACATGATCGTTACTAAAGGTTTATGATCAGTTTGAATGATCACCTTCCTGCCATAAGCATAATAGTGAAATCTGGTCAGACCAAGCACAATCGAATTGAGCTCTTTCTCGATCTGAGCATAACCCTGTTCCGTTTCCGTCAAACTCCTGGAAGCAAATGCAATAGGATGTCCATCCTGAACCAAACACGCTCCCATCCCGTCTTTGGAAGAATCGACTTGCAACACAAGTGGCTTTGTGTCGTCAAAATACACTAAAACTGGTGCCTGACATAACATCTCTTTCAGGTCCAAAAAAGCCTTTTCATGTTCATGCTCCCAAACCCAATCAACGTCAGATTTCAACAACTGTCTAAGCGGACTCGATACTGAGGACATATTGGGCATGTACTGATGCACAAAATTGAGCATACCCAAAAATCTTCGAATATCTGCGACACAAGTCGGAGTTGGCATGTCAGCTATAGCCCTAACTCTTTCAGGATCCGGTCGCACACCTGTTGCTGATACCTGCTGTCCCATGAACTTCACCTCTGAGAGACCATGCTGAAACTTAGCACAATGAAATTTCACGTTCATTTGTCTAGCCCTTTCAAGAACCTGCCTCAAAACTCTGTCATGTTACTCCTGATTTTTTCCCGAGATAATAATGTCATCAAATATTATCTGTACACCTTCAATGTCTCCAAAAATCTCATTGTTCATACGTTGAAATACTTCCGGACTTGAAGATAAGCCAAAAGGCATTCTGAGAAATTTATACCTTCCGAAAGGTGTGTTGAATGTACACAAGTCTGTACTTTTCTCATTCAAGGTCACCTGATGAAACCCATCTTTCATGTCCAAAATAGAAAAAAAATTGCACCCTGAGAGTCTCGCTAATACATCCTCAGCCACAGGAATAGGATAGTGTTCCCGTTTTAGACTCTTGTTAAGCTCAGTAGGATCTAAACATACACGGAGATCCCCATTTGGCTTCTCTACAATTACCAGGTTGTGCACCCAATCGGTTGCATGCGTTACCTTCACAATCAGATTTTGTTTTTCCATTGCATCTAACTTGGCTTTTAACTTATCCCTAATCGCTAAAGGTATACGACGAGGTAACTCCACCTTTGGAACTGAATCATCCCTCATTTCCATTGTATACTGCCCTGGCATACACCCCATACCTTCAAAAACATCTTTGTATTCTTTAATCCAAGCCTTTTTGGTATTCACAGTAGTAGTACCTACTTTGTCAATTTTCTCTATCAAGCCTAACTTAACACATGCTTCTAGGCCCAATAAAGGTTTACCTTTTGTATCTGTTACCATAAATGGTACCTTTTTCTTCTTATTGCCTTTTTCACAAGTTAATGTAATGACTCCTAACGGCTTGACGACATTGTTGCCAAATCCTACCAACTTTACATTTGTTGGACTTAGTTTCCCTACATTAACCATTCTTTTGTAACAATCTGCAGGCAAGACACTCGTTTCTGCTCCTGTATCGAGCTTAAATGTTACCTTCTGTCCCGCAACCAGCACATCGGCATTCCACGACTGCTTCTGCGACGCTGAAACACCGTCTATCTTCTTTGTATTCTTCAAGGTCACGGACTCCATGGATAAAGTTGAAACATCTGAATGTTCTTCTTCTGATGTCGTTTCTTCTTCGTCGTCGCTATCCGGCATGTTGTTCGGATCGTACTGCTCTACTGTCTTGACTGCTTTCTTCTTCTTCTTGTTCTTCTTTTGTAGGCGGCACATTTTCTTGAAGTGTCCTTCCTTCTTACACCCCGAGCAGCGTTGCCCAAAGGCTGGACATTTACTAGGTGCATGGGAGTAGCCGCAAAAACTGCAATTATTCTTTAGTGGCAGTTGATTCTTCAACTGCTGACTTGGCTTGCTTGTCTTTTGCACAAATTCTACGTTCTTCACTCCCTTGAGTTGTGCCAATTGTAGTCTGCTGGCTTCTGCTGCTCTACAATATTCTGCTGCTTTCATCAGTGTGAGGTCAGGAATACGCAGTAATCTCTCACGTAATGATTTATCATTGATTCCTAACACCACTCGTAACGTCAGCATCTGCTCCGTCTGATCTTTGAACTCACAAGTGGACGCCATCTTCTTTAACTTGGTCAAAAAACTTTCAAACGGCTCCCCTTCCGCTTGACAGTGTGTGAAGAATTTTGACTGTTCAAAAATTAGATTTTTGCGGGGGTTGCAGGATAGTTCAAACTTGTTTAACACGTCTTTAAGGCTCGCCGCACTCTCACCTGTTGCATAAGTGAATGTATTAAACACTTCAATCGCCTCTTCTCCAACAAAGTTTAATAGCATCGCCACTTGTACATCTTGAGGTATTGACTCTCGGCCCGTTGCTTTTAGATAAATTTCGAACCTTTGTTTAAATCTACGGAAATTTTCAGCTAAATTTCCCGTTAGATCCAACGGCGGCGGCGAATTAAATCGAGTTTCTGACATACTGCTTGCTTGGTGAGGTCAATTGGCTGTCGTCTTCTTACTGCGTAGTTCGCGCACGTGTTGAAAACTCTTCTAAGCTTGTTTTCTCTGCCCTAGCTTAACACACGCAGTAATCTTGATTTGCACTACTTCTTGACACCATGTGATAGGATCTTGTGTGGGACTTTATAAACACTGTACTTGTATAATTAGTAATTAGTATTTATTTTGGTTCGTACATCCTAATAGCAATCTTCTAGAACGACTCCATCTTGGTTGACCTACTTGTCATAACCATGACTACCAACTGCATAACATCACAAAAAGAGTACTGGGCTTGTCGCGTAATGCGACCGCCCCAACTCTTAGTTAATTCCGCAAAGCCGGAGAATCAAGCGAAAAATAATAATATTATGATATAATATTATATATATATATTATTATATTATTATACATATTATTATAAAAATATAATAATTATTATATAAGCTAAAATAGGAACAATGAGTCTACAATTCCAAATTACCTAGTCGCAAAAATGCGTGATTTTTACAATAAAACGTTCGGAGCATTATCCTTGGGCGAAAATTAATCAAATTAAAAACATTGAAATATTTCATGAAATTTTCCCAAAAGAAAATTTCAGGAAAATTTCCAACACTAATTCTAGGCTTATTCTAGGCTTAATTGAGCGAGCGAAGCGAGCGTCTCCTTTTGGCTCCTTTGGCACGGACCTCTGTTTTTTTTTTTTTTTTTTTTTTTTTTTGTTTTTGGCTGCTAATAGCCGATACACAGGTTGCACCGTTTCACCGATCGATCTGAAATTTTGCACACATGTAAAACCAACCTTCTCTGTTTGCAGACCCTAATTTTTTTGAAATCCATTCATTGGTTGAAATTTAAATAAACATCTCCTGATAGGCCGAAAAATGAAAATGGACTTCGACAAATGTGATCGACCTTATATTTTGCATGGTCATTAACACCAACATTGTCTCTTATTTTAAAAATTTTCAGCCAAATCCTCCCATTGGTTAAAATTTAAAAAAATATTTCATGTGCTTTTTGAAATTTTAACCAGAACCGTTTGACCGATCATTTTAAAATTTTGCATGGTCATCGGGTCCAACATTATCTGTATTTTTGACAATTTTCAGACTAAACTGTGTTTAAATTCAAAAGTTATCGACAGTTTAAGGATATTTTGCGTGTTGGCTATCATATTTCTCGAATTTCATATTTCACGGAATCTTTGAATCTTCACTTCAAAGTTGTTAGAGCAGAAACTTTCAAACGTATTATGAAACTGATATGACCGTTTAACATTTTTTTGAACGAGATCCTGTGATTTTTGGAAATTAACAAGGAATCGTTCAATCATAAAGGTTCAATCGATCAACTTAAAACTTTGCGTGGTTATTGGGACCAATATTTTAGGAATTGTTGGAGATTTTCATACAAATCTGTGACGAAATTCAAGAATTATTGGCTTTTAAGGACATTTTCGATAAACATAATTTCGGTTCGAGGTGTTGCGCGTTATCCGTGCTCGCTCATCAACGCGTTACTCAGAGCGTTTTCCTAGTAAATGGTAATTGTTGGAGATGTAAGAGCCAAGGAGAACTAACACCACCGCAAACAATATTTTTTAATTTTTAATTCATTTTGTATTTTATTTTTAGAAGTGTTTAACGTCGCATTGTTCTGCAGCTAGGCTAATAAAGACGGACCAATCATGATGATGATGATTGGGAGATGATGGTGAAGAAACGGTAAGGATGGAAGGTGGGAAGGAGGCGGTGTGGCCTATAGTAGGGAACCTTCCCATCATTTGCCTCTGACTGAAGGAAACGACGGATAAACCTCAGTCAGGAGGACGGCAGCGGGGTTCGAACCCCGGAAACCCGGAATACAAGTTCAGGGCGTTACCTCTGAGCCAAACCTGCCCCGTTTTGTTGTTGTCTAATATATTTTTCATAAGAAAAACATCGGAACATCTACTCTCAAATAACAGCATTTTTACACTTTATTGTTTGCCAGATGTGCAAGAATATTTCTCTGCTTTCACCAGTTTGACAGATTGTTCAAGAAATTTTTCGTGCGGATAGTCCTGCGTTATTGTAGTCGTGGGAAATAACCAAAAATAGTTTTTATGATAGTCAAGTCGTCCATTTTAAAGTATCAAAAATTATATTCCAACTAGGAAAACGCTCTGTGTAACGCGTTGATGAGCGAGTACGGATACGCGCAACACCTCGAATCCGAAATTCTGTCGATTGAAAATGTAAATAAAATGCAATAATTGTAGAATTTCATCACAGACTTGTTTAAAAATCTCAAAAAATTTCTAAAATATTGGTCCAAATAATTTTCAAAAATCACAGGATCTTCTTCAAAAAATATACCTGGGACCACTCATAAGTGTGTCTTCACAATATCAGATTGATCTGTTGAACGGTCATATCAGTTTCATATGCGTTTGAAAGTTTCTGCTCTAACGATCTTGGACTGAAGAGTCAAAGTTGCCGTGATCAACATTTTCGAGAAATTTTACAGCCAACACGCAAAATGTCTGTAAAATGTCAATTACTTTTGGATTTAAACACAGTTTAACCTGAAAAATTTCAAAAATTCAGATAATGTTGGTCCCAACCTTCACGCGAAGTTATAAGTTAGTTGATAGTTCAATCGGTTCATAGTTTAAATTTAAAAAAAACACAGGAAATATGGTTTTAAAATTTAACCAATGGGAGGATTTGGCTGAAACTTTGTTAGATTGAGGAAAATGTCGGTCGTAATGACTTGTCAAAATTTCAAATTGAATGGACGAACCAATCGAAAGATATGTTTTTTTTAAATTTGAACCAATCAGGGGATTTTAAAAAAATTTGGGTTTGCAAATCTCATATTTGGTCTGGACATGTGTGCAAAATTTCAGCTGGATCGGATAAACGGTGCGACCTGTATCCAAGCAGACAACAGACAAACAAACAAACAAAAACACATAGGCAAAAAGAAGCCTAAAGGAGTCGCTTGCTCAACAATTAGGTACTACTGTACATTTCTGTAACTCAGAGGTAGAAGGGCGGTAGTCCCTTTCAATGATTCTTGAGGTGAGCTAAAAAACCAGTAATTCTTCTTTCATCCAATCGGATTTGTACTTGTGGCATGAGTCATGGAATATTTCAATACATAATCAAACAAAGAAATTATAATGTTCCGGGATTGTATAATAAAAACCCTACTCTGGATGACGCTGGACTTCAATATAACTGTATTTGTTGACACAAGTCCAATGCTGATTGATAGAGCTTGATTAGTAAACGATGCCAAATGTTTTCAACGCAATATCAAGAAAATGGACTTACAGCCTTCTACCTCTGAGGTAGAGTCGTCAACACCATTTCTAATATAATAATGTTTAGAATACCATATTTTGAGAGTCATAAACGACCAAAATGCTAGTTGATATTTCAATGCGAGAGCGAGAGTTGAAAGCGAATGAACAAGCGAAAGCGAGAGAATGAAAATATCGGACTATAAAAGTATAACAAGTATTATTGATTTTTGAGGTTCAGTTTTTTTATTGGGTACATTATTAAACAATTTAGAAGGAAGCAATATAACACGATGAAATATGATGTTAACCAATGTCAGCGAAGCAATAATGTTCTCGCTTGAAATCTCTCGGCTAATAATTTGAAAACTATCAGAAGATGTGAACTTCGGAAAGACAATTAAACAATGGAGCGATGCAAAGCTAAGGAAAACTTGTTACACTAGCGTCGAGTGGGGATTTTACAAATCAAAGTATTTCTAACGCCATAGTTCGTATTTTCATGTTGTATTATAAGAATAATGTTGATATTTGGTTATTTACCGAGAGAGTATAATTATAAGAAGTAATTGATTTAATGATATTGTATACAGGAGGCCCGGGTTCGATTCCCGCGGCCGTCCTTCCTGACTGGGTTTTTTTCGTGGTATTCCCTCAGTCGACAGGCAAATGATGGGAAGGTACCCTACTAATAGGCCAAGACCGCCTCCTTCACACCGTCCATCCTTGCCTATTCTTCATCATCATCTCCCAATCATCATCATAATCATTCATTTGTCGCCATTAGCCTCGCTGCAGAACAGTGCGACGTTAAGACCCAGGAAAAAAAATAATGATATTTGAATCATAATGACAGCTCTCAGAATGATTTTTGTTTCCAGGGCTCTCTTGAACTGATGGAATTATGTGTCTTCCAATTAAAACATTTGAGAGGGTGTCGCTTCAGATTGAAATATAATTTGCTTTAGATATTGCATTATCTTCTTGTTTTTAAACATTTTATTATACCTACTAGAGTAAAAAATATATGTACCCGTATATATGCATCTTCTTACGCGTGTCAAAATAAAGTTTCACGAGTTTTAATTTGGCATGAACGCAGCTTAACCCAAAACGCAGGCAAAGTGATTATTTATGCATTCCATCTATAGTGTTTTGGGATTTTTCATAATTTTTTTTGGAAATTTTCAAGGGATTAAATTTGTAAAAATAACTCGTACACCTATGTAGTTGAGCGAGCGTCTCCATTTGGATCTTTCGGACACTTTCTCTGTTCTTTTTTTGTGTTTTTACAGACGCCACAGGCCACAATGTTTTTCCAATCAAGCTTAAATTTTGCACATACTAATATCATTCTAACTTAGTTTGTTATAGTTTTTGAGAGCTGCCCTCTGATTGGTTCAAGTTTTAAAACAAATATCTTCCGATTGGTTGATCCGATCAATTTGAAATTCTGCAGTGTCATTAAGACCAACATTTTATTAATTTTTACAAAGTTTCAGCAAAATCCTACAATTGGTAAAAATTTTAAAAAATATCTCACGATTGGTCGAACATCAAAATGTTTCTATCAAGTTCAAATTTTGCATCGACATTAGCACTACAAGTGCCAAGGCTTAAAAGTGTATAGAGCCAGCCCTATTTAGCAGAAATATGGACATGGAAAATCAATTTGAAGATGAAATAATTGTTCAACAATATTGGGATCGGTTTAAAAGTTTCAGAAGACTCCAAAGAATCATACGACTGCATGACATTTTAATTTTTTCAAAATATCAATTGATTAAAAATATAATTTATCGTATAAAATGTTATTTCAAATAAAATTGATGTTGCCAAATTATTTGCACAAAATAATCACTAAAGACCATATTGTTATTATCAAAATACGTATTATTTACAATGCTGAGAATTACCAAAAAAATAATCAAACAATTATCTGCAATATAATAAAAGATACGTCGATTTCAGTTGATGCGCATGCACAATTAAAAATAGGTGAGTATGCGAATAGGGGAATAGGCCATTTTCACGGCCTTCTAAAGTAATTTTATCGACTGATCCAGCTCAATCCACTATTGATCAAATACACAAATCCACCATACAACATACTCTGTGTGCCCTTAAATAAAATTTAGGGCCACAAATTTACGTAGTGTCTATATAACCGTCAGTGGCCCTTGCTTGGAGGGTTAAGGCTACCACTTTCACTCATTTCACAAGTTTTCAGCAAAATCAGTAGAGAATGTGTAATTTTCAGCATTTTCATTTTTTACCGTTTTGAAATAGAATGTCAGAAGAGATTACGTCGAAACGGGATTTCAAGTGCAGCTTAGATCCGATTTTCTTTATCCACCAAAGTGATATTGAATAAATAAATGTATTGATTTATGTACGTAAACTTTGTAACTGAGTGAAAGAACTCAAAACAATTTCAATAAATAAATAGATGGCTACTCTCAGTTTCATTTAAATCCGGTACTTTTATGATGATTGAGTGAATCCTATTCAATTCAAGATGGGTGTATTATGTTTTCTGTGCGTTACGAAATTCCGAATAAAGATGCTGCGAATTTCGGTGCTCGCTTATCAATGCGTTACACAAAGCGTTTTCCCAGTATGTCAAATTTCAACAAAAAAAATGAAAATTTTCATGCGAATATTAGATATGATTTTTTTTTCATGTGTTACACGTGTAAAAAATATGTGTGAAAATTATACGTGTAACGTTTATCGTTGATTGCCAATTACAATGCATTGTGCTGATTTGGCATTAATATGCGAGGTGTTATGTTTTAAAACATTTCTAAGTTTCTTCCCAGCCATGCATAGGCATCCGCAGGATTTCTGCCGTGGGGACGGGGGGGGGGGGTTAGCCAAGAAAAAAATACACAGTTTAAGGGGTCGTGGGGCTCAACACACTTTTTTTTCTGAGGCTTACACTCTTCTGCAGCGAGGCTAATGGCGACGGATGAATGCTTATGATGATGATTGGGAGATGATGGTGATGAGTAGGTAAGGATTGAAGGTGGGAAGGAGACGGTCGTGGCCTATTAGGAAGGTGCCTTCCCAGCATATGCCTGTCGACTGTGGGAAAACCACAAAAAATAACAGTCAGGAAGGACGGCCACGGGAATCGAACCCGGGCCTCCGGAATACAAGTTCAGAGCGTTACCACTCAGCCATACCTGTTCTGTTGGCTTATTTTTGGTTTTTAGACACTTTGATTTTTTAGACGTAATGAGCTGTATTTTGTTTAAATTATCAATATTTCTTAAAATTTTACCTATTTGTAAAATCCCACAGGGTATTTTTGGGTTTTTTGACACTATAAAATAATTTTTGAAATAAAATTTTCAAAAAAAAATTCAAGTGGTAATTTTAAAATATTTTAAATTTAAATTTTGTACTTTTACCCCTCTTAATCTTGGGTAGAAATAAGTAACCTAACTAGTATCTGACTCATTGATGAAATCATGTCGAGAATTCATTTATAATGTATAATTCCTTTACAAAACTAAAGAGCTACGCTTACAGCTTGGCAACACGAGCGCTCGTTTGCGCTGACGCTTCGACGCTAGGGAATCGGCGCTCAGCTCCGACATGCCGAAGTGTCAAAGCGCTGACCTTGAAAGATTCATGTAAGTTCATCATTCAAGGTCGGCGCATCGTGCTGTAAACGTAGCTTAACGCTTCAGTCAAGATTCTCAGAGAAATGTCTTCTTCTTTAGATATTTCTCCGGAGAAGTTTCCCCCCTCACTCCATAGCGTGAAGAGCTTACAAAATACTTGTTCAAAATGAAAAGTGCATCCAGAATCGACTGTTACTTAGTAGCAATAAATTAATAAGAGTAGATAATGTTGGGAGTTTGAAGAATTGTATTTAAAAAATATATTACTAGGTGCAGTCTATATATATATATATATATATATATATATATATATTTCTTGATTTTTTCGTAGCCGCTCATATTAGTAAAAGATTTTCACGGTATATTGCCACGTACTTTATTCGTATAATTCTACGTTTCGCCTAGCTCCTGCTAGGCATCTTCAGGAAATTAATATTAAAAGAACATTCAAAACACTAAAAGTAAAAAATATGAGAAAATGACATTTTCTCATATTTTTCCGACCGGTCCGACCGAACTGGGGCTCGAACCCGGGACCTCTCACTTGCCGGGCGAGAGCTCTACCAACTGAGCTACCCGGTCGGACGGACGGAGAAAATGCCAACGGAACAGGTTGGGTGAGTGGTTAACGCTCTGAACTTGTATTCCAGGGGCCCGGGTTAGATTCCCGCGGCCGTCCTTCCTGACTGGGGTTTTTTCGTGGTTTTCCCTCAGTCGACAGGCAAATGCTGGGAAGGTACCCTACTAATAGGCCACGACCGCCTCCTTCCCACCTTCCATCCTTTCCTACTCTTCACCATCATCTCCCAATCATCATCATAATCATTCATCCGTCGCCATTAGCCTCGCTGCAGAACAGTGCGATGTTAACCCCCAGACAAAAAAAGCACTAATATTCTCGGAAAATATTTCTGACAAATACGGTATTTTGGAGAACAAAAAGACAATCTCGCAGGGGGGTCTGGGGGAGGGCCATGTAGCCCCATGCAGGTCCGGGCTGCACAGGCCCAGGAAAAAATAATTTTCAAAAGTGCATTTGGCCCATCTTCATGCGTTCTGAACAAACTTCAGCGTTTGATATATTTATGGACTGAATACTGAATTATAGAGTGTGTAGTTTCATATTTTCAACAATTCCAGATATTATGCTGTCCGGAATGAAGGAATTCCCGCATCCGGACAATGTTGTCCAATTCCAGAGTCCGAATAAATTCCGGACGGTTGTGTGTAAATTAATTGTAACTTTGTCTTCCACCACTATACTTAGGCCCGGAATAACCAAAGTTAAATTGTGCTGGATTAACTAACTTTTGGATTAAATTCAATTGTTTCACTCATTTTGAGGTATCTGATTGGCTGTGCGTGCCGTTAATTTAGTCCAATATTTAGTTAATCCGGCTCAGATTAACTTTGGTTATACCGGCCGGCCCAAACATCACTTTGTATAAATCTACAGTAAAATAACACTGAAACGAATAAGTTTTGCAAATAGGTAGAAGGTACGATTGAAATTATATTTCAAGTAATATCTTAAAAAATTTAATTTAAAACACATTAAACATTTCACCTACCTAATTAGATTTAAAAAAAATATTTTCAATCATGGCAGCAAAATGAAAGTAGTTAGGTAGTTGCACAGTGTTGGGTAGTAACGTCAAAAAAGTAACGCATTACTGTAACGAAATTACTTTTTCTAGTAACGTCACAAAGTAATGTGTTACATAATTTTGAGAGTAATGATAAAAGTAATTTTACTACTTTTAAACGCAAAGTAACGCACTACTTTTCATTACATTTTTATGGTTGACACTCATACGCCATCTCTTGAGATTTCGATAGAATACTACTACGGCGGGGTTTGAATGAGCCAATGGGCAATGGAGGACTCAAGTTCTCTCCACTTGAAACCTAGCGGCTGAAAAGCAAACCAAAATCGTGTTCTGTCAAAATTAAATGTGAAATCAATGGTAAAAACACGAAAACAAGCGTCGTTGTAAGCAGGGGACTGCATCGTTCTAGATACGTTCTTTATTATTCATGTTCTGTGCTATTAATATTTAAAATGAGTGCTGAAAGTTAAGACTCTTCTTAGTATTTAGTTTGTTTTAGGAAGAACACGTACAGTGGCGGCTATTTGGCTTCACAACAGGTGTTCAATTACATAGAAGGACGTAGAAGAAAGTACTCTAAGAGGAGAGCCCCCAGCAGATTCGGGGCCGGGGCGCATAACCACGGATTTTTTGTATCTTTAGTTTGAAATTGATGCATTTTAATAATAATAATAATAATAATAATGTAATTTATTGAGCACATAAAATAGGTACACAATTGGTCTGTATTCAACAATCGAGTCGTTGATCTTCCATACATCCATCTCTTCTCTTCAGCTGCTTCACCTCTTCACCGTTTACCTATTTCTTCTTAAGTTATTCATAAAAGTCATTATACATAGTTGTGCTTCAATATCTGTGGTAATATTGGAAGAACATCCAAGCACTTGCTTTTTAGCTGAGGGAAAACCACTGAAAAAACATTCTCAGCAGGATGTGTGTGATCTTGATTGTTGTCTTCCAATGCACATTACTTCTTGTTCTTGAATTCTTGTTCTTGAATTATCTTGAGTTTGTTCTTGACTAGTGTCTTGAATGGTATTAAACTTAATGTCTGCTCTTCCCTAGTTGTTGCATTATACGCTACCGAGGCTGAATATGAAAAACAATTCTTAAATTTTGTACCTCGATGAGTGCCAAAGTCGAGCTTTTCTTACGTCTTTTGGAGAGCAAAATGATTAGAAAAAATATTTAACTTCCTACTTCCTGGATTAGGGAGCACTTTTAAATAATTTTCTTGGATGATCAGGTGTGCAATTGTCACACCTTGCACACTGTAATAGCCGCCACTGAACACGTAAGTTTCCCAGAAAGAAATAATCAAACGTATTCAATTAATAACTTCCTTTTATTTCAAAAAAACCAAAAAAACTATCCAATATTCTCAACAATCAACTTTCTTCACCTATTTCATACATTCATTTTCAGCAAGCCGTGACAAACACTCTGCACAGTATTGCCAACACAAAGTTCACAAAATTAACAATGTAATATAAAAGATCTATTACAAGTGAAAGTGATGAAGCAAACGTGATTTTTCTGCCAAGTCTGATTTTCCTTGTAAAGATAGGTAGGTTCCTAAATATCTATGCACAAGTCAAGAACTTAGCTATTGTATTCGAATGAGATTTTCGTGATTCCTAAGTCTGAAGTAATGTCAAAGTAACGCACTACTTTTTTGGAAGAAAAGTAAAGTAGTGTCACTACTTTTTCAATAAAGTAGATATTAAAGTAGTGTCACTACTTTTTCAATAAAGTAGTGAGTAAAGTAGTGTCACTACTTTTAAAAAGTAACTTACCCAACACTGGGTAGTTGGTACCTATCAGTAGTAATCCAGAACTAGAAATTATAATTGTTTGAACTAAACTGACCTGCATGTTATAGTCCGTAGTTGTTGAGTTGAAATCTCTCTTTGGACCAAACTCACAGGAGAGTGCAGCAGCTTTGGGTTTCCACTTTCTGCAGAGAGAAACATAAGAATCATTAAAACTAGTCAACGCTATTGAATAGTTCTATTTTAGATTAACTTCAGAGTATTTACATTATTGAAGACAACATCAAGGTCATTCAATTGCATTAAATATATTTTTTCTAATGGAATATTTTTGACTCCATATTGACTGGTTGAAAAGTAAAAATAAGCCATTTGTAAACTTTTAAAAGTAGAATTTGCAAGGTCATAGAAATCATCATTGATAATATAGTTTGCAAATGTTCAGCTAAATTGGCCTAGAAGTCACAAGTAGGTAAATGACATGTTTCACTCGCTGTCAATGTTGCTATACCTAGGTACTATGTACCTATTGAAGAGTAAATATTGCTCCTTGATCAATAGCAAATCATGGTTTGTTTTAATCTCTGAAATGAAAGAATGGTGGTCCCTTTAAAACTTTGTTGCAATTAATTGAAAAGCAGATTGTATTGTAGTTTTATAGGTAATAATTGTATAACATTTACTGCACTAAATATTGATGCACATAATAAATATGAAGACATAGAGACTACATAGAGACTACCTACATAAAGATGCTCCATCAATTAAAAATGCTTGCCAGATCAATACTCGAACACAATGCAAAGAAAAAGCTCAACTCAAAGTAGTTGGTTGTCACCAATTCATGCAAATATTTGACAGCATTGACGCAGTTAATAACGAAACTTCAAGAGCGACGTTTATTAAAAGTAATACCTGTTTTGAAAATATCCCTATCACAAGTGATTGTTATCCCGTCAAAGAATACCTACTCGTTTGTCTCGTTTGTTTAGAAACATTATTTTTCATGCCACTTATGACGTAGGTTTTAATGAAATGAAGAGAACACTGAACAACACAAATGTTGCGATGATGATATTGATGAGGAAAATGAGATAACAGAAGTTTCCGTAGTCTGTTATGACTATGACATGAACTTTGTCTTTACCTGATCCATGACTGATCAGTATTATTGACAATTATGTAATTCACAATTCACAGAAGCTGTGTCAACTCTTGCATCATTGCGTTCCTGTCAATGTGTATCGGAGGCTTTAAAGTCTAAAAGAACAGGACTTAAGCTCAAGGTCATAATGCGGAAAGCTTTCTTTGTTTCTATGAACATCTGAACAGTATATTTTCGTTTAGTTGATTTCCAACTCGAGTGGAGTGAATAGAATCTACACAAAATGGCTCCATTTGCTTGGCAACGACTTAATTAGGTACCTACAGTAGTCTGCATAAAAATACCGCAGCCAATCAGCTTTACCAAACACTCAAAGTGACTCACTCAATAACACTTTCCTAAGGGAGTCTTTTGTGTGGAAAATTCCCCAGAAGCGAGGTAAAGTTTGCTGCTGGTCAGTCTCGGTTTTATGTCGCTACGAGTAATTCCTTGTGACACACTTTGTGATTGAATGTTTCACTAATAGAATTAGATAAAGTAAGCCAATACGACGCAGTATGTATTAACACTGTAGTAATTCCACCAGCAAAATATCTAGTAGGTATATAATGAGACAGTTCAAGCCAAAACATGGATGAATCTCGGCCATTACTTTCAGTTCTTGGTGGCTGATGAAGGAATAACAGATATACTCCCGCATCTCCAATACGGCGAATGTTTTATTTTATTAATATAATACTAATTTTCATTACTAAACAAAGTAAACATCCATCCCAACAGTAAAACATCAAATCAGAAGTGTGTAGTGAAACATCACACCTGTTTCATCACTGAACTAAAACGAAGGGCGCCAAGTAAACATAACTACTAGGTATACACTTTACTTACATTGACATACACACTTTTAACGCGTGTACAAATAATAATGCAATTACACTTCTAATTATATTTAAATTTAATGAATAATTTGAGATCGAAAAGGTTAGGTTGTAAACAATACTTCTTGACAGCAGTCAGCTGATTGATAGACTCGTGGCGCTGTGCAACCTTCAGTGGCAAGCGAAGTAACTAACAGTTCGATGCGCCAAAAATTCAAACATAGGAATGTTGTTTGCTTGACTTATATGTTGTACGGTTCATAAAAAATAATATTGTCATTTATCACTTATATTTAGAACCAAACAAAACTTTTCTTAGTAACCAATTCGTAAATGAAGTATTTTTTAAATGAGTTAGTCATTCTCATTGTTGCTTTGCTCCAATGTCTTACAAGTTATGTTAATAAACTAAAAAAATTATCGATATCCCCATAAAAAACACTTCGTGTAAAAATGCAAGCCAAGTCTCTTCAACTATAAAAAAAAATAAGAAATTTCAAAATTCAGCTCTGAAAAGGAGTGATATCAAAAAATTGGCCGAGTCAAAACATAATTTTAAAAACCAAAATATACTAAGTTGGCGCTTCGTTTTTTACGGCATTATAGGGTAGGTAGATTGTATGCATGTGCCCCCCCCCCCCCCCCCCCCCCGGCACAAATACCTATTCAAAATACTTTTAAAATAATATGTGAACAAAACCGAAAAATTGACGGATCATGTCTAAAACCTTCCAAAACGGTTAGAATTGAGTTAAAATTCCAAAAAATTTCCGGGGCTATGCGCCCCGGACATGCATATCCTGATAAGTTCAATAAATTTACCTATTCTTAAATCTCTTAGACCATTTTTTTTGTTGATATTTTGCAGTTTATAATTCCCCAAAATAGCTATACACTGTGATTCAAAATTGTACCTAAACGAATGACCTTGATCAAAAATTTTCTCGGGGGCTATGCCCCCGAACCCCCTATTTTCCAGTGACTTTTCAAAATATATTACGTATAATAATTGCTTTGTGCTTTGTACAACTACAAGCATATTCATAAATTAACTCTACCCCCCCCCCCCCCCCCGAAACACCAACATTCAAAAAGTACCAAAAAAATATGCCACCCCAAACTATTCAACTGCCCCTCCCGAGAAAAATTTCTGGATTCAACACTGATTGTATGTATATATTACACATCTGGCCCAATGCCCATACTTCTAAGCGATCTAAATTCACTACTTGGCTCATTTTTTTATTTCACTCCTATTCAGTGCTGAATTTTTAGATGTATTCTATTTTTTTATAGTTGAAGAGACATGACTGGTATTTTTACAAGGAGTGTTTTTTATTTATGGGGATTGAAGCAACCTGGACGAGCTATAACAGATTTTAGACGAGGCCAGTTGAATATGCTAAGATCAATTATTAAATAAATTGTGCAGGGAAATGTACGAATTTATTGAACAAATCGGTACCTATCCTATGTACTAAGCAATTTGTCCGACATTTTTAATTAGTTTCCTTTGAAAATTTGAATTTTATTCAAATTTTATTTGCCTGGGGTTTTGGGATAAAAATATGTTCTAGATATTTTACAATAGGAAAATGTAATCATGTAAAAACTGTAAGAGATTTGGTTTAAAAAAGAGCAAAAGGAAAATAGTACAATGATTTAGTATTTGAACGATTTTTTTTAAAAATAAGTACTAATGTTCCAACCTTCTTGACAATAATTATTTTACAATTCAATAAGAAATTACGTTGTATTAGCATGTGGACTAGGAAAAGTAGTGAACCAATAGGTATACAATGTTACAATATCATCAAATTCATTATTTGCTTTATCACATTATTATATTTATTCCTGAAAAAGATGAAGACCAGAGACGGTTACTGCAAAGTTACAATTTGAGGGTTGGTTACATAATATAGCATTAGATTCAAACAACATTTCAAAATCCAAAATATGTCGAAATTGTGTTATGCCTAGTAAAAAATAATGTGTGCGATATATTTTAATTCATGAATCAACATAAGTATTTTAAAGACTCAGATCATCAAAAAAAAAATCTAAATGTTGTTTTTCTTGATGCCTCATTTATTGCTTAATAAATAAACATTACGTTAAAATTTAATTTCAACATTATATTATTGGGTCTGTTGTGTAGATTATAAGAAATGCTCTAAATATAATCTAAACATACTCATACATTGTTAAGGGGAATGTACACTGAATTTTGGACTCAGCTAATATAAGTGGCACAACCTTCAAACTTTAGAATCAAATAACAACTTACAAAAAAAAAAAAAAAAAAAATTAAAAAAAAAATGAAAAATTTTAGTATAGATTTTATTTAGTTTTTTGCTTAAAAACATACATTCACCAAATTTGCTACTCCTTTTTTGGTATTTTAAAATACAAAAAATTAATTTATTATTTTAGTTACCAGAGGCACACTGCATAAAACAATGTGGAGTTTTTCAAATAAATTTACTTATTTTTTATCAGTTTAAAATGTTTGAATAAATTTTAAAAAAATAATAGCACTAAATATGTCAAATTAATAGGTAAAAGTAGTAAAATCAGAAATGTACATATTCAAAAAATTTTAACTCCTAAAATAAGTAAATTTATTAGAAAAACTCCACGTTGTTTTATTCAGTGTGCCTCTGGTAACTAAAAAAAAATTGTAATTTTTTGTATTTTGAAATTCAAAAAAGGAGTAGCAAATTTGGTGGATGTATGTTTTTATGCATAAAAACTTAATAAAATCCATAAAATTTGTCAAAAAACTTTTTTTTTGAATTTTTATTTTTTTTGAGTAAGTTGTTATTTGATTCTAAAATCTGAAGGTTGTGCCACTTATATTAGCTGAGATACAAAATTCAGTGTACATTCCCCTTAATATGATATTAATAAGACAACATGCGCGCGCATCCCACATGATGTAGATTGTGTTCATGAACATTAATACTGTTCTTTACGTTCCCAACAGAATAATGATATTTACAGGTTAATCGACATATTAACAAATAAATTATATGAGCTTGGATGTCTATAAATAAAGTATATTCTTATTATGTATCATTGAAGCTAAACGATAAGAACTCCGCTACAAAACTCTAGAATGTTATTGACATGTCATCGCGTATGGTTTTGTTTCCACTATGAGAAGACAGTGGCTGAAGATCATTAGGAAAGAGAGGACTCTTCTGCTTGCCATAACAAGCAAGATTATCAAACATATCTTGTACTTAATCTGTCAAGACTACAACACAATCACGGAGGAATTTAAGAATAGAGATGATTTAATAAAGTGAAACTGTGAGTAAAAAAAACCAGGCCAGCTATGTAGTGACAGTTCGTGACATGGACCAGCGCGCATGAATGCATGAGATTATTGACAAGTTGTCAACGCTATATACGAGCTTATTATGGTCAGTGGTAAACGTTACTTCTGATAATGTCAACTACTTATGTGTCTTCTTGTGTCTTGCAATGGCATGTTTATAAGCACTTGAATAGGCACACTTGTCACACTGATGGGGCTTGATTTCCAAGTGTATCTTCTTGTGATGGGTTAGGTCGCTGCTACGAACACACGCATAATTACACTTGACACATTTGAAGTTCTTCACACCAGAGTGCCTCTTCTTGTGTAGGGCAAGTGAGTCACTTCTGTTACACTTGTACTCGCAGACATCACATGCGAATGGTTGCTCTCCAGAATGTGTGCGAAGGTGAACTACAAGCGTGTTCTTATCGTGAGCTCTGAAATCACATTGGCTGCATTGGAACTTCTTCTCATTTGAATGACGTAGCTTGTGGGTGACCAGATTACTTTTGGTTGCACACCTGAACGTGCAAATGTCACAAGAGTATGGCCGCTCCCCGGAATGCTTGCGAAGATGAATTACAAGTGAATTCTTCTGGAACGATCCGAAGTCACACTGGCTGCAACGGAACTTCTTTTCCAATGAATGAGTTAGTTCGTGATGAATCAGGTTACCTCTTGTTGCACTCCTGTATGTGCAAATGGCACATGCATATGGACGCTCTCCAGAATGGATGCGCAGGTGAACTACAAGACCATTCTTCTGATGAGCTCTGTAGTCACATTGGCTGCATTGATGCTTCTTCTCTGAAGAATGGAGTTTCTTGTGTCTGGCAAGGTAGCGTCTGGAGGTGCCCTTGTAAGTACATTCATTGCAGGCGAATGACCGCTCTCCAGAATGTGTGCTCAGGTGACGCACAATGTTACCCTTCTGATGAGCTCTGTAGTCACATTGGCTGCATTGATGCTTCTTCTCTGAAGAATGGAGTTTCTTGTGTCTGGCAAGGTAGCGTCTGGAGGTTCCCTTGTAAGTGCATTCATTACAAGCGAATGACCGCTCTCCAGAATGTGTGAGCAGGTGAGTTACAAGGTTATCCTTCCTGGGGGTTTTGTAGTCACATTGACTGCATTGATGCTTCTCTGAAGAATGGAGTTTCTTGTGCTTGGCAAGGTTGCGGCTGGAGGTACACTTGTAAGTGCATTCATTGCAAAAAAAGGGAAAGTCTCTGGGGTGAAGGAGGCTCTGGTTAAGTGAATCTATGTTTTGATTTGGTCCTGCTTCAGGATCGTTATCATTGCGAGAAAATGCAGCGTCTCCTTCAATATGACATATGTTTGTGTCTGCGCTGATAGATGGTGTTTGCTTGATCGTGCATTCAGCTGATGGTTGGTTGGATGTTGCAGATGGAATGTTTTGTTCCATTTCGATGTTTATAAAATCCTCACGTTCTTCTGTGCCTGTCTTGAAAACAACGGTCGAGCTATTCCATTGTTCGCCTGATACAGTTTCCTTCTCTCTCTGAAACAATACAAGTACATATATCCTGGGGAAAATAGAATCAAGAGAGCGAAGCGAGCGTCTATTTTTGAAAGTTATAGTTCAAATCTATATATTTTGTGCCTGCTTGTCTGTCTGTTCCTTTCGCATGTCAAACGAAGTCAAGGATCAGGTCAATTTTCCACAAAGAATACTTTCCACTATCCGTGGATAGTGGAAATATAAGTAACGCTTAATTACAACATAAGCGTTTTTGGTATCGTTCAATTAAAAAAGTGTCCTCTACAACATATCCAAAATCGTCCAAAATCGCTATACGGATAAAGGGTTTATATGACTAATTTATCAAATTTCAATTAAAAATTATATTAATTTAATAAACAATCTAATATAATTGTGTTTCGTATCAAATGAAAGCTCATTGAACGTAGAGTTAGATTTTTTTCAATAGAATTTGGGTCAAAATGAAGGTCAATAGAGGATAATAAATGTAATCTACAAAAATGTGGGGTCAAATGCAATATGTAAATTTGTTCCCGTCAACGGGCGGTTTGGAGCTGTTTTAGAGGTAAATACAAAATATAAATTGTCATATTTGGCAAACGGTTATGAATATCGAAAAAGCAAGCCAGCGGTGACATGTATTAAACCATTATCTACATTTGCATCGCTTACTGTCATAACTTTGCTCCTACTAATTGGTCAGTATCTATGTGTCGCCGTCGGGCACAAACTTCTTTGATAAATTCGTTAGATTATCTTCAAGAGGTTCTCAAGGTCCGTAGAAGATCAAATGTAACATACTATCAATTCGCATGCAATACGAAGGCTCACACATCAACGCGTTACACAGAGCGTTTTCCTATAGTATTACATCACATCTTCTCTGGATATTTCTCTGTGTGTTTACAAACTATTACTGAATCATATTACGCATTGTATAAAATGAGCAATAAGACGAAAGAGGGGACTTGTTGATAACTAATAATCTTATGACAGCAAATGAATGTTAAGGTGGCTCATCCAATCGGGCATAGTCTCAGATTTTCATAATTTTTTGTCTACTTATTGATAATCATGCCATACACAATCATTGAAAAAATTAAACACTTCTCGTGTCTAGTTTCTGAGAAAAATTGAGTTTTTTCTTCCCCATGTTATCTTATGGCAGCCAAGTAAAATCGTGTCACATTTAGGCTAATAATGAAGATCTAATTTTTATGTAGTCATAACTTTGATCAAAAAACTTTTTTTCTGGTAGATATATGGATATTCTATTAGGGAAAAAATTCAAAACAATACCAACGTGTGCTTTTTTAGAAGTTATAAACGAAAAACGAAATAATTTTCCTATACCTCCTGTGTTAAAGTTTTGTTCATTCTCGGAAGGCAATAATTTGAAACCTCGCTGTAAGACAGGAGTTGCAAGTTAAATTACATTTTATGGTTTGTTTATACTTAAATATAGTTGAAATGTTGGAAAAAGTAATTCGTGATGGTAATTTCAAAAAATAAATATTTTGGAATGTTCGATCGGTTGAGCCACGTTAATGTAGAGAATTGGCAATTTAAGGAAGTCTGCGCGCATGCTCCTTCGCATGTAATTTTGGTCAAATATAAATGTCAAAACGCCGCAGCCATGTTAGTTGATGTGCTTGAAGCTAGCTGAAGATATGATCGATTGTTGAAGTCTCTTTGATTTCATTATATTTGCACACACAAACCGGAAGTTTGGCAATGAACAGTCTCCTCCCAGAAAGCATTTACCTACCAAGTACCCCATATCAAATATAATGTTTTTTTTCCCTTTCCAAATGACCCTATCACGACCCTAATGTTTCTATGAAAAATATAAATCAATCAAGTTCAATATCGTCCCTGTGAATGGTCCGTAAAGATAGAAGCTTTATTACTATCTTGATTTACACTCACCTCAGTATCTACGGAAGGCAGAGCTGTGAAAGGATCTGATTCTTGTTTCAAATGAACCGAGGTGGCAACAGAGTGAAGATCTATGTCCATGGTTGGATCTTCTGGTAGAAAGACGTAATGACGGTCGAAAGTAGGCATTAGGTCAAGTTCAGGTTTCACGTCGATTGGGTGTTCTTCGATCTCTATCTTCACGGTTCCCTCAACAGCCTCTGAGTCTGCCGGGTTCTGAAAGTAGAAACAACAATACGTTTAGTAATAAGTTATACCAACAATGATACAATTGTATATAATTGAATTCTACAATTGACTTAAATAAAAGAAGTGAATGCAAAAAATGGGCCAACTCAACACTTTATTTTAAAAATCTAAAAATTCTTGGCGCATCGTATATCATGAATATGATATATCATATATCAACATCGTATATCATGTAAATAATAGAAGTATTTCCCAGACATCAAACCTACCTATCTATAACATACCTAAAATAATTCACTAAAACCGCCAGGTCTTGACAGGATACGTATAACTGATTTGAAAAATATAGTGGAAAAAGTAAGCCCAGTTATTGCTAAAATTATTAATACTTCAATTTCAGAAGGTGTCGTTATATATAAATTTAAAAAATCTATAATTCGACCTGTTTATAAAAAAGGTGACCACCTCGAGTTCAATAATTACCGACCAATTGCTTTGCTCCCTACTATTGAGAAAATCATGGAGCGGTGTGTTGCAAAAATATTAACTGATTATTTTTCTAAGTTTAACATCATCAATTCACATCAGTTTGGTTTTCAAAAAGGTAGAAGCTCTTTTCGCTAGCTAAGCCACGCCCAAGTGAAATCTGATTGGCTCGCTGATTAAAAATCGCAATTCTCATTGGCTTAGAGAAGAAATAAAATATGAAAATTGAACATATCTCGAAATTTAATATGGTGAGGTATCAATATTATATTTTATTCGCAAAGCTTATTTTTTTTACACTGAAAAACGTTTTTTCCAAAGAATTGTCATTTGAAGCACGCCCCTCAGACCCAGTTAAACACCAACATATCCATTCCAGACAGAAACCACCATATAACACTGTGGTTAAAACTGCAACTTTAAAAGTGATATATCTCAGAAACTAATGTGGATAACCCATTATTTTATGGTATATTTGGAATAAGTGTATTTTTATCTGTATAATTATGAAGTTTCATCGAAATATCATCTACATGCAGTTTTGAAAGGAAGACTTTAAACCATACACAATTGTTAACATCTCTTGAAAATGCTGGTATTCGGAGTCTTCTTCTAAGTTGGTTTCACAGTTATTTAATGGATAGGCAAATTAAAGTTAAAGTTGATGAAACTGTGAGCATAGCTGGTGTATGTAATTCTGGAGTACCTCAAGGGTCAATGTTGGGTCCAATTCTTTATCTCTTATATGTGAATAACACACTCGTCAGCTGGGGGCTAATACGTGAGATTCACGTTTTGAAACCGTGTGTGTTCACTCTTTAAAAGCTAAGCAATAGTTGTCAACTGTTTCATGGTTTGTACTATGCAAACGTAAATGGTTTCAAGCCGTGAAAACTCAACAATGTTTCACGTCAACGAGCGCCAATGTAGTTGGATCGCAAGTGTCAGCAGTCTTGCTGTGAATGCGCTTGGGTTTAACTGCACTTCCGCGTCATGTGCATGTTTATGTAGATTCTATTGGCCACTTTGTTTGACGTGGTCCTCGTGGTTGCGAGGTAACCTGGGTGTTGGCAGGGAAGATGACGTAGGACGGTCCCCAGTATATAAGAGGACACTTAGGAGATGTCACTTATGGTGACATCTCATCTCATGGACATCTTGTGGTGTCACTTATGGTCACTTATGGTGAGAGACACTTATCTCACCAAACTGAGGTACTTGCACTTGGACTGAGGTAATGCGAGCAGTGATGATTGACTGAGGTAATGCGAGTAGTGTTGATGGACTGAGGTAATGCGAGCAGTGATGATTGACTGAGGTAATGCGAGTAGTGTTGATGGACTGAGGTAATGCGAGCAGTGATGATGGACTGAGGTATTGCGAGCAGTGATGATTTTTTTTTGGGGGGGGGGGGTGGTGGCTTAACGTCGCACTGTTCTGCAGCGAGGCTAATGGCGACGGATGAATGATTATGATGATGATTGGGAGATGATGGTGAAGAGTAGGTAACCATCTCTAAGGATGGAAGGTGGGAAGGAGGCGGTCTTGGCCTATTAGTAGGGTACCTTCCCAGCATTTGCCTGTCGACTGAGGGAAAACCACGAAAAAACCCCAGTCAGGAAGGACGGCCGCGGGAATAAAACCCGGGCCTCCGGAATACAAGCTCAGAGCGTTATCCACTCACCCAACCAGGGTGATGGACTGAGGTATTGCGAGCTGTGGTGATGGACTGAGTAAATGCGAGCAGTGATGAATGACTGAGGTAATGTGAGCAGTAAAGATGGATTGAGGAAATGCGAGCAGTGATGATAGACTGAGGAAATGCAAGTTGTGGTGGTTGACTGAGGTAATGTAACTACCTAATTAAAATACAATATTTCATGATAACTATAGCATATAACAATTTCTATTTGAAAATAGATAGAAATCGGTTTTTAATTTGTGAAAATCGGGCATTAACTTTTTCATTGTTTGTTTTAAACTCAGTATTTTAATGGTATTAAATTCAATTCTGCACTTTTCACGAATCAAAAAATGATTTATATTTATTTTTAATGGAAATTTCTTTGGTCAAAAAGATAAAAATCGAATAAGACTAGGGATGGCACGCGGTAAAATTTACCGGTAAATTAAGGTAAATTTACCGAT
Source organism: Leuctra nigra (assembly GCA_934045905.1). NCBI lineage: Eukaryota > Metazoa > Arthropoda > Insecta > Plecoptera > Leuctridae > Leuctra > Leuctra nigra. The sequence continues at coordinate 8,693,118 of OW203773.1, forward strand.
TATTAATTTACCAGTAAAAAAATTGTAAATTTTGTTTTTTTGATCCTCTCCAATGTATGAATGGAGATATCAAATTTTAAGTAAAAACTATAAGTAAACATCAGTGCGACAACATTAGCATAGGTAGGCATATTTTACGTTGATTTTTGGTTGTATCCTCAATCATTCAGAATGATAACTCCATCCATATACCATTACTTCCAATGTTGGAATCTCTCTTCAGGTTTGCTTGTTTAGCAGACACAGATTGTTACTTGATCAAATTGGTGGTCGACAATTCCTCTTATCTAGTGGAGCAGTCGCACCACGCCAGCCAAGTCGTACGGCGCGCACACTCTCATATAAAAAGGCTGGAGCAACCCACTTTTACTGTAAGCATCCAAGTGGCATTTTCGGCCTACTGGATCTCAAAATTGGAAAATCTCACATTGTTGAGAAATATTTTAATTTCGAGCTATGGCCCACCCTACAACATATACCAAATTTGGGAGCAATAGGTTTCGCCCTTTGCGAGCTAGAAGGCCGTGAAAACCGTGAAATTGTACGGCTTTCAGATAATAATAATAATGATGATTCATCTTCCAATAAATTCCGCGGTCTCCGCCACAGCCTAAACGGCTGGGTCGATTGACCCAAAATTTTCACCACGTATCCAGGTTGTCAGCCTGTAGATACCTTGCCCCTTATGAATTTTTTATGCCGCCATTTTGAAACTGGAAGTGACGTCATATCTCAAAAACGGCTAAACCGATCGGAACGAAATTTCCGCCAATCGATTCAGACGGTCATCTATATGAAATAACAATAGGCACCGAGTGTTGACTCACTTTTGTTTCTGAAAATGTGAAACAGCGCCATGGGTGGCATAAATTAGCAACTCTTGGTATGATCATCATACCCTTAGTTGCAGCAATTAGTAAACATTACTCATAGTATGCATTCTTACAATACTCCAAATTTAATTTTGCTGTGCAAAATGTATGAAGTGTCAAAAATTCCATTGAGTCTAATAAAATATTAGTTTGCTCCTCTCTTTTTCCAATTCTGAGCTATGTTGAGTTATCTGTGGATTTTTATCGGTTGCTATGGCCACGGCCAATGAGAGACTATAAAATTGCTGATTCTTCGCTGCACAGTTTTGCCGATTTCTCTCGCTAGTGGCGCTGGGGGTATGCACACTCGGTGCCTATAGTGAAATTAAAGTTTTCTAATTACTGAAACCGGAAATGACGTCATAGTTTAGCGAAATCTGCCTAAATTCACTTCCCCTTTATATATAAACCTACTACATATTCAGAAGGCTTATAATGAAATATTAGTATTTATATACATATAAATTCTATGTGTAAGTGCTTTCAGCCACTATTTTGAAAACCTGAAGTGATGCCATATCTCGAAAACGGCTTGATCTATTGGAACGATGCTTTCGTCATTCTACAATATTTAGCTCCAAACACTATTTTTCTTAGTAACTATAATTCGGAAATGGCGTATTTTTTTAAAGGAATTAGTCATTGTTGCTCCAATACGTTCAAAAACGATCCCAGGGACCGCATAGATTACATTAGTATGTGTGCAAAATTTCAGATCGATTGCTTGAGCGGTTTGACCTGGGCAGTGCAGGCAAAAAAACAAACAAAAAAACACACAGAGAAAGTGTAATAAGAGTACCGTGGTGATGCTCGCTACGCTCGCTCAATAATATTATTGTAATAGATTCCTCTTCATTTTATGGGTCAGACCTAGAAATATGGGAATTATAGTGCCTATAAATTCAAATGCTGAAAAAATTGATTTTAGGGGTTTTATGGGCCGCCTGGGAACCCTGCATATTTCATGAGTTAAGTCAGGAGTAAGTGTGTATATTTGAGTTACCTGAAGGCTTTGTGTTTTCTTCCTCGGCACATCGGCAAAGAGCAGGAACCGAGGTGGACTTCTTGGAACTCGTTCCTTTACAACTGATTCTTCCACCTCCATCTTGATTGGCTCTGATTCTGGTGACAGTTTCACACCCGGCTTGGCGGTGAAGAGAAGCGGATCAGCGGAGTTGGTGTCTGCTTCAGTCGCCTCCACTTTGACTCTGACAACTGTCGGCTCCATTGTTGCCACTCGCTGCGTTCTAAAACAACATCAAGGTCAACCACAAGCTCTCACGGTCATTAACACTAACGTCACGTCACACAAAACAAAGTTCCAACGTAAAAGATTAAAGTTCAATAGGGAAAGCTGAAAAAAATTGATAGCTTTAGAAATGGAAACCATTTGTTTCTCTATTCCATCTATTTGTAGCTCTAATACCTGACAGATTTTTATGACGCTAATAACCATGCCATTGTGAATCATCAAGCAAGAACTATCTAATCGTAATAGATTTATTTAAAGTCGCACTGCCCTGAAAATAGGCTAATGCTGAGAGATGAATGATTATGACAGATTATCAGTGATCAAAAGCCACTCAGACATCAACTAAATCTCAATAATTGATCATTTTCCTTCTGTTCATTGGCAAAAAAGAAGCGTACAATTAATAATGAAGAAAATCCAAACAGTTTTGGATACAATCTGCAGGGCGATTATATAACTTCTTAGCCGAGATAATGGATCGTTATCTATACCAATTGATGAAAGTAAACTATTAATATCATTGATATGATGTAGTGGATCAGAGCCCTTGATAGATGTATGTGTATCCGGTGCGGTTCTTGCTCTGCTGGTTGCTTGTGCTGGCCCTGAAAAGGGCCGTTGGCAACGACGTTTCGAGGCACTTGCTGTCCTCATCCTCAGGCAGGCTGGGGTGTAATGGCTGGATGGTAAAAGCCGGCTCTTAATCTTGCCTACTGTCGCAAGTAGGCGAGCCAATGGGAAAAGAGGAGGAATTGGCTGCGTGACTAATGGGAGCGCGGGAAATAAATAGGAGTAGGGATGGAGGAGCGGTGGAGGGGGGTTGTCTGGTCAGCTGATCACTCAGTTGACTGTTGGAGCTGGGCCTTGGCATGACTGCGTGTCAGGGGTCCCTGGGCCGCTGCTGGTGCTGGCTCCCTCGGTGCGGTGGGGACTCCTGCGGTGACGCGACTGCGTGTCCGTGGTCCCTGGGTCGGGTCCGCGATGGTCGGCGGGGGCGGTGATGTCGGCTCGGTCGGGGCAACGGTGATCTGCGCCATGACCGGCTTCCAGGCATATGGCAGCCTGATCGAGTCGTCCCGCTGGTTCATGTTGTGCGGGCGGCGCTAGATCTCGATGACCTCTCGGATGACTCGCAGGCTGCGGTACTCAACGGTGGCCAAGGACTTCGTGCCCTCGAAGTTGATCCGGTGGCCCTCCGCTTCCACGTGCTGGGCGAGGGATGAAGTCGGTGCTCGGAGACGAACTGCTCTTCGGTGTTCCTTGATCCTTACAGACATGTGCCGGCCAGTCTGTCCGATGTAGGAGCGAGGGCAGTCTCCGCAGGGGACCTCGTAGACGCCCTTCTCTTAGAGAGGGATCTTGTCCTTGGAGCTGCGGAGCATCTCGCCGATCTTGCAGTCCGCCCGGAAGATGGTCTTGATGTCGGCCGTGGCGAGGAGCTTGCTGATGCGGTCGGTTGTCCCTCGGACATACGGCAGGAAGGCGAGTCTGACCGGGTCGATGGGCGGCGTAGGCGTGTCCGGGTCTTTCGGCTTCCTGTTCCACGCCTTGTGGAAGTCGCGGTTGGAGTAGCCGTTGCAGCGGAGCGCCTTCCGCAGGATCTTCTCCTCCTCTGCGATGTGGTCGTCGTCTGCAACCCTCCTCGAGCGTGTGGTGAGCGAGTTGGCCACCGACCGGAGCTGCGATGGATGATGGTGCGACGACGCGTGCAGGTAGCGGTCCGTGTGTGTTGGCTTCCGATACACTGTGTGGCCTAGTGTACCGTCAGCGTGCTTGATCACCAGGCAGTCCAGGAACGGCAGCTTCCCCTCCGACTCGAGCTCCATCGTGAACTTGATGTTAGCATGGACGCTGTTGAGATGCTGCAGGAAGGCTGGCAGTTGGTCGGCTCCGTGTTGCCAGATGATGAACGTGTCGTCGACGTATCTCAGCCAGCACCTGGGTTGTAGCGGTGCTGTCTCGAGGGCTCTGGTCTCGAAAGCTTCGAGGAACAGATTGGCTATCACCGGGGATAGAGGTGATCTCATGGGTGCGCCGTCGATCTGTCTGTAGAACTGCCCCTGGTAGATGAAGTAAGTCGACGTCAAGCAGTGTCTGGCCAGCTCGAGGACATGGTACGGCGGATCGTGCTTGTCGTTGATGATGATGAGAGCTTCTTGGATGGGTACCTTCGTGAAGAGGGATGCCACGTCGAGCTGACGAGCAGATCTCCAGGCGCGAGTGTGAACTCTCGTAGTATGTCAACGAAGTGGCCAGAGTCGCGGACGTAGGACTTGGCGCACTCTGCGTACGGCTGCAGTTGTTTGGCGAGGTATCGTGCCAGTGCTTGGGTAGGTGAACCCACAGCACTCACGATGGGCCGCAGAGGTGCTCCGTCTTTGTGGGTCTTCGTCAGGCCGTAGAACCGCGGGACTCTCGAGGAATTCACTGACGGCTGGCTTCAGATGATCGTCCAGGTTGGATGCTGTGATGAGTTCTCTCGTGGCCTTCTCCAGTTTTCTCGTCGGGTCGCGGTTGATGGTGCCGTAAGCAGCAGGGCCAGCACAAGCAACCAGCAGAGCAAGAACCGCACCGGATCCACATACATTAATATCATTGTCATTTGAATTGTGCAAAAGCTACGAGGATATGAAATATAATCACATCATTTATCTCAGGAAGTCGACTTTAAGCACCTTGAAATGCTTTACCTTCTGATAGGCTAAATTACTTTCATCAATTGATATAGATAACGATCCATTATCTCCGCTAAGAAGTTATACAATCGCACTGCTGATTGGAATGAGATTGTTTGTTATTACCTATAATATGTTGTTTAGAGACGAATTGTTTGGACACAAGATTGTGCTCAACACAGACCAAGTGAAATCAAGCCACAGAATTAATCACCGTCATTGTTCATCGATTAAAAATAGACATTAAAACATTGAACCACAGTTTTACAATGACTGACAATAACACTACAGTTTGTGTGCAGAAAGAGGATGTAAATGACAGCACATGAAACTGTGTCCATTGTAGTTCACACATCCCGTAACTTCATCCATTGTCGGTAGGTAGTTCTATGTAGGTACTAATACCTCTTAGTTAAACATGAAATGTTCTTTTAACTTTTAGCTAGCTAGATACCTACATCTAACAGAGAGAACAGCTACAGAATCTCGACTAAATAACAGCAAACGGTTGGCTTACAAATTTTACTTTTATCATCAAAATTTCCTCAAACAAAATGTAGGTAATATCCTCCATGCATGTAACCACATTTTGTCCACTCTTTATCACCACTGAACTGAACTAAAACGAAGCGCGTCAAGTAAACATAACTATACACTTTACTTGCATTGAAATATACCCTTTTAATCCGTATACAAATGAAAATGCAATTACACTGTATTATATTTCATTTTAATGAATAATTTGAGATTGAACAGGTTAGGTTAGAAGCAACACTACATGACAGCAGTCAGCTGATTGATAGACTCGTGGCGCTGTGCAACCTTCAGTGGCAAGCGAAGTAACTAACATTTAGCTGCGGGAAAAATTCAAAGATTGGAATGAAACGAAGATTGAAAGAATCTTTGGTTTGGAACAAGTAAAGTGAAAAATACCAAAAGATTTTAAGGCATACATTTATATTTTATAACATAATAAAACAAATAACTCTAAATTATATATAACTGCTCATGAATTCGTTTTCAGATATCTAGCCCCACAGAAAATGTTTGTAAATGTCCAAGCCAGGAAGCAATTTTTTACTTGACAAATTGCAGCAAGAATTGTTATATTCCCACCTAATTCTTTACTTCATACTGCATAATACATAGGTAAGACTGAGTTGGTAACATATTATGATATCAAGTGACATTGGACATTTTTGGGCGCCATAAAAATCGGGACGTTTTGAAATGTGTAAAGCTGGCTTTCCATGATCAGTCATCTTCCGTCAACGTCCCACACCGTCCGACGAAAACGACCACGTGACCCGTCTAGACCAATCCCTCGCCGTCCGAGATTTTTGGGGATGGCTCTGATTGGTCGAGATGGGTCACGTGGTCGTTTTCGTCGGACGGTGTCGGACATTGACGGAAGATGACGGATCATGGAAAGCCAGCTTAAAAGGCACATTACTTCTGACTAGGGATGGCACCCGGTAAAATTTACCGGTAAATTTACCAATTATTAATTTACCGGTAAAAAAAATGGTAAATTTTGTTTTTTTGATCCTCTCCAATGTATGAATGGAGATATCAAATTTTAAGTAAAAACTATAAGTAAACATCAGTGTGACAACATTAGCAGTTAGGCATATTTTACTTTGATTTTTGGATTTTCAATCATTCAGAATGATAACTCCATCCATATACCATTACTTCCAATGTCGGAATCTCTCTTCAGGTCTGCTTGTTTAGCAGACACAGATTGTAACTTGATCAAATATGGAGTATTGTCATTATTAACATTGATTATAGATGTAGGTATTGTTATTGTCCTGACTGCTGTAATCTTTGTAAATTGATCAAATAATAAAGTAGGGTAATTTTTGTATTTGGTATAGTCATGAATTGGTATCTGCCATAATTTTTCAAAATTTACCGCTGACCGGTAAATTTACCGGTAAAATTTACCGGTAAATTTACCCATTTTTTCAGACCCGGTAAAAGTGCCATCCCTACTTCTGATATAGAATAAACAAAACCGCAGTGGCGGCTCGTCCATAAGGGCTAAGCCCCACCAAGGATTTTTAAGGTTCACTTTTTAAAGTAGGTAGGTATGTTATATTTTTCTAAAGTCTAAGAGTAATGTTATTGTTTGAGAAATAATTAGTGCCAAAATTATTTGTTAATTGACGTAAATTAGTGAAATTATTTTACATCAGGAGGGGCCACTGGATGTATTCAAATATGATTCAAATAAACGCACGTTGTTCTCGGCTAAAATCCCGCCTCTGCGTGTCGGACGTTGGGTTCAGTTCAGCTCGGCTAGGGGCTGGCCCGTAGGACGTTTACGTTAGTAGCAGTATTCTCCATGTCTCTTCGAGCTGAGCGTGACAAAATCGTGCTGTGTAATTGTCACGAAACTATTTCGTGAATACTTAAAAACAACTATCTCCACAAGTAACTTCACTCTCTTTGACAGTGACGTCAACTACTCAGAGCGCCACCTATAGTATAAACTGTGCAACTAGATCTGTCATCACTAACAGCTGATCATACATTGTCAATGTCAGCTTTTATATTGATTAATATTAGGATATCATAATTAAGAGATAACTTGGTACTTTTATAACAATAGTAATTAAATATCACTCTGTATAACTTCTCTTTATCAAATCATGACTTATTACAAAGTCAAGATAACAACTCTGTTCATAATTCAAACTTTGGCACCATGATGCAATCACGGATACAACATGTACTTTGATCACCCAGAGAAGACTCTAAACAAACACGGAAGTAATGTAATCTTTGAACCTCCAGTTGGGTATAAATACGGAGAGCTTTGCTAATAAAAATCAGTCTATCTTCAATAGCCTCATCTTCAGGATCTCTTCTCTCTGGTGACATAGTAAGTGTTGTATCTAATTCTCATTCTCTTTCCAGCTTACAAGTGCATTTCTTCCAACATATAAAAAGGACCTATCTTTCCTAAACCTTATTTTAAGATATTTACAAGTGCATTTCTTCCAACATATAAAAAGGACCTTTCTTTCCTGAACCTTACTTTAAGATATTTACAAGTGCATGTCTTCCAACATATAAAAAGGACCTATCTTTCCTAAACCTTATTTTAAGATATTTACAAGTGCATTTCTTCCAACATATAAAAAGGACCTTTCTTTCCTGAACCTTACTTTAAGATATTTACAAGTGCATTTCTTCCAACATATAAAAAGGACCTTTCTTTCCTGAACCTTACTTTAAGATATTTACAAGTGCATTTCTTCCAACATATAAAAAGGACCTTTCTTTCCTAAACCTTACTTTAAGATATTTACAAGTGCATTTCTTCCAACATATAAAAAGGACCTATCTTTCCTAAACCTTATTCTTAAGATATTTACAAGTGCATTTCTTCCAACATATAAAAAGGACCTCTCTTTCCTGAACCTTTAATCTAATTTTAAGATATTAATCATTGGGTATATTTATCATATCAGGCTTCCCTGTAAAAGCCTACTTACATCTCTTAGTACTTAGAGCATCTTAGAGGACTGTATCGTCCCGTAGAGGACAAAATACTCATTTGCATACTTAATTAATAAATCGATTGTTAACCTTTTTACAGACTACTCTTTTAGGAACAGACACCCCTGATAACTTTTCCTCCCCACACTTATCTCTGACATAGCCAGATTCAAGTTCTCGTATCCTTTCACCCCATTGGTTGATCGCTCTCCCCACGTCATCCCCCCCCCCCCCCAGACCACTCGAATAGACTCGTCCACCAATAGTCTCCCTTCTTTCTAGATTTTGATTTGATACAAAGGTGTCAAAAAGCACACCTCCACGCCTCCCATTTGCCTTTCGTCTAATTAGAAATCCTAGGTACTTAGTATGTACTTAGGTTGGTGGCAGTAATACCAACAGGGGAAATCTCAAGGTTACCCCCCCTCTTCACCAAGAACCCCTGTGCCGCTACATAATCGTGCCTCACCCGAAACTCACTCGAGACTACAAATCGTTCCATGGGTCTGATCCGACCTAGCCCTCTATGCACGATCGGGAGTTCGACAATAACGCGTAGGCGAGCGAGTTGCATGACATTGCGTCAGCTTGTTTTGACTACAGGAGCACTTGGAATTTTTTTGAGAAAATGATTCATAGTTTTTTTTGGTTTTCGTCAGTTATGGCAAGACTTTGCTTGAAACTACGTGGTGTCGTGTGTATAGTATAATGTTGTGATGTACAAATTAATATTAATCATATATATCGACTCTCTTCTTTAACTTCATTTTCAAGTTTACCTTTGGAACAAAAGCTTGAAATCAAACGTCTTATCAATTCACAAAGAACTAATAATAAACGAGATGGGTACCGAACTGCAATAAGAAAGTAATATTTATTGGGTACCTATTTGCAACGGAGAGTGAGGGGAGAGCAAAGTTACTGTACAAATAAGGTAAATGTAACAAGTCAAGTGTAACAATGTTGAACAAAGAAAATGGTGGTCGGTGGGGACCAAAGGTAACGTAAACAGCGGCATTTGTTTCGACAGGGACTTTTCTTGATCCACGATACTTCAGGTTTATGAAGATTCAGGAAACGAATCATGAACACAAACTAGATTGGTAGGTACCTACTGTGTAACCTCTTGCGTCATTGCGTTCATGTTGTTATGTTATGTTATTGTGTCTTGCAGTTGCGCTGTTGCACGGTGGCAAGTCCCTGCATGTTAATTGTGCACAGGCCTTTATTATTTACGACTAAACGAATCAGATATTTGGAGATTGTGAATCAAATCAAAATCAAGTGTCTCCATTTGCTAACAGTTTAAAAGTCAAACTCGACAATGTCGAGGTAATCTGTGTAGGTAATCTATTTGGCAGATCTCAATGTAAGGATTGCTGTCAGTCAGTCTTGGATTCTAGACTCTACAAGACACCGATACAAAACCAACACGATACAGTTGATATTGTTTGAACATTTCTATTATAATTCTTGTCTGTAAATGCTTTTTATATCATTAAGCGAGCGGAGCGAGCGTCTCCACTTGAAACTTATGGCTCAAATCTCTGTTTTTTTTTTGTGTGTTTATTTGTGCATTTGGCGTCTCCTGCCAAACGAAGTAATGGATCAGGCCAATTTTTTCACACAACTTTAATTACTATTCTCGTTATGGTCAAAATGATTTTCAGCAAGTTCGCTCCATTGGTTGCATCGGAAACTTGATGTGTAGTTATAGTTAGCTTGGCAATGAGGATGAAGGAAACTCTGTGTATATAACTGCAATAGTTTGACCGATCATCACCAAATTTTGCAAGGTCATGTGTACCAGCATTATAAGTGATTTTTTACACATCTGTAATGAGCTTCAAGAGTAATAGAGATTTTACTGACATTTGTATACTTAATTTAAAACGGCCTATAGCCACACCACCATTTGACCTATCAAATGGTCTTCGATTAATCTGATCAATCAAACTCATATTTTGCATGGTCGTTCAGACCAACATTGTCTCTTATTTTACGAATTTTCAGCCCTACCAGTCAATAACATAGATGCACTTATTGACAGTTTTAATAACTGTCAGAAATGACATTTCGAAACAGAAATTCCACTGCATTCTGGGTTGCTTTATGTAGCAAAGCAAAGTTTATAGATGCCCAACAAACACAGGGCGGCCCGAGGAGCCTCCCTGAAAGCGGCTTCAGGGACGTACTTGGGTATGCACCCAGGTTCGAGCTCGGCCCGGTCGTAGTCATTCTGAAGCAGATGTTTTTATCACTCCCGAATAGCTCGCAACCAGAACGGCCCGACCTCGGCCTTAGTCCGTCCTTCAAGGCCGCAAAACGACGGTTGACGAATAACTTAACTGTCACGTGAGGTCGTGAAAGCACGTCCCGAGTAGGTCCCGAGTACGGACTTTCATTGCATTCCAGGGCGGCAACAAGTTTTGAACTGAATCACTCGCGCAGATGTCAGATAGATACTTGTTTCATGTTGAAACAATTCGATTAAACTTACTTTTAACTATTCGTAATACATCCATTTGATGTTCAATGTCACATTTACAGATGAATAAACACCACTTGTAATTTTCAATAACTGCTATTATGTTATTATCCCATGTATTCTATTAAACAAATTAGTTGCTAGCTTGACTCTAACTTGACTCGCCTACTTCCCACCAACCGGCAAAGGCAGTTACAAAATTCAAATCGTTCAACGTCCACGCGCCGCGCTGCAAAAGTTACTTTCTTTGTGGTTCACAAGTTTATTTCGGGTTAAAATTTCAAAGATTTTTGATTAGCTACACAAATTTTTATAATAGTAGTAGTAGTAAACCGTTTATTAGCATCATGCTATTTTTGCTCAATACATTTCATATATTACATTTCATTTAGTAATACATTAATACATTAATACAGTACAATATGCAATATACTAATACACCAATACAATACAATACAATCTGCAATACATTTCAATATAATACCCGTGTTATGCATTTTTAGTACAAAACAAACATAATACACATCTCCATTACAATGATAAGTGACAACAGTATATTATACTAATTACATAGGAACTAATTATTATTCTAATAAGATAACCAAAAGCCAACATTTTCATGAGGGAGAGGGACCAATTTTTATTCTTTATTAATCTGCAGCACTCCCTTCTAAACAATTTAGGGGTGTCACTCAGTCTTATTTCCAAGGGAATTCGATTATAAATTATAGTGCCTTTATTGAAAATTGTATTTTGGCAAAACTTTGAAACTGATCGCTGAACACTTACATTTTGTTTTATTCTGGTGTCATGGTTGTGTACATTTGCATTCAGTTTGAGTTCCCTAGTTAAATAATTTGGAGTCAGTCCTTTCTCTATTTTATAAATTAGCGTCATAGTGTTAAGTAAAATCCTATCTTTAACATTTAACCAATATAGTGCATTTAACATTTTATTGATACTAGTGAACCTATGTACATGTAAGAAGGTCCTCATGGCTTTATTTTGTAACTTTTGTAGTATCTCTATTTCATTCTTATTTAGTAGAAACAGGATAGAGCTACAATAATCAATGTGCGGTAGGATAATTGACTGGTAGATAAGTAACTTCGATTCGAATGGCAAGTATCTACTTATTCTTCTAAGTAATCCTACTTTCTTTGCAATTTTCTTACTAATATGTAGGGCATGTTGCTTAAAACTAAGATCTTGATCTATAATAATTCCTAAATACTTAAATTCTGTCACAATTTCAACTTCCTCTGATTCTATTACTATCTTCAGAGGGCTAACTAAGGTTTTCTGTAGTGTATGCCTAACTTGTTTTGAGCATATAACCATAGCCTTTGTTTTACTTAAATTTAATTTCATCTTGTTGTCTTTCAGCCATATTTCAACTCTCTTAAGGTCCTCGTGAAGCCTAGTCAGTATTACATTTACATCTGTGCCACAGCACATTATTAAAGCATCATCCGCATAAAGTTGAATATTACTGTTTTCTAGAACATTACCTATGTCATTAATATATAGAATGAAAAATAGCGGCCCCAACACTGCGCCCTGGGGGACACCCATATTGCTTCCCAGTGCATTGGATGTACTTTTCCCATAAATGACTACTTGAGTGCGCATGCTTAGATACGACTCAATCCATTTAATCGCTATTTCTTTGAATCCATATCTCCTTAGTTTCGCCACTAGAATTTTCCTGTCAATGGTTTCGAATGCACGCTTCAAATCAATGAAAACAGCTATTGTTATTTTCTTATTACTTATGTTTGTCTTCCATTCATTGATGACAGTTTGAACAGTACTTTCACAGCTATGTTTTTCCCTAAACCCAGACTGGTTATCAATTAATATTTTGTTTCTGGTAATGTACTCATCAATGTGGTCTTTAACTAAATATTCCAGTATCTTTTCAAAAATGTGGAGTGTGTTAATAGGTCTAAATTGTTCTCCATCTATAGTATTTGGCACTTTTGGAATTGGTATAATAGATGAGAGCTTTAAAATATCAGGGACTTCTCCACTGTCAAAGGATTTATTGAAAATGTTAGTCAGTAGTTGTAGAATTATGGGAGAGGCTATTTTAAATATTTGTTTGTTTATACTATCTTCCCTTGGCGTTACTTCCTTTAGTCTTTTCACAGACTCTAACACTCTTTGTTCATTTATGCGGGGAAAGGAATTGAGACAAACACCATTTTCTCTTTCAGGAATACTCCCTGCAACCTGATCAGGCGTCAGTACGCTCACAATACTATTAGCAATATCTTTCACACTGTTAACAAAATATTGGTTAAATTTTTTAGCTATTAAATCTGTTCCCACTACTAATTTATTGCTAAAATTCAGTTTGGGCGCAGTTTCATCTACTTTTCCTTTATATAGTAATTTTAAAACCTTCCACATCTCTTTAGGTTTATGTTTGTTTTCATTGATTTTTGTCTCATAATATCCTCTTTTCTTTTTTCTTATTAGGGCCAGAACTTCATTCCTTTTAGATTTATACCTATCCCAAGCCAATTGTGTGTTATTTTGATCATTCTTAGCCATTTTGTACAAATGGTTTCTTTCACTCTGTGCCATCCTTATTTCAAGATCGAACCACATATTGTCCTTGTGAATAGATTTTAATTTTAGTGTTTTAACATGTATGTGTGTCTTATTGGCACTACTCACATTATTCAGAAGCTCATTCATCATGTCATTAACATCTTCGTTTTTTTGATTAGATTCCCAATTCATATTAGCTAGCTCTTCCTTATAAGTGCAATGCAAATCTTTGTCTTTATAAAAGGCTTTAAAGTCTTTGTAGCTTATTTCCATAGTTTTTGAATTTTGATTTTGATTCACTCTGCATGTATTGAATTCTATACCTATAATTCTATGATCAGAGACATGCTCATCTAAAATATTTATACGCACTTCATTCTCAAATTCTATATTTGTAACTACATAGTCTATAAGTGTTCGGCTCATTTTACTACTAGAAATACCCGACTGTTTGCATATCGAGATGGTATTTGCTATCCTAGTAAAATCTTTAACCAATTGTATCATTCCTTGCTGTGAAATAGTGAGTAACATTTTCCTAGCATACAAAGTGTTCTTACTCAGATCTATGTTAAAATCTCCTAGAATATATAATCTACTTTGACTATATGTTTCCTGTAAATAGTCTATGTTTTCTTCTAGAAGTGAAATAATAGCAGCCTTTTTTGATTTTGGTGAAACATAACTAACACTAACAATGGAATTTTTACACTCTTTATTAAATAGTTTGATTGCTAGGGACCACCAAGATTTAGCAACTGCTTTTTCAAGAACAACCTTGTATTCCAAGTTATTTAATATATACATAAGAACTCCACCTGTGTGCCTGGTGTCTGAATCAACTCTGACAAGTTTGTACCCATCAATGGCAACCTCCCAGTCATCTATCTCCTCCGTTAGGTGAGTCTCGGAGAGACAAACTACATAGGGGTTATGTTTTAATATCAGCTGTTTTATCTCATCTATCTTATTTAAAATACTTTGAGAATTAAAATAAATCAATTGGTTACATAGTCACATGTTCGGCTTCATTCTCGGTTTTGGTTGACGTTGGGTCCTACGTAGTGGTGTTACGGGGTTAGCCGCTGTATGGTCCGGGGTTGGCGTCACTTCATCTGTAGTGACGGAGGCGTTCACAAGCACCAGAGACGGCTGGTTAGCGTCTGCTACGGGCTCTAGCAGTGACATCAGGGCTGCGGCTGGGTCAGGCACCGGAGACGGCTGGTTAGCGTCTGCTACGGGCTCTAGTAGTGACATCAGGGCTGCGGCTGGGTCAGGCACCGGAGACGGCTGGTTAGCGTCTGCTACGGGCTCTAGCAGTGACAACAGGGCTGCGGCTGGGTCTGGCACTGGAGACGGCTGGTTAGCGTCTGCTACGGGCTCTAGCAGTGACATCAGGGCTGCGGCTGGGTCTGGCACCGGAGGCGGCTGGTTAGCGTCTGCTACGGGCTCTGGCAGTGACATCAGGGCTGCGGCTGGGTCTGGCACTGGAGACGGCTGGTTAGCGTCTGCTACGGGCTCTGGCAGTGACATCAGGGCTACGGCTGGGTCTGGCACTGGAGACGGCTGGTTAGCGTCTGCTACGGGCTCTAGCAGTGACATCAAGGCTGCGGCTGGGTCTGGCACTGGAGACGGCTGGTAAGCGTCTGCTACCGGCTCTAGCAGTGACATGAGGGCTGCGGCTGGGTCAGGCACCGGAGACGGCTGGTTATCGTCTGCTACGGGCTCAAGCAGTGACATCAGGGCTGCGGCTGGGTCTGGCACTGGAGACGGCTGGTTGGCGTCTGCTACGGGCTCTAGCAGTGACATCAGGGCTGCGGCTGGGTCTGGCACTGGAGACGGCTGGTTGGCGTCTGCTACGGGCTCTAGCAGTGACATCAGGGCTGCGGCTGGGTCAGGCACCGGAGACGGCTGGTTGACGTCTGCTACGGGCTCTAGCAGTGACATCAGGGCTGCGGCTGGGTCAGGCACCGGAGACGGCTGGTTAGCGTCTGCTACGGGCTCTAGCAGTGACATCAGGGCTGCGGCTGGGTCAGGCACCGGAGACGGCTGGTTAGCGTCTGCTACGGGCTCTAGCAGTGGCATCAGGGCTGCGGCTGGGTCTGGCACTGGAGACGGCTGGTTAGCGTCTGCTACGGGCTCTAGCAGTGACATCAGGGCTGCGGCTGGTTCTGGCACCGGAGACGGCTGGTTAGCGTCTGCTACGGGCTCTAGCAGTGACATCAGGGCTGCGGCTGGGTCTGGCACCGGAGACGGCTGGTTAGCGTCTGCTACGGGCTCTAGCAGTGACATCAGGGCTGCGGCTGGGTCAGGCACCGGAGACGGCTGGTTAGCGTCTGCTACGGGCTCTAGTAGTGACATCAGGGCACTGGATGGCTTTTTGCTTGGCACATTGATTAGTGGTGGGGGAAGAATGCTCATTTCGTATGCTACTTTCAACGCCATTATTTTCCCGGGATAAGAAAAGGGACATCCTCTTATTAGCATACGATTGCAGCTGTTGATGACTTTATTGATGATGTTCTTGTTTACTGGTATTTCGGTTAGCTGCTGTTGATGTTGTTGTTGTAGCAGTTGAGTGTGGTTCAAAATGATTTTTGCTAGTTTTTCCTTGCCATATTTGTTTAAATGTAGGCCCCGATATGTGTAATCATTCCTTTTTAGGGAGTCTGTGGTTGCAAGTCGAATTTTGGGGTTCTGGTAGTTGTTGACAAGTGTTTTCATTTCCTCGTTGACTTTTGAGATCCACTTCTTCATCTTTTCTGTGCCCCCTCTGTCATGACGTTGCAGAACATTCATGATGACTATATTTGGTCTAGGATTTGTTTCAGCTAATGTGTCTAATGTAGTTTTGATGTTGTTTACAGAGTTATACATAAAGTTGTTGGTACCTCCAATGATTACTAGTGTGTCACTTTCGTTCATATCACTTATGTCATGATGCTCTAGAAGCTCTTCCATTGGCGCATTAGGCTTAAACTCACTGATGCACTTTGTTTTGTATGGAAGTTTAGTTCGCGTCCGTGGCTGTCAGCTAGCAATTTGATCAGCTGTTCTTGTTGATGGTGGTTGGGGCCGGAGGTGTGAGTGGTCACTTCTACTGGTCCGTGGTGCCCTCTGACGTCTTCTAGCATTACTACGTAGTGCTCAGTCGGTATAGTAGGTCTTGGCTTGGCTCCTTGCTGCTCCACTGGCTTTGTAGCTAGCTTGGCACTACTATCTATACCTTGTAAGCACTTTTCACATAACCTTGACTTGTTGTTAATGTAGATTTTCAGTTCTTCTATTTCTTTTACTAACTTATTTATTCGTCCTATTTGTTCTTGTGCAGTTTTTGCGTTTGCACATTGTACTGGCGCACGTGGTTGGTGGTCCCATCCTTGGTTGATGATCCCTGTGATACCGCCATGCCATGTTTCTGTGTAGTTTACGCCCGGGCCCCTGTTTCTATCTTGTGAACTGTTATTAAAATGCGTACCTGGAGTTTGGCGTTTCACTTGGTTCTCCTGATTTATTCTTAAATATGCATTTTCCTTTAGTTTTGTGTTAACAAATGTGGAGCTATTATACTTGCGTGAACTCGCGGGCGCCATCTTGAAGTAAATTAGCACAACATCTTCTGGCAGGTAAGTTGTATTACTACTTTTATTACTAAAATTACACACAGGTAAGTAGGTAGGTGGGTAGGTATAGGTAGTTACATCCTACAGGTAGTTACAACAGTCTATGTTATATTTATAATTATTTAAAACAAAACAATTTTATTCCTAGGTACTTTTTAAAGCAATGGACAGTTCTCGCAGTAGGACTGCAAAATACCGAGAAGCAAGAAAGAACCTAATAAAGAACTATTTGCTTGATATATCACAAATTGAAGAAGATGATGAAGAAATCAATCAGAGCAATTCCCAGATCGAAGATAATTTTGTTCAATCAGTACTACATTCAATCAGCACATCAGATATTGCCGTTGAAGCTCATGATGAAACTCCGGGAGATGAAACTATACCACTGCATGAGAGTCTCGATTACAATTTTCAATGATATTATAATGATGCCATGAACTGATTGTTCCAATCAAATATTAGATTCGTAGTTTACTTACTTTTAATACCTTTTTTTGCAAGTAAGACGCAAATCTTATGTTCGATCCCTGTATTATTTTATATTGAATACAATTACTAAAGCCCCATTTACACGGTGCAATTTCTTGAACAACTTCTGTGCCACAGAGGTTCTGCTCGTGCGCAGTGTCACTTTTGAGATGAAAAAGTGACTCTGCACATGTGCAGAACCACTGTGGCACAGAAGTTGGTCAAGAAATTGCACCGTGTAAATGGGGCTTTACAAGTACCTACCAATTGCGTTTTAAATTTTTACTAAGAGATGAATGAATAATTTCCTGGGAGAGTTGGATTCATAAAACTGTTACAGTTGTTTTTATAACAATTACAGTAATTTATTCTCCTACCATGGCAGCACACAGATTTCTTCTTCAATATTTGCATACCGACTCTTCAAAGAAAATAGTTCGTTTTTCTTACAGTTCTTCTACCTTCACCAAAAGTAACCTCCATCACAAAAAATTATTATTGCTATTTTCGAGATTATAATATGGCATTAGCGAGTACTATTTATGGGATTTGTCATTGCTCAATTTTTACAGCTATATTATCATTATAGTCGACCATTTTATAGAAAGTATTGCAGTCTGAGACAAAATGAGTTTTTACAGTTGGTCATTTTGCTTGTGATGTGAGTGTACAAATATATCGTGGAGGCGTGAATACGACCCGTGACGTCATGAGAAAGGAATGCCATGGGAAGCGAGCAGCTGCACTAGCCCGTACTCCGCACGGCCCGAGAGCGGTCCTGTGGGCGCGTGCCTATCTTCAAGGCGCTGCTCGGGCCGTTCCTAGGCGGCGGGCTCTGCACCGTCGTAGGAGTCCCACCCTATGTTAAATGGCCATAAGACGGGACGGACGAGGTCCGTCCTTGAACGCCGGCTGGCCCGTGCTAGGGCGCTGCTAAGTCCGCCCCTGTGTTTGTAGGGTGGCTATTCTCAGAGAAAACTTTTATTAATAATAATAAAACACTGTCATTATAAAATGATTGCCACTTGGACACAGTATAGCAATAATATCAAATAAGAATAACCATTTAAAATTATGAACATGAAGTGAAAATAACATGAAACAACCCTATACAATAAAACAATTTACAAATAACTTTGAAATTACTAAAGATTATGAAGCCAATGACGTTGATGAAAATGATGAGGATGATGATGATGATGATGATAATTTATTAGAAGTAAAAAGCTAATATGGACTATAAAGATGATTACGTAAAATGGAAAGACAGAATTCAATGTAGAAGTTCAATTCAATTCAATTCAATTCAGAGTTCAATGTAAGACAGATTATTTTCTTAGTGGATCATATTGCAATACATAATGTAGTCAAAATGTAATGTAGGTATTTCATATACATGGGTATAGGTATACCTTATCTAAAATAATTTATTTTACGATATGGATTGTGTTTCACAGTTATGAAAACAACGTTTTGACTAGATAGCATCATATTTTACACATTTCCAGCCCAATCGGTCAAGAATTTACAGACTTATTGCTGTTTTAAGTGTTTGAATATCTGTCCAAAGAGATTGATGGAAAAATATCAGTACAATAATCTGTTATTTAATTGATCCAGAGTGTATGAAAAGTTGCAAGGAAAATTGGTAATAAATAAATCTTTGATTGAATGGATCGTGCTATGATTGGCGATGTCGTGCGTGTCGGTGCTCGCTCATCAACGCGTTACACCGAGCGTTTTCCTAGTATTATTAACTGTGTAATTGCCAAGTTAGTTTTATAACTAAACAAAGTAAATCATCCATCCCAACAGCAAAACATCATGGCAGTGTGTAGCGAAACATCACACCTGTTTCATCACTAAACTAAAACGAAGAGCGTCAAGTAAACATAACTATACTTTACTTACATTGAAATAGACGCTTTTAATGCGTGTACAAATAATGCAATCACGTTGTTATTAGTTTTAAATTTAATGAATAACTTGGGACTGAAAATGTCAGGTTAGAACAGTGTTGCCAGACGGGTTACCTCAAAAATCCCTTGAACCTCACTAGAAAATCCCTTTTTTTGAAGAAATATCCCTGTGTTTTTCCCTCATATTGCAAAAAATATCCCTTCATTTTTCGTACATATTAGTACTTTTTTGAAGACCAAGGTGGACTTTGGTAACTTTAATTGTATGGCAATTACCTCTTTGGCTTAAAAGCTGGTTTTCTTCGCATGCGTTCTTCGCATAACTAAAGCGTTCTTCGCATTCGCATTTACGCGAAGAACGCTTGAAAGCGTTCTTCGCTTCGTGATGCACAAGTTCCGAGAGTACCATCATTAATTTGAGAAATGTATCTCACCAGGCAATTGACACAGATTTTTGTAAGTTGTAAAGACCATACTCTCATCCACCAGTAGGTACTTAGAATTTAACCTAAAAAATGGAGAAAAAAATCATACACCAAATCTGCTGTCACTTTCCGTCAAGTGAGTGAGTGGAGAGCAGATTTTTTCAAAATTGCTACCTAAAGGTTTCATAAATTACCGTTTTGTTTGATTTATTTTCGAAATATAGTAGTAGTAGTAGTAGTAGTAGTTTTTATTTCCAAATTTGTTATTACATTACAGATGTAGCATTTTAACAAATATAATACCCTATGATACAAGTATCAGTGTGCAGGTGTATGGAAAGTAATCTTAAGATTAGCATGGAAAGAATATTATGTACATATGAATACTAGGAAAACGCTCGGTGTAACGCGTTGATGAGCGAGCACCGACACGCACGACATCGCCAATCATAGCACGATCCATTCAATCAAAGATTTATTTATTACCAATTTTCCTTGCAACTTTTCATACACTCTGGATCAATTAAATAACAGATTATTGTACTGATATTTTTCCATCAATCTCTTTGGACAGATATTCAAACACTTAAAACAGCAATAAGTCTGTAAATTCTTGACCGATTGGGCTGGAAATGTGTAAAATATGATGCTATCTAGTCAAAACGTTGTTTTCATAACTGTGAAACACAATCCATATCGTAAAATAAATTATTTTAGATAAGGTATACCTATACCCATGTATATGAAATACCTACATTACATTTTGACTACATTATGTATTGCAATAATATGATTCACTAAGAAAAGAATCTGTCTTACATTGAACTCTGAATTAAATTGAATTGAATTGAACTTCTACATTGAATTCTGTCTTTCCATTTTACGTAATCATCTTTATAGTCCATATTAGCTTTTTACTTCTAATAAATTATCATCATCATCATCATCATCCTCATCATTTTCATCAACGTCATTGGCTTCATAATCTTTAGTAATTTCAAAGTTATTTGTAAATTGTTTTATTGTATAGGGTTGTTTCATGTTATTTTCACTTCATGTTCATAATTTTAAATGGTTATTCTTATTTGATATTATTGCTATACTGTGTCCAAGTGGCAATCATTTTATAATGACAGTGTTTTATTATTATTAATAAAAGTTTTCTCTGAGAATAGCCTTCTATAAACTTTGCTTTGCTACATAAAGCAACCCAGAATGCAGTGGAATTTCTGTTTCGAAATGTCATTTCTGACAGTTATTAAAACTGTCAATAAGTGCATCTATGTTATTGACTGGTAGGGCTGAAAATTCGTAAAATAAGAGACAATGTTGGTCTGAACGACCATGCAAAATATGAGTTTGATTGATCAGATTAATCGAAGACCATTTGATAGGTCAAATGGTGGTGTGGCTATAGGCCGTTTTAAATTAAGTATACAAATGTCAGTAAAATCTCTATTACTCTTGAAGCTCATTACAGATGTGTAAAAAATCACTTATAATGCTGGTACACATGACCTTGCAAAATTTGGTGATGATCGGTCAAACTATTGCAGTTATATACACAGAGTTTCCTTCATCCTCATTGCCAAGCTAACTATAACTACACATCAAGTTTCCGATGCAACCAATGGAGCGAACTTGCTGAAAATCATTTTGACCATAACGAGAATAGTAATTTAAGTTGTGTGAAAAAATTGGTCTGATCCATTACTTCGTTTGGCAGGAGACGCCAAATGCACAAATAAACACACAAAAAAAAACAGAGATTTGAGCCATAAGTTTCAAGTGGAGACGCTCGCTCCGCTCGCTTAATGAGGTTATAAATATTGATGATCTCCTTATCAAGTAGGTATCTTAAAAGTAACTTATGTTTAGTTGCATATTTTGTACAGTTTATTAATAATTAAATATAGTAGGTAATGAAGTATACCTAACATAAAATAAAATACTAAGTCTAAATCAATTTGACAACTGACGCCTCAGTTCTTGTCCTGCATATATTCATCTACAGAATAATAGGCTTTGTCTGTTAAGAGAATTTTAAGTTTGTGTTTAAATTCAGTGAAGCTGATATTTTTGTCCTTAAGAGAGAGTGGCAGAGCATTGTAGAGCAGTGAGTTGATGTAGGTTGAATTATTTTGAGTACATTTTGTCCGATGGTGGTTTGTGTGAATGTTCGCTCCCTGTCTTGTGTTATGATTGTGTATGTCATTGTTTGTGGACATTACTTTGTTCTTTTTTATAAGTAAAATAGATTCTAAAATGTATAAAGATGGGAATGTTAATATCTTTTCTTTTATGAAAACTGGTTTGCAATCAGGCTTCCTGTAAGTATTTTTTGGTTGACGAAGATCAAAAATGGTTCTTATTGTTTTTCTTTGAATGGCAAATATTTTGTGGGCATCTGTTGAATTACCCCAGAATTGGATTCCATATCTCATGTGAGATTCGAAGTTACTATAATAAACTAATTTTGTTGTTTCAATGTTTGTTAGAATTTTTATTGATTTGATCGAAAAGTATGCCGAGTGAAGTTTGTTCACAAGTTTGTTACAATGGCTCTTCCAGTTCAAGTTTGCGTCTATTACTATTCCAAGGAATTTGATTTCCTGTACTTGGTTTATTTCTGTGCTATTTTCATTCAACATCGTATTAATTTTGAAGGATTCCGTGTTATTTTTTATGTTGAAATGTATGTAGTTTGTTTTGCTTGTATTCAGCAATAAGTAGTTATTATTGAACCATGTTATTGTGTTACTAAGTGTTTTATGAAAATTTTCTTGTAGTTTCTCTTTGGTTCTACCTTTTATTGTTAGGTTAGTATCATCCGCAAACATTTCCGCTTCACTAATATTATCAGCAAGATCATTTACATAGACTATAAATAGGAGTGGTCCAAGTATGGATCCTTGTGGGACGCCACTTGTTATTTCAATCTGATCGGAAAGGATTTTACTTTCTATATTTTGTTTATTAGTCGAAGTTATTTCTATATGTTGCATTCTTCCTGTTATATATGATTTGATTAGTTCAAGTGGTACCCCTCTTATTTCGTAATATTCTAGTTTATTTATTAAAATTGAATGGTTTATACTATCGAAAGCTTTTGATAGGTCACAGAAGACACCAGTAGTTAGTTCTTCACTTTCGAGACCTTTTACTGTATTTTCTATGAAATGCTCCATCGTGTTAGTTGTTGCCCTATTTTTTCTGAATCCGCTTTGGCTCTCCGATATTATTTTTTCTTTTTCTAGATAATATGAAATTCTATTGTGCATAATTTTTTCTAATATTTTGGAGATAGAGGGTAAAATAGAGATTGGTCTATAGTTTTCTGTTAATCTGCTATCTCCCTTTTTATGTATTGGAATAATTTTTGCAACTTTTAATTTATCTGGGAATATTCCTTTTTCTATGCAGACATTGAAGATATGTGATAGGGGCTTTGCTATTTCATTTATAGACTTTTTTAGTATCACGGTTGGTAGGTTATCAACTCCACTCGCTCTAGTGTTTTTTAACCTCGAAGCTACATATTTAATTTCCGTTTCTGAAGTAAGCCCAAAATACAGTGATTTAGTTGGTTTTTTTGTATGATTTAAGTGTTCTTGGTATGAGTTTTTGGTTGTTTTGATTTTCTCTGTTATTTTCTCTGTCATGTTAGCAAAGTCACGATTCATAATGTTTGATACTTGTTTTGGATCCTTTATAACTTGATTATTCTGAATTAGTTCTATGTTTTTTGCATTCCCTTTCTTTGTATTGTTGGTATGTTTCTTTATTATGTCCCAAACTGTTTTGATTCTTTCAATGCCTTTCTTTTCTAAAATTTTATGGTTTATCTCTCTTGCCTTAGCAGCTCGAACTGTTTTCCTGTAAATCTTTTTGTATTTTTTGTGTATTATTTTTAGAAAATCGTTTCTGTAGTGTGTATATAGCTGATGGAGACATCTTAAGTTTTCGCTTGCTTTTTTAATGCCTGGGGTGATCCATCGCTGCTTTATGAATGTATTGTTTATTTTGATAGTTTTCTCCGGAAAACATATGTCAAAGACCTTGCATATAATATGTGAGAAAGTGTTATACATTTCATTAGGGTCTTGTGTAATGTATATATCATCCCAGGATTGAACTTTGAGCATTTCTATAAATTCTATTGTGTTTTCTGTATTTAGTTTTCTTACTCTAATAGTCTTTCTTGGAAGATCTGTTTCTACTTTAAAATCTATTTCGATTTGTTGAGCCATGTGATCTGATAAACCATTTTCTATGACTTTCGTAGTTAAGATATTTTCTGGTAGATTTGTCGCTATATTATCTATAGTTTTCTGTGTGTGATATTTAAGGTCGATTCTTGTTGGCTCTTTTATCATCATTTTTAGGTTGTATGATGCCATTAGGTTTATTAACTTGTCACTATCTTTAGTTTTCTTTGATGTGTCGATGTTAAAATCACCTATCCCTGCTGAGAGCAGGTTTTTGGGAGAAAATCCCTTGATCCCATTTTGCTCCAAATTTCCCTGCAAACAGGGGAGGGATAAATCCCTGCATATGGCAACATTGGGTTAGAAATAAAAATACTTGATTGATTGATAGCTGATTGATATACTCGTGGCGCTGTGCAACCTTCAGTGGCAAGCTAAGTAACTAACAGTTTGATGAGCCAAAAATTCAAACAGTGGAATGTTGTTTGCTTTTCTTATATTTTGTACGGTTCATAAAAAATAATATTGTCGTATTTTGACAATTTACACCAATAGGCAAGGAACGTCATGAAATAACCCACCAATAAAACATCAATCCCTTCTTTTAGAAATTAAAGATAGGGACGATGTGAGTGAATGCATCATAATTCATACCAATATGTTTGTTCTTTCATGTGTTCAGTGCAGCTGTACTGACGATGTGAGTGAATGTCCTACCTGAAATTGTTTCTAAGCTTATGTAGTATTATTATTTATTATCAGACAAGCAAGGAGCAAGGAGGAATTCACTGGTCAATATTCCACGGTTCATACGAGGCTAGATACGATAAGATCATTTAAACACATTGTACAGGAAAATATACGAAGCTATTGAACAAATCGGTAGGTATTTACTAAGTAAATTTTGTGCTATATTTTAAACTAGTTTCCTTTTCGCCGGCGATTTTGTGATAATTTAATTAATTTCTGGATATTTTACAAATGGAAAATATAATCAAGTAAAACTGTAAGAGATTTGGTTCAGTAAAAATAGTACATTGATTTGGTATTTGGGCGTTTTTTTCCTTTGAGTATTTGATTCAACCTCCTTGACAATAATTATTCAACAATTTAATAATAAATTACGATGTAAGCATGTGGACTAGGAAAAGTAGTGAACCAAAAGGTACAATGTTACAATATCATCATATTCATTATCATAATATTATTATTATTCCTAAAAAATATAATAAGACATGAGACGGTCACTGCAAAGGTACAATTTGATGGTTCATTTGATTCAAACAATATTTTAAAAGCCAAAATTATACAAAAATTGTGTTATAGGTACCTATAGTTAAAAATAATGTGTGTGATACATTTAAATTCATGAATCAACGTACTGAAATAACTCAGAGATCATCAAAAAAATCTAAAATTGTTCTCCTTAATGTTTCTTTTACATTATAAATAAACTTCTGGTACGTTATATGTAATTTCAACATTATACTATTGGGTCTGTTGTGTAGGTTATATAATAATATTCTAATTATATTCTAAACATACTCATACAATGTTAATATGATATTAATAAGACAACTAGCGCGCGCATCCCACACGATGTAGATTGTGCTGACCATTCATGAACATTAATACTGTTATTTTTTTTTCCCAACAGAATAATTATATTTACAGGTTAATCGACATATTAACAAATAAATTTGTGTTATAATCATGTGAATACCTTAGTGTGATCTACCTGTGAGTATAACACTGTTGTGCACGGCACACTGATGCCAACTGTAGACAAGAGAGTGATCAATAAAGATGGACGGAGTAACATGTTTTTCTGTCTGATTGTCTCATGTTCTTCTGTCCCATCCCCACATCACCACATGGTGGCGGCGGTTAAAAATTAGCCTACCATTCGCAGTAAGTAAATACAACTTATTGTTACTAAAAATTTGACTCAAGAAGCTCAAAGAAATGACCGGACCTACATTAGTAAATCCGAGCAGCTCTGGCACTACGCCATCTGGGCCAACGCCCAACGTCCAATCGGGCATGATGAATTCCAGTTCAACTTACCATGTTACAGCACCTGAGGCATTCAATTTCACACATGATGAGTGGCCCAGGTGGAAACGTCGTTTTGAGAGATTCAGAAGAAGTTCAGGACTTTATTTAAAGACTGGCGAAGACCCGGTCAACGACCTGATTTATCTCATGGGGGACAAAGCCGATGACATTCTTCTGTCTTTCAAGCTTACAACTGAACAACAACAAAATTACGACATTGTCATTTCGAAATTCGAAAACTTCTTCATTCCGAGAATAAACGTGATTTTTGAAAGAGCAACTTTCTTTCGGAGGGAACAGCGACAGGGTGAATCTGTTGATGAATACATTACGGAACTTCACAAATTGGCTAGAAACTGCAATTTTGGATTAATGCATGACGAATTGATACGTGACAGGTTAGTCATAGGCTTACGGGACCACCAATTAGGTGAACGAATGCAAATGGACAGCGATTTAACCCTGGCAAAAGCCACCTCATTGGCTCGCCAGTCCGCGCAAAACAAGTTTCAATCAGAGACAATGTACGCAGTCCACCACGTCCACAATGCCCATCCAGACCAGCACAAGCCCAAAGTTAAAGCCAATTCAAAACAAGAATCACAGACCAAGAATGCATGTCGTTGGTGCGGAAGAAAACCCTCACACCCAAAAGCGAAATGTCCTGCAAAAGATTTCACTTGCTATAAATGCAAGAAAGTAGGTCATGCGGCAAATGTTTGTTTGTCTTCTTCTACCAAAGCATCAGGCTTACACGAGGTTACGAAAGAAGAAAATGAAGAGAATAGCTCTTCGAATCAGTCAGCAACCGGTCAAATAGGCTTCATAGGCTCTGTAGACAGCTCCAGGAAGAATATCTGGAACAAGCTGGTACTCGTAGGAGACAAGGAACTGCTATTTAAAATAGATTGCGGAGCAGACGTAACCGTAGTCGGCAGTGATTCTTTCATCACACAAGGAATGAAAATTGTTCCGGCTGATCGAAAACTTCTAGGACCGGGACGCAACGAACTGATATGCACTGGCATGATCAAGAACGTACTGTTGAAGTATGGTGAGCGGTCAACACGTCAAGACATCTACCTAGTGAAACATCAAGAGATTCCACTACTAGGTCGACCCGCTATTGAAAGCTTGGAGATCGTCAAGATCGTGAACGAGGTAAAATCACCTTCAATCTTTGCCGAATTTCCAAAACTATTCCAAGGTCTCGGAATAATCCCAGAGGATTACGTCATTCGTCTAAAACCGGGGGCGGAGCCCTACGCTGTAACCGCACCCAGATCCGTTCCTGTCCCACTCTTACCACAAGTAGAGAAGGAATTAAAGGACATGGTATCATCAGGAGTTATTTCACCGGTTCAACAACCGACATCGTGGTGTGCGCCGATGGTGGTTGCTATGAAACCGAACGGGAAGGTACGCATATGCGTGGACCTACAAAACCTCAATAGAAGTGTTGAAAGATCCTGGCATCCCATCCCCAAGGTTGAAGTAATGTTAGCAAGCATGGGAGGCGCTCAAGTCTTCAGCAAACTCGATGCTAATTCTGGATTTTGGCAAGTGACCTTGTCAGAAGAGACTTCCCATCTTACCACATTCATCACTCCGTTTGGCAGGTTCAAATTCAATCGCCTTCCATTCGGAATCACTGCAGCTCCTGAGATCTTCCAAAGGAAGATGAATTCCATCCTTGAAGGAATTCCAAACGTTCTTTGTTTCATGGACGACATCCTGGTACACGGTAAAACCGTAGAAGAACACAACGACACACTGAGGAAGGTGCTGAAGAAACTTCAAGACGCCGGTATGACCCTCAACAGAGAAAAATCTCAGCTAGAAGTAAAAGAAGTGAACTTCGTTGGACACACCATCTCAGCAGCAGGTATTTCTGCAGACAGAAAGAAGATAGAAGCCGTCCTCGAGATGGATCCGCCAACAAACAAGCAAGAACTTATGCGAGTTCTTGGGCTTCTCACCTATCTAGGCACATTCATTCCTCGGAAGTCAGAATTGTTAGCTCCTCTCAACAGTTTGTTACGCTCCGACACCGCCTGGATTTGGGACATCGCTCAACAAGAAGCATTCAAGAAGGTCAAAGAAACTTTGTCCTCTGCACCAGTATTAGCATTGTACTGTCCTTCTAAGAAAACCACTGTATCAGCCGACGCATCTTCGTATGGTCTTGGCGCGGTGCTCTTCCAAGATCAGGATGACGGATCGCGACGCCCTGTAGCGTTTGCATCCCGTACTTTGTCTCAAGCTGAAACAAGATACGCTCAGATTGAACGTGAGGCTCTCGCCTTAACTTGGGCCTGTGAGCGATTCCAAAACTATATTTGTGGTTTACAGATCTCACTCGAAACAGATCACAAACCCTTGATCCAAATCATGACAACAAAACACCTGGATGACTTATCACCACGCTTACAGCGATTCCGTATTCGTCTTATGCGATACACTTTCGACATTTACCACACCGCTGGCAAGGATCTCATTGCCGCAGATGCTCTTTCGCGGAAACCGCTTCAAACGAAACAAGCAGCATCATCAGAGTTAGAAGAAGAGCAAGCCGCTTATGTGAGAATGATTGTCGACGGACTGCCATGTTCCGACAAGAGACTCCAAGAAATTCTTTCGGCTCAACAAGCGGACCGTGTTTGTCAACAAATCAAGCAATACATCGTGTCAGGGTGGCCCGACAAGAAGAAGCTGGACTCTGAATTTCACGTGTACTACACACACAGAGAAGAGTTTGCAGAGGTTGAAGGACTTCTGGTGCGAAGAGCGCGTCTCGTCATTCCTCCACCACTCCGACAAGATATTCTAGAACACCTCCACGAAGGACATCTGGGAATAACCAAATGCCGTGCTCGAGCCCGACAGGCATGTTGGTGGCCGGGAATATCTTCTGAAATCGAACAGATGATCAAGCGATGCCCGAACTGCATTGAAGAATCCCGAAACAGACATGAACCACTCATTCCAACACCATTTCCTTCTCGTCCATGGGAAAGAGTTGCGCTAGATCTCTTCAAGTGCAATCAGGAATGGTACCTGGTAGTAACAGACTATTTTTCCAGATTTTTCGAGATAGCTCTGCTTACCAGCATGCGGACTTCCGTCATCGTGAATCACCTGAAGCAGATCTTCGCTCGCTTTGGAGTTCCGATCACCGTGGTCAGCGACAGAGGACCGCAGTTCCAAGCTCTGGATTCATCGGAGTTTGCAGCCTACGCGAGTGAGTATGGATTCAAACATCAGCGAAGCAGCCCTCATTTTCCCCAAAGCAATGGGATGGCAGAGGCAGCAGTAAAAATAGCAAAACAAAGAATTCTGAAATCTAAAGACGTTTTCAAGGCCCTGTTAGCTTATCGCGATACGCCTTTAGAGAACGGATACACCCCTGCGGAACTTCTGATGAACCGGAAGATTAGATCTACACTTCCTACTTTACCAACACAGTTGATGTCTAAAGTTCCAAATCAGTTACAGTTAAGGGAAGGGGAAAATACCAGAATTATGAAACAAAAATCGAACTACGACAAAAGGCATGGAACAAGAATATTATCTACTCTTCTGCCTGGCGAAATTGTGTGGATAATTGACCTTAAACGATACGGCAGGATCCTACAACCAGATGGACAACCTAGGTCGTATTTGGTCAGCACGGATCTGGGAAATGTATCCCGCAACAGGTTCCACTTGATCCCAGCCCCGGATGTTCAATGGTCGCAATCCGTAACGCAGCCCATTTTGGAGACCCAGACAAGCGCTACAAGTGATCCATCGCCACCTTCTCCGGCAGCGATGACTCCACGGAAACAAACGGCTCCAGAGAACACTGCATCTTCGGCTTCTCCGCCCAAGACCCATACGCCTGGACCATATTTGTCGAGATATGGACGGACAGTAAAGCCGAAGAAGATTTTAGATATGTAGCTTTCAAGATATCAGTAATATTTAAAATCAATATTTTGTTTCTATTGTAATTCCCATTTCATTATATATTATAATAATTAATCTTGTTTGCATAACTTTTCAGCGTATACAATCTAGTATTTTGATGCATTGATAATTATTATGTTTGCTTTTCAAAAGAACCTAAGAAGGGGGATGTGTTATAATCATGTGAATACCTTAGTGTGATCTACCTGTGAGTATAACACTGTTGTGCACGGCACACTGATGCCAACTGTAGACAAGAGAGTGATCAATAAAGATGGACGGAGTAACATGTTTTTCTGTCTGATTGTCTCATGTTCTTCTGTCCCATCCCCACATCACCACAAAATTATATGAGCTTGGATGTCTATAAATAAAGTATATTCGTATTATATATCAATGAAGCTAAACGATAAGAACTCCGCTACAAAACTCTAGGATGTTATTGACAAGTGTCATCATGTACGGTTTTGTTTCCACTATGAGAAGACAGTGACAGAAGATCATTAGGAAAGTGAGGACTCTTTTGCTTACCATAACAAGCAAGATTATCAAACATATCTTGTACTTAATCTGTCAAGACATCAACACAATCACGTGGGAATTTAAGAATAGAGATGATTTAATAAAGTGAAACTGTGAGTAAAAAAAACCAGGCCAGCTATGTAGTGACAGTTCGTGACATGGACCAGCGCGCATGAATGCATGAGATTATTGACAAGTTGTCAACGCTATAAACGAGCTTATTATGGTCAGTGGTAAACGTTACATCTGATAATGTCAACTACTTATGGGTCTTCTTGTGTCTTGTAAGGTTACTCTTGTCCGCACATGAATAAGCACACTTGTCACACTGATAGGGCTTGAGTCCAGAGTGTATCTTCTTGTGTCTTGTAAGGTTGCTGCTATCAACACACGCATAATTACACTTGTCACATTAGTAGTTTATCACATCAGAGTGCGTCTTCTTGTGATGGATAAGCGATCCACTTCTCTTACACTTGTACTCACAGACATCGCATGCGTATGGCAGATCTCCATAATGAATGTGCATGTGAGCTACAAGGTTGCTCTTCACGTGAGCTCTGAAGTCATATTTGCTACTTTGGAACTTCTTTTCGTTTGAATGACGTAGATTGTGTTGGTTCAGACTACTACTGTTTGCAGACCTGAACGTGCAAATGTCACATGCGAATGGCCGCTCTCCGGAATGCTTGCGAAGATGAGTTACAAGTCCACTCTTCTGGAACGATCCGAAGTCACATTGGCTGCATTGGAACTTCTTCTCATTTGAATGACGTAGCTTGTGTTGGGCCAGACGACTACTTGTAGCACACCTGTACGTGCAAATGTCACACGCGTATGGCCGCTCTCCAGAATGAATACGCTGGTGTTGTACAAGCTGGCACTTTAAGTGTGCTCTGTAGTCACATTGGCTGCATTGGAACTTCTTCTCATTTGAATGACTTAGCTTGTGTCGCGCCAGACGACTACTTGTAGCACACCTGTACGTGCAAATGTCACACGCGTATGGCCGCTCTCCAGAATGAATACGCTGGTGTTGTACAAGGTGGCACTTTAAGTGTGCTCTGTAGTCACATTGGCTGCATTGGAACTTCTTCTCATTTGAATGACGTAGCTTGTGTCGGGCCAGACGACTACTTGTAGCACACCTGTACGTGCAAATGTCACACGCGTATGGCCGCTCTCCAGAATGAATACGCTGGTGTTGTACAAGCTGGTACTTAAAGTGTGCTCTGTAGTCACATTGGCTGCATTGGAACTTCTTCTCTGAATGTTGGCGTATCTTGTGCTTGGCAAGGTAGCGGCTGGAAGAACCCTTGTAAGTGCATACATTGCAAGAAAAGGAAAAGTCTCTGGGGTGAAGGGGGCCCTGGTTAAGTAGATCTATGTTTTGACTTGGTCCTGCTTTAGGATCGTTATCATTGCGAGAAAATGCAGCGTCTCCTTCAATATGACATACATTAGTGTCTGCGCTGATCTTCGGTTTCTGCTCCATTACGTATTCTTCTATTGGTTGGATGGATGTTGATGTCGTAATATTGTTCTCTACTGTTACGTTGTCAGAATCATCGGGTTCCGTCTTGATGACGATGTTGCTGGTATCCCAGAGTTGTGACGTCATAGCTGCATTCGCTCTCTGCAACAATACAATTACAATGATATAAACTCCAAGTGGTCCATGGCAGAGCGGGAATAGGAACAACTGCCTCGAATAGGAGGGAGTTTGAAACATTGGCTTCTGCCGCCATGGAGAGCTCCTGCGATAATGGATGGGAAGTCGCCGAGGAAGTACACTGCATTGGCGTCGATGACAGAACCCGGCGCGTTGACATCTTCGCTCTAGATCAGGGGTCTGCAACCATTTTTGGTGAAGGAGCCAATTTCTCCCCCCCCCCCAAAAAAAAAAATTAGACAATAATGGGAGCCGCAGGTGAGGCAATAAAATATAATTACACCGAAAATAATAAATTGAATTACATTTTTGATATTTTGAAAAAGCACCCAATGTTGATGCCCCGCAGGGCGTTTTTTTAGAATTTCAACAAATTAAAAGAAACTTGGGGAGTCTAAAATTAACAAATTGAAACAAATAACCTTCCAATTATACCCCAAAGAGCGTTTTTTTTTTTCAAATTTCAAATTTTTCGTTTCAGATATATTTTTTTAAATTATAAAGAGCCATTCAAGAACCACCCAGAAGCCGCGTGCGGCTCCGGAGCGGCAGGTTGCCAACCCCTGCTTTAGATCCTGGGACTCGGACATTCTTTATACTTGATCCGGTCAAGCCGAAGAAGTTGATGCCAAGAAAGAAGGATACAAGATACAAGACGTTTCCATCATCGGGTATAGTCCCATTAAGTACCAGCGTCCTCGTATGAGGACAATTGAAAAAGTTTTTTTGGGGTCTTTCTACATTTTTTTGTTTAACTTTTAATATTTATTATTGATACCAATGAAAGTCGCTACTTAAACATATTTTTCTTTACTACTAATGTGCATTAATTTTTTTCTAAATAAATGCTGAAAAGTGTTATAATTTTTTGATTCTGGAGAGGTGTCAAAATTATTTGTTTTAAATATACAAAGTATGTTTTTCATACATTAAAAATTATGATAATTATGTCAACATGTTGGTTGAACATGCACTTAATAATATGTCCAATATTTTTTGCAATCATGCACCAGGTTTGATTGAAATTTGAATATAGTGTCCTCAAATGATGACGCTGGGACGATGCAGTATAAAATCATCTGCACATTGATGCAATATAACACATCTACAATACAGAAGATATCTCTTCTGACTGCACATTAAACTTACAAATACTTATTAGTTGATAAGGTACACTCATGGGAGTCCACGGTGCGAGGGAGGGGGGTGCTTGCCCCCCCCCCCCCCCGGGCTCCTTGATTCCACCTGACTGCAAAATT
Organism: Leuctra nigra; assembly: GCA_934045905.1. NCBI lineage: Eukaryota > Metazoa > Arthropoda > Insecta > Plecoptera > Leuctridae > Leuctra > Leuctra nigra. The sequence continues at coordinate 8,726,579 of OW203773.1, forward strand.
AAGGAATATACTCTTAATTTCTATACTAAAACGCACTAAAATGGTAAAATTTACCAAAATGTTCCCACGCTCCTGAGTCCGGACCCACATGAGTTTGCGTGCCCCCACCACCGAAGAAAACATATGGACGCTCATGGGTATACAATGTTCGATTTCCAATGAGTAGATATACCTTGTATATCATGCCCCCTTGGCCCCTTGCCATGCCCCCCGGGGGGTGGGGTTGGGCGCGGACCCACAGCATTCTGTTGAATCTTTTGGCAGATACTTAGTATTTGGAGTGCTATTTATTTGGATATCACTTGGATCTATTTGTGAATTCTTACAAACACATTAGTACATATAAACAATTACTAATTAGTAATTCCTCATTCTTAACCCGCATGTAGTCACCTGGGGGGTTATTCTAAAATTCCTTGTCGTCTCCTTTTACGTGATACGGGCTCTCTGCACACTGGAGTGTTATCTATTTAACATGGCAGTGACACCGTGTCAATTGATACGAGAAGACAAGGAAATTTAAAATAACCCTCCTGGGGTCTGTCAGACCCCAGGTGACTACTCGCGTTACAAAATGACAGGTGACTACCGGCGGGTTAATGCGTAGTGCCAATTGTTTGACTTTAGTTTCGTTCCTACTGGTCCAGCTATTTTCGAGACAATACATAACTTCAGGTTTCAAAATCAGCGGCTGAAATCTCTGACCATCTGAATAAAAATGTATGTTTACATTTTATTATGTATTATTTTATTATACGCTGTCTCTAAATGTATTTATTGTATGAAAATGTCAATTAGTGAAATTATAAAAATATGTGACATAATTTCCGGTTTCGCTAAGTGAAGTGTCAAATGTTCCCGGAAAAAATTCATAATTGACCGTCTAAATCGTTTGAAGCGGATTTCTTTCAATCGTTTTAGCTGATTTTGAGATAAGAGATCACTTCCGGTTTAGAAATAGCGGTTTCCGGTTAGTTTTATAAAGAGAAAGAGAAACGGAAAGTGCATAATGTTGTCTGTTTGCGGTTACCTCAAGACGTGATCTCGGGCGGCTCGTGCTCGGCATGTCCGCAAACCTCACAAGCCGGGGCAGATGATCTGATAGAACCGCGTCACATCTTGTAAGAGACACGGACACTCTCTTCAGTTTGTACTTCAAGCAGACAGCGTCCGAGATCTGGAAACAGAATAGAATAGAACCGCGTCAGATCTTGTAAGAGACACGGACACTCTCTTCAGTTTGTACTTCAAGGAGACAGCGTCCGAGATCTGGAAACAGAATAGAATAGAACAGCGTCACATCTTGTAAGAGACACGGACACTCTCTTCAGTTTGTACTTCAAGGAGAGAGCGTCCGAGATCTGTAAACAGAATAGAATAGAACCGTGTCACATCTTGTAAGAGACACGGACACTCTCTTCAGTTTGTACTTCAAGGAGACAGCGTCCGAGATCTGGAAACAGAATAGAATAGAACCGCGTCACATCTTGTAAGAGACACGGACACTCTCTTCAGTTTGTACTTCAAGGAGAGAGCGTCCGAGATCTGGAAACAGAATAGAATAGAACCGCGTCAGATCTTGTAAGAGACACGGACACTCTCTTCAGTTTGTACTTCAAGGAGAGAGCGTCCGAGATCTGGAAACAGAATAGAATAGAACCGCGTCACATCTTGTAAGAGACACGGACACTCTCTTCAGTTTGTACTTCAAGGAGAGAGCGTCCGAGATCTGGAAACAGAATAGAATAGAACCGCGTCACATCTTGTAAGAGACACGGACACTCTCTTCAGTTTGTACTTCAAGGAGAGAGCGTCCGAGATCTGGAAACAGAATTGAATAGAACCACGTCACATCTTGTGAATCTTGTGAATATGAATTTCAGTCTTTAACTACTGATAATCCATATAGTTGACCGTCTGAAACGTTGTCGCTAGTTTCGTTCGAATCAGTCTGACCGTTGTAGTGAAATGACGTTACTTCAGGATTCAAAATAGCGGCACAAAAGAATTCATGGAGTGAGGGCACATCAGACGCCAAAAGTGCATGGGTATTAAAATGTCATGTTAATCGGTTCAGCCGTTTCAGCTGTACGGCCATTTTACTCGAAACATTTTTTTCACGGCCTTCTAGCGCCCAAACAATATAACACATTGTTCCCAAATGTGGTATGTTGTAGGATGGGCCATACATAGCTACAAAATTAAATATTTAGCAACAATGTGAGATGCCCCATTTTTAACATCAGTGATCCCAAAATGTCATTTGAAATGTTTGTTCAGGTAGCTCTTACAGAAAAAAATGTTAATAATAAAAATACAAATTTTTGTTGGGAGAAACAACTCTACATTACCTACTGACTCATAAATATTTTTTATAACACTAAGACTAAATATTTAAAGAATGTCAGAAGTGACTTTAATATTAAAAAATTTAAATACAAAATTTAGAGGGAGGACAGGTCAACTACCAAAATAGGTACTCAAAATACTCAAAACATTTTAGAAAATGGTATTCGAGTGATTATACTTTTGGACTAAAAATATAAATGACGAAATTGGAAAAACTATTGCTTATAATAGGAAGAAATGTATTTTCCTCATTCTATAAGTGATTCTACAACCTATGGTCCGTGCCACACGGAATTGTCCGCTAAGATATTTTGAATACCCCTTGTCCGAGAGAGAGGGGTGGTCTCGGAAGACCTCGCGATCGCTCACAGCTGAGGGATGGACAAAAACCGATTTTTTGCAAAATTAGGGGCCAAGTCTAACTTGGTGTTTTTTATCTCCAATATTTCCGTCCCGATATTTTTTTGACGAAATATTGCTGTTGCATTCAAGCAACTTCAGCGACCGCAATTATTACTCTAGAGACTTGCAAGTGGGCTCATGGTCTTCGTTATGAATAGGCGAAGCAAACGACTATGAGCTTTCGTCAATAACTTTATTTGTACCCTGGCTCAAAAAAATGAGGGGTTTCTTGATGAAAAATAGGGTACGTTCAGATTTAATTTGAGAAATATTGTAATAAAAATTCCAAAAAAGGGCCTAGTCGTTCGTTTTGTATATGTATTATGAATACTCATGCCAAGTTTCAGCTCTCTATGTTCAACGGTTATTCAGTTGGAGATGTTCGTATGAATCAGTTTTTACCAGCTTCGATCGTCCCGGATAATTTTTTGACTTCACAAAATGAGGTGATTTGGCCTAATATTGGTTAATTGTGGTGTCCAGTAACTAACTATTTTCTTGATGAACACTCACCTCAGTTACTACGGAAGGGAGAGCTGCGAAAGGTTCTGATTCTTGTTTCAAATGCACCGAGGTGGTTGCATAGTGAAGATCTACGTCCATGGTTCGATCTTCTGGTAGAACGAAGTAATGACGGTCGAAAGTAGGCATTAGGGCAAGTACAGGTTTCACGTCGATTGGATGTTCTTCGATCTCTATCTTCACGGTTCCCTCGATAGCCTCTGAGTCTGCAGGGTTCTGAAAGTAGTAACAACAATACATTTAGATATTTTATACAATTGAGAATAACATCTGGGTCGTTCCACCGGAATTAGACCAGTGGTCGTTGCGGCACTATTTAATACAATTTTCTAACTTTGCTCACAGAAACATATATACTTATGAATGTAAAAACGATTTTTTGCATATTTTTTACTTTTGTCGTTTAGAAGATACGGGCCTTAGAGGTTTGGAGAACAAGCAAAATAAGGGTATACGGCAAGTCTTACATTTGTACCAAAAACAAAGATAATTGTGTTCCACCAGCGTTGTTAGATTCAGAAAATGTTCATCTTTCAATAAAAAAATTCAACATTTGATTTGGGAAACTCTAACTGTGCAAATTTGGGGTGCACATTTTCGGCGGGAAATCGTGTTTTTTTGAATTTTTGAGCCAATGTTTTTCGTTCAATGTTAGTTATTTCAAAACAAATATTTTTGTGTATGAACTACATACCAAGTGGTATAATAATTAGCTGATAAACATTTCAAATTATTCCATTAACCTAGCTAAAAAAATATCCAAATATTTGGGAATTCAATTTTTTCCCATTTTCAAGGTCATCGTACGGAAAAGGGGGACCTCGTATAATCTGGTGGAACATACACTAAGATTGGCGAATATAAGGTTGATAATTACTGAAAGTTTTGTTTTGTATATTGGCTTGGTATAGAAGTTACGATACTGTCCTTGGGGTCAAAATTGAAAATAAATTAATTTTTGACATTTTCGAGGTCATAGTACGGAAAAGGGGGACCACATATATTCTGGAAAGAGATGCGTTTACATTCTTGTATATAAGGTTAATAATTACCGAAAGTTTTGTTTTGTATATTAGTTTGGTATAGAAGTTAGGTATCATTGATGAGGTATTCACGGCTCAAATTTACTTCTGATTCAGATTTTATAAAAAAAACATTAATGATGCACATTTATGATATACGCATGATTATTATTTTAATTTTTACTATATAAATATCAACGATCAAGATTTCATCGCTTTAGATGATTTAAAATATTAGCCCTAGGTGTAGTACAACCCGAAGATAAATAAATATGATAATTTTGAATCTATTGTCAGTTTTAAGTTAACATGATATACAAAACCAAACATTGAGAAATTAAGAACATTAACATCACCAATTCAATCGTAATTTTTTACAGAATTAATGAGGTCCCCCTTTTCCGTACTATGACCTACAAAATGCCAAAAATTAACTTATTTTCCATATGCAGTACCTCATCAACGTTACTGTAACTTCTATACCAAACTAATATACAAAACAAAACTTTCGGTAATTACTAACCTTATATACGTGAATGTAAGCGCATCTCTCTCCAGAATATACGTGGTCCCCCTTTCCGTACTATGACCTCGAAAATGTCAAAAATTATTTTATTTTCAATTTTGACCCTAAGGACAGTATCGTAACTTCTATACCAAGTCAATATACAAAACAAAACTTTCAGTAATTATCAACCTTATATTCGCCAATCTTAGTGTATGTTTCACCAGATTATACGAGGTCCCCCTTTTCCGTACGATGACCTTGAAAATGGGAAAAAATTAAATTCCCAAATATTTGGATGTTTTTTTAGCTAGGTTAATAAAATAATTTTAAATGTTTATCAGCTATTTATTATACCACTTGGTATGTAGTTCATACACAAAAATATTTGTTTTGAAATAACTAACATTGAACGAATAACATTGGCTCAAAAATTCAAAAAAACAAGATTTCCCGCCGAAAATGTGCACTCCAAATTTGCACAGTTAGAGTTTCCCAAATCAAATGTTGAATTTTTTTATTGAAAGATGAACATTTTCTGAATCTAACAACGCTGGTGGAACACAATTATCTTTGTTTTTGGTACAAATGTAAGACGTGCCGTATAACCTTATTTTACTTGTTCTCCAAACCTCTAAGGCCCGTATCTTCTAAACGACAAAAGTAAAAAATATGCAAAAAATCGTTTTTACATTCATAAGTATATATGTTTCTGTGAGCAAAGTTAGAAAATCGTATTAAATAGTGCCGCAACCATTTTTCTTAAAATTGGTCTATTACTGGTGGAATAAGCCATCTGTTAAGATACGAAACTCTTTCGTGGATATCTAAGATCAAAGCACAACGTCGTGTGATGATGGACCAAGTTGCAGGGAAACCTGACTCAGTGAGACAAAGTTAATTCACTTCCCACGTTCAAGCATTTTAATAATGCATAACTTCTAAGATCATAGTTCCGGATTAGTAGGTATATTTAATGTTGTTATAACATTGATTAAGTTCGACAATAATTCAGGTAACCAATGTAATGGTTTTGTAATGTTATTGAAATGTTTCTATGCTACTATGTTTAATTGGGTAAATGTTAAAAAATATAACTCGATTCGACAGAAAAAATAATACCAAGCTACTGAACGTTTTGTTTTGTAAAAAATAGTCTAAACACGCCAACTATTGATAAATGGATGTAAATGATAAATGGATATTACACATTTTGTTCAAGGGCTGCATGCAAATGCCTGTTACTAGAATTTATGTAATAAAACATCGTCAGATGAGTAAAAAGAATGTTCAGTTAGAGCATCTCTAAGTTGAAATTTAAAACTTTGTTCCACTACCTGTGTTGTCATCTTGAGCCTGCAGATGATTCTGTTTAGTTTTAGAAATTATCCAAGTCTCGGGGCATACATAACATACTATAATACCTCGGCAATCAAAATGATCAACCCATTGGACTACAGTTCGTTTTTCCTATATTTGAACTCTCTCCAGACGGCGCCATCTTCACTTACTCTGTTAGGCCGAGAAAGACGTCATTGCAAGGTGAGCGCGCAATGACGTCTTTCTCCGCCTAGCAGAAAAACTGCCTATCAGCACATTCTGTTGAGAGTTCAGACATAGGAAACACAAACTGTACAATGTGTATTCAACAGCGATGTCACACGCACTTTAGTTACCTACCTGAAGACTTAGTGTTTGAGGGTGTCTTGAACTCGGCAAGTCAGCGACAAGGAGAAAGCGCGGTGGACTTCTCTGCCCTGGCCGTGGTTCCCGCTTGATGATCGGAACGACTGACTCCGTCTTGACTGCGACGGCAAGAGAGTCGACAACTGACTCCAGTTTTACAGACAGAAGCTCTGGTTTTGTGTCGGAAGAAACTATCGGCTCCATGTTGCCACTCACTCGGCTCTACAACAAAATAACAACAATTAATTCATCTGAATATAAAACATTTCATGGTTGATGTGGCAAGGGGGCACTCGGGGGGTGGGGGGAGGCCGCTTGGTTCTATTGTAAAGAAAATTATTGGTTCACTGTCCAAACAAAGTCACAGAAATATGATAACGCTGTATAATTTCTACGCCAGACTGAGAATAGGCTTCAGCTCTTCCCAGCCCATGATGATTCCAACTAAAGTTCATTCACGATTTGAATAGCAAGCCGTAATGGCGGCGTGTACTACCGTAGTCAAGTGAACGTATACCTAAACATGTAAATATCAATATAATAATCAAAAAATGTGTATAATAATTAATACGGCTGTAGATAAAAATAAATCAATTTTATTGAATTTTTTATAATATTTACTGTACTATTAAAAATGGTGTATTTGACATAATTTATACAATTTCAATAATACAAAGAAGAAAGTCTTGCCATTGACAGGGCAGTGTTCAAGTGACTGACCAATGAACGACGTGATCGACTAAAACGTCAGTGATATTCTTATCGTGAACGAACTTTACTTGCATGCAATATTACATTTCTGTCATGGATTGGTAATTAAAAACGTCAATGAATATGGAGGTCAACATGATTGAAGACTCTACAAGTGAATAACATTTTATATACCTACAAACAAAATGGTTTATTTTCAGCAATGTTGTGAAAACATAACCTGACATTTTCAAGAATAGGTAGACCTAGGTAGTCGAATATTTATGTTTTCAATGACTTACCACTACTTGACAAACACTACTAAGTTGAATATTATACCTCCAAAGAAGCGGCTTTCCATTAACTACCAATGAAATCGATATAGAAGACGATAAAAACAAAATAATGGAAGAAATGCAGTAGAAAACAAATCTGATTGATGATTCTTTCTCTTGCCAAATCCACCGCCGCCTATGTAACGCAAGCGAGCGATTGCAAGCGAGTCGAGTCGAGGCACACTCACAGGCAGTGACCCTGTGACTTTGTGAACCAATGGCAATGGAGGCGCTAAAATTTCAAATTATTCAACCACATTATGTAGAAGTAGTAAAATCTTTTATTTAGCATATTTTGCTATTTGTTCTAATACATTATCATTTCAATACAAAAATAGGTAATACATTTAACACAGTAGGTAATAGGTACAGTGCTAATACAGTAAAAACATTACAGTACAAATTACTACATTTAAAATTATCACTTCAGATATCTATTTTAACCAGAATCCAACATTTTCATGTGGTAGTGGAATTAACATTTTATTTTTTATTAACCTACAGCACTCCCTTCTAAACATTATGGGTGTTTCGCTTTCTCTAATTTCTATGGGAATTCTATTATAAATTAAAATACCTTTATGGAATAGTGAGTTTTCTGTAAATTTTGAAAATGTTCGGACAATGCTTATATTTTTCTTAATTCTAGTGTTGTGATTATGTGCATCCACATTCATAGTCAAAATATTGCTTAAATAATTCGGGGTGAATCCTTTAGTCATTTTAAAGATTAGAGTCATTGAGTTTAATAAAATTCTATCTTTTATGTCGAGCCAATACAGTGTATCGAGCATTTTGCTAATATTTGTGTATTTATTAACCCGTAATATTGCTCTCATAGCTTTGTTTTGAAGCTTTTGTATTATGTCAATTTCATTTTTATTTAGTAAGAATAAAACAGAACTACAGTAGTCAATATGAGGTAGAATAATTGATTGATATATAAGTATTTTGGATTCTAACGGTAAACATCCACTAATTCTTCTAAATAATCCTGTCTTTTGAGCAATTTTTTTAATAACATATGATGCATGAGGTTTAAAATCAAGGTCATGATCTATTATAATCCCAAGGTATTTGTATTCCTTCACTATTTCGATTTTTTCTGATTCCATATTAATATCAATTTGACTATCTACCCTCTCAATAAATTTTTGTCTCAACTTTTTGGAACAAATAATCATAGCCTTTGATTTACTAACATTAATTTTCATTTTATTGTCTCGAAGCCATGATTCAACCTTACTTAAATCTTCGTTCAGTCTAGGGAGTACATTATTTATATATGTGCCGCAGCATGTAATTAAGGCATCATCTGCATACAGCTGGATTTTGCAGTGTTCTAACACACTGCTTATATCATTAATATATAAAATGAAGAGAAGCGGCCCTAACACTGCCCCTTGAGGTACCCCGATGTTATTTTCTATATTTTCTGATTTACTTTTCCCATATATTACTCTCTGACTACGCATGTTTAGATACGATTCCAACCACTTGATAACATTTCCTTTGAATCCATATTTGACTAGTTTTGCAATTAATATTTGCCGATCAATCGTTTCAAAAGCACGTTTCAGGTCAATAAACACAGCTATCGTTATTAAGTTATCTCTAAGATTTGTCTTCCATTGATTTATTACAAATTGAATACTACTCTCACAACTATGTTTTTCTCTAAACCCAGATTGGTGTTCAATTAAAATGCTCTTTTCAGTAAGGTACTCATTTATAAAATCCTTAACTATATATTCTAGTATTTTTTCAAAAATGTGTAAAGTATTTATTGGTCTAAAGTTTTCTCCATCAATTGCTTTAGGAATTTTTGGAATTGGAATAATTGATGCTACCTTTAGACTCACTGGGACTACTCCACTTTCCAGTGACCTGTTAAATATTCTAGTTAAAAATGTTATAATGACAGGAGAAGCTATTTTAATAATCTGTTTGTTGATAGCATCTTCACCTGGGGACACCTCCTTCAGCTTTTTTACTACTTCCTGCACCCTTTGTTCACTAACATGCGGAAATGTATGAAAACCTGTTCCAATATCTATACTATCTGGAATTTTACCTACCACCTCATCTGGTAATAAAAAACTAACTATGCTTTTGGCAATCTCTTCAACACTATTAACGAAATACTTGTTAAAATGTGTTGCTATCTCATTTGTACCAACTACAAGTCTGTTGTTAAAGTTGAGTCTATTTGATGTGTCTGTCTCTTTTCCCTTGTAGAGAAGTTTTAATATAATAGTACCTACACCTCCATGATTAGACATGATTAGACGGTGGTCAAGTCAAAAGACCTAACCAATAGTTTTTTTAGAAATTGATGTTTTGGCATTTTTCGATAGCTGGCGCCATGATGCATTGTTTGGCTAAAGGACATAACCCCAACTTTTACACAGAAATACAAAATAAAATATTATATTTGTGTTGTCCCCTTGAATCTAAAAATGGTAAAATATTATTTTTTTAATTTGTTGATGTCATAATAAAATACTTAATTTTCTAATTTTTTTTATTTTCAACCCGTTTTTTTTAAATAATTAATTTTGCAAACAATAAATTGCTTCTACATCAGAAGAGGGCAGTAATTTTTTGGCCATATCACACTTTTGTTTTGCTTACCTAGAAGATAATAGATTTACGTTTGTTCTTTAAAGGGATAAAAATATTTTATTTGATATAATATGATAAAAAAAATTATAAAAGTCAGCAAATAGTTTAAAAAAAAAGAAATAAATATTTCCCGGTAAGAAACGGTCAAAATCACAATTAAGAACACGTTCTTATCGTTTATGATCACAATACCAAATATATTGGTTGAACACAACCATAATTATCATGTTAAATTTTTTAGTGGTGATTTTTATATAAAAATTAAGAAAAATTATAATAATTAATATTTTAAAATAATTTTTTTTCCTTGTATTTAATAACATGTTGTTGTGTAAACTTAACCCATTAAAAAACACTTCGTATTAAAATAACAGCCAAGTATCTTCAACTAAAAAAAAATATGAAATCTAAAAATTCTGCACTGAAAAGTAGTGATATCAAAAAATGAGAGTAGACAGCATTTGGGGGTTCTGGTGCAGGATGTGGAGATGTGGAAATCTCAGCTACGAGTGTGAGCCTATTTTATGACGTCACATCTTGTTTTGGCGCCATTTTGTCACGTGTTTCCGGTTCCCACGCTCTAGTGTGAGCCTATTTTATGACGTCACATCTTGTTTTGGCGCCATTTTGTCACGTGTTTCCGGTTCCCACGCTCTAGTGTGAGCCTATTTTATGACGTCACATCTTGTTTTGGCGCCATTTTGTCACGTGTTTCCGGTTCCCACGCTCTAGTGTGAGCCTATTTTATAACGTCACATCTTGTTTTGGCGCCATTTTGTCACGTGTTTCCGGTTCCCACGCTCTAGTGTCAGCATATTTTAACCATTTCCGCCATTTTATCCGCCATTTTGTTCCACCATTTTATCCACCATTTTATCCGCCATTTTCTTCCGCCATATGCGTTTGACAGGGCGGCATTTTCAAACATATTTCCGGTTCCTACACTCTAGTCCAAGCTTATTTTAAACATTTCCGCCATTTTCTTCCTTCATGTCATGTGTGTTCTTCTGACGTCACTTTTTTTTTAAAATTAAAAATGTATCTCGAGGTGGATTTGAACCTGCTACCATTGGAATAGGAATCCAACGCCTTAACCACTCGGCTAATTAGGCGATGAGAGAAAGACGATGCAATAAGCATATACATAGGTGGTTAATGACCTGTGCAGCAACGTCATCCAGTTGTCAAGGTAAGTATTGGCGCAAACATTTAAACTTCGCGCTCGACTACAACGCTATCTGGGTGATAATAATTGTATTTACTAAAAGTGGTGTAGAAATTTAAATTTATATTTCATACTCGACTGTAGCACTCTCTAGGTGTCAATAATTGTATTAATTAAAAGTTTAAAACTAACGCAAAAAATTAGAATGTAAAGATAATTTGAAATTTTGTTTTGTTTTCACATAATCCAATTGATATTTGGACATTGAATCCTACATCTTATAAAGGATTGGGATGTGGATGTGAATGAGGATGTGGATGGTAGCATCTTTTTAATTATTATTATGAAATTTTAAATTGTGTTCACATATTCCAACTATTGAACAAAATATTAAATAAAGCATTGTAATGAATGCATCTCATGTCACCTGCATTTATCAAATACACTACACTGCTGAGGTAACAAGATACTCTAAAGACGCAATTGAACACCTGCATCATCACATCCGTGAGACAATTGCGACGTATATTGGACTTTGGACCCTGCATCTCATAGTTGAACGGAAATGAAATCGCTGCATCATCAATTTTAGCACCTGGTTTGAGGCTAGTTCATCCATAAGGGAGTACCTCGTACGAGACTAATATCAGGTGTATGACCTCTTGTTACAATATTAATAAGTGTTGATTGCCAAATCAATCATTCTCTTCAAATCAATCGACCAGTGCGGTTCATCTTCATATTGCATCATAAGAATTGAATTGTGTGTCTAAAGTGAATTTTTCAAGCGGTGTGTTTTATCCGAGTGTTCATCATTGTTTAATTATAATTATCATTACAAAGTTTTTATTTCTTCAAGTTTGTGTTACAAAGATTTGAGGTAAGTTTTTTTCACTTTCAAGCAAAATAGGTATTTATAACAAATATAATTTTATGAATAGAATTTAATGTTTGCATTTTATTTTTTACAGGTTACACTTGTGTGATTTCCTAACAATCGGTTTCATTTTGTGGAGCGAGAGAGAACAGCGACTTTCACACATTCTGGTGAGTTATTCTTAATTTTTAAAAGAAGTTAAATGGATGTCTTAAATTATTTCTACATTTTAGGTAAACTTATTATCATTTTTTTATTTACAGTTTCTGGATTTGCTGCGAAACATTTTTCGTCTTCCGTCTTCGAAGGGAAAAACCAAGAGTTTAATCAAGGTACGTTTAAATAATAATTTTAAAGATAAAGTTGAATAACAATTAGGTCATACATTTCTATATTGGAAAATAATTAAATTATTTCTACATTATAGGTAAACTAATTTTAATTTTTTTAATTTACAGTTTCCGGAATTGCTGCGAAACATTTTCGTCTTCCGTCTTCATAGGAGAAAACCAGCAGTTTAATCAAGGTACGTTTAAATGATAATTTCAAAGAGAAAGTTAAATAGCAATTAGGTAATACATTTCCATATTGGAAAATACATTTTTACAAATATTTTTATTTTATTTTTGTAGAGAGATGGAGAACTTCAAGTGCGAGGAGTGCAATGCCAGCTTCAAGCGCAAAGATAGTCTGAAGCGGCATGGCAGGGTGCATAGTAAGGGGGAGAAGTCAACGTTCCCCTGTACAATTTGTGCCGTTACGTTTACTTTAAACTCAAATTTAAAACGTCACAAACTGGCTATGCATCCTTCCACTCCTCCATCTGCTGGCAACACTTCAACAGCTCTTCACACGTGTACTCTCTGCAACGCATCGTTCAACCGCAGGGATAATCTGCAGGCCCATGTCAAGTATCATAAGCCCCCGAGTACTTCAAACACGGGGGTTCGACATGTCGACGACCCAGCTCCACCATCAACTCCTGGGCCGTCAACATCATCGGTGCCTGCAGATGAACCCGACCAGTACACGTGTGAAGTGAGTAGTGCTTTCCGAGGTAAAGTTAAGACCTATACCTATAAAGGAGGTGAAGACAGTAGTGACGTTGAACATGATTCTTTAGATGTTTTAAAATTTGTTTCGGACAGAATGGACACGGTGAGAGTGAAATTAGCAAAAGATTTAGAAGTGTTTAAAGGTGTAAAATGGTACTTAAGTTTAGTGGTTCAATTTAAAAAGAATCAGGGTGAAGATGAGGTCATCACAAAAGCATGTTTTAGGAGTAAGAATAGTGTTTTAATTTATAATATGGATGAGTTTGACGAACAATTTAATGTAGCTTTTTCATCCATGGCTAAAGCATGTCAGAATTTCCAACGTGAAGGGAGCGGTTGGATCGTAGATAGAGTTTTACAATTAGAATTAAAATCAGTCAAATATGCTCCATTAGCTGCCAGTAGTTATATGCTCCTACCACCTAAATTATATTATACAAAATCGATTATAAATGTAAAAAATGACGACCAAAAGTGTTTCTTATGGAGCATTTTAGCCTATCTTCACCCTCCAGCATTTAATGCAGAACGTGTAAATAATTATGTTAATTTAGAATCTAGTGTAAATATGAGTGGAATAGAATACCCTGTAAAAATTAGTAACATAGATAGATTTGAGAAACAAAACACGTCCATTTCCGTAAATGTATATGGTGTAATGCCCGATAAATTCGGCAATTATAAAATAGTGTACCCCCTTAGAATTACGAAAGAAAATAGAGATAATCATATAAATTTATTATTCATGTCCGACGAGGAAAATTCTCATTACTTCCTCATCAAGGACCTCAGTCGCCTTCTTAGTTCACTGACCAAACATAGATGTAGAGCATATTATTGTCATCGTTGTCTGCATAGATTTTCCACGGAGGAAAGGCTTGAAGCGCATCACACCCTCTGCGACTCACACGACCCTCAAAGAATTGTTATGCCTCAGGAGGGTAAAAATTCCATGACGTATAGCGAAAGAGGTTTTTCATTTAAAGCACCTTTCACTATATATGCGGATTTTGAGTGTTTTGTGAGGAAGTTGAATGGTTGTGAACCTGATGATGCACGATCACATACGCATAAGACTGCTCTGCATGATCCTTCGGGATATGCCTTCGTTGTGATTGATGCGGAGGGAAAAGCATTCGAGCCACCTCGTGTGTACAGTGGTGATAATGTTGTGGATCATTTTCTTAATTCACTTCTGGTCATGCAGGAGAAATTATTGAAAATAATGTTCAAAATTATCCCTCTTAAGATGACAGATGAAGACGAGATTTCCTTTGCACAGGCCACCATGTGTAGCATTTGTGAAAAGCCTCTGGACGATGTTGATCGTGTTCGTGACCATGATCACATAACTGGCAAATTTAGGGGTGCAGCACATAATGAATGTAATATAAATGCACCTCAAGCCGAGCATATTCCTGTAATATTTCATAATCTTCGAAATTACGATTCACATCTCATTATGCAAGGCATTGGCAAAATTCAAAATCAGAAAATCATTGTAATCCCCAACAATACAGAGAAGTATGTGTCATTCTCATTGGGGCAGTTAAGATTCATTGACTCTTTTCAATTCATGAGCACTTCTCTAGATTCACTAGTCAAAAATCTTGTCAACTATGGTTCTGACAGATTCAAAATTTTAAAATCATTCTTCAGTGAAGACCTTCTCCCTCTACTCTTGAGGAAAGGTGTATTCCCATACAGTTATTTTGATTCAGAAGAAAAGCTGATGGAAGGTTGCCTACCCCCTAAATCTGCCTTTAAGAATGATCTCACTGAAGAGGACATCAGTGATGATGATTACGAACACGCCCAAAATGTTTGGAGGAGTTTTGAAATGAAACACATGGGAGAGTATCAAGATCTCTATGTGTTAACTGATGTACTGCTACTAGCGGATGTGTTTGAAAACTTTCGAACACTTTGCCTCGCCAACTATCAACTTGATCCTTGCCACACATACACTGCTCCGGGTCTGGCATGGGAGGCTTGCCTCCGCATGACCAAGGTAGAGTTAGAGTTATTTACAGACCCCGATATGTATTTGTTCATGGAGGAGGGTGTCAGGGGCGGTGTGGCAACGATCACGACGCGATTTTCGGAAGCTAATAATAAATACATGGATGATTTCGATGCCGATAAACCTTCGAAATATATCATTTATTGGGATGTGAATAATTTGTACGGTGTTGCGATGTCAGATTTCCTCCCCATCCGTGATTTCAAGTGGATGAGTCCGGCAGAAATCAGGAAAACTGACTTTACAACTGTTGCAGATGACTCTGATAAAGGATATATTTTGGAGGTTGATCTCAAATATCCAAAAGAATTACATGACAAGCACAACGATTACCCTTTGGCACCTGAGCGAAAATGTGTGTCTGAAAGTGAACTCTCACCTTATGCCAAGCAACTCTCAGACGACCTGAAACTTGGTCATTCTAAAATCAAAAAGCTGATTCCAAATTTGGAAAACAAAGAAAAGTATATTGTACACTACAAGAACTTGAAGCAATACACTTCTCTTGGCTTGAAATTGACAAAAATTCACCGCGTTCTAGAATTCACACAAACGCAATGGTTGAAACAATATATTGATTTCAATACAGCGCAACGTGTGAAGGCACAGAATGATTTTGAAAAAGACTTTTTTAAATTAATGAACAACGCTGTTTTCGGCAAAACTATGGAAAATGTCAGAAATCGGGTAAACGTCACGCTTATCAATGATGAGAAACAAATGTTAAAATATGCGGCAAACCCTGCATTCGAAAGATTTGAAATATTTTCCAACAATCTAGTTGCAGTACAGTGTAAGAAAATCTGTCTGAAACTAAATCGACCAATCTATGCAGGCTTCAGTATTTTAGATTTAAGTAAAACCATCATGTATGATTTTCACTATAATTATGTAAAAACTAAATACAATCAAAATTCAAAATTATTATTCACAGACACAGACTCACTGTGTTATGAGATCCAGACTGATGATCTATATCAAGACATGGCCAATGACATTTCGCTATTTGATACTTCCAATTTGCCGAAAGATCACTTCCTTTTTTCCAACACTAATAAAAAGGTGTTGGGAAAAATGAAAGACGAGTCGGACGGTAGAATTGTGAAGGAATTTGTGGGTTTAAGGGCAAAAATGTACAGTCTCTTGGAGTTGGACGGTAGAAACAAAAAGGTTGGTAAAGGCATAACTAGAGCCACAATGAAAAAATATGTTACTCATCAAAAGTATAGAGCCGCCTTATTTGAAAAATGTGTACAAAGTGAGAAAATGATGTCCATCCGTAGCTTCAAACATGAAATATTTACTGTCAGTCAGAGGAAGAGTACACTATCACCGTTCGACGACAAGAGATACATTCTACATGATGGTTTCAACACCCTAGCATACGGTCATTTTAGAATAGACACGGAAATGGACATAGATTAGAGAATTTAGAATTAGTTATAATAATATCACATCAACATCACATCAATGTCAATGTACCTGTTAACATGACACATGTTTGTAAAATACATGTTTTATTCTAAACTTATGTTTTTTATGAATAATTTGTTTCCCTTCTTCACTCTCAATCCTCATTCCTTGACAATTTATGATTTTCAAAAAATATTATAAATTTATCAACAAATATATTTTAATCTCATTCAACAAAATGGATCCAACCTGGAAGGTTCCTTTTACAGCTTTGATTGCGGGGCCCACATCATGTGGCAAGTCTTATTTTATACGCCGTTTTTTAACAAATTTGGATTCTATGGTAGATGAACCTATAAAAAATATTATTTGGTGTTTTGCCGAGTGGCAGAGTTTATATGAATCTATTCAAGATCCACGAGTCAAGTTCCACGAGGGAATTATTAATCCTGCCGACTTGTCTGCATCTTCCGGGGCTCAAATTTTGATTATCGATGATCTAATGCGAGAAGCAGATGATAGGGTTGTGGACTTGTTTACCAAAATCTCACATCATCGTAAAGTGAGTGTATTTCTCATTTCTCAAAATATTTTTAATCAAGGTAAGGGACGACGTGATATCTCTTTGAATGCCCACTATATTATTCTTTTTAAAAATCCTCGTGATAAGTCTCAAATTTTACATCTCGCAAGGCAGGTATGCCCTAGAAACATGAAACATGTGCAAGAATCTTTCGAAGATGCAACGAGTCAACCTCACGGCTATATTCTATTTGATTTTACACAGACTTGCCCCGAGAATATGAGATTGCGCACTCATATTTTCCCTGATGATGAGGCCTGTGTTGTATACACACCAAAATCTACTAAATGACACTACATTGTCATAAAAGCTTCATTTCATCACGATGACTGACTCAACGAGGAGGTATAGTGAACTCCTCAAGGCATTGAGTAAAGCAACCCCTGCTATGCGCAAGAGTATATTAAAATCAGCAGATAAAGGTTTGACTCAATCAATTTGTGCTTGTGTATTAAACACATTAAAAGGTCGTGTTCTCTTGAAACCCTCTCAGAAGAATAAACTTCGTCGTCATAAGAAGTTCTTACGAAAAATTGCACGCAAGGGTGATAGCTGGAAAACTAAGAAAAAAATTTTGGTTCAGTCTGGTGGTGCGTTTCTCCCACTTTTGATTGCTCCGCTTATTAGTGGACTTTTGGGAAGTATTTTTAACTCATCATCATCATAATCATTATGGATAATACTAAAAAGATGATTCTTGTAAACCCAGAGAGTATGCAACGACTTCAACAACCGCAAATACATCCTCTCAATGATACATTATCATCTCTTGATAGAGATAAACATCAAATACTTCACGCTAGCAAAATTTCTGATGATGAAAAATGGCGTAAATATTATGAAGTTCTACAAAGGTATTTATATTTTGTAAATGAAGCCCGTCAACCTATTTCTGTGGAGATACGTCCTGAAAAAGTTGAAACTCACCCTGGAATCCCTGTGAAGAAGATGGTGGAAGAGGATGAAGATGATGCAGTTTTTGAAGAACCCATGAGAACACAAGTGTTACAAGCTGTTCCTGGCACTTTTAAAAGAAAAGCTGGACTTATTTTCGATAAGCTGGCATCATCTGATGCTATTTCATGGGATGATTCGGGACTTGTCAGTGTGAACGGTGTGAAAATTTTCGGTTCCACAATCACAGATTTGATATCTGATCTTGTTCGCAATCGTCGAGGAGAAACAGAACCGATTGGTTGGAACATGTTTGCCAAAATTCTCACCGACATAAATCTACCACTCACACTTATAGGGAACATTCGAAGAAGAGAAGACATTCTTCAGCGATACCGTCAACTGAACAGACCTCTACCATCACCTTCGGAGAAGCCATCAAAACGAACAAGAGGAGCAACTTCTATGGGAGATTGGGATGAATTTGTGTTTAAATGAATTCTAAAATATGTAAAAGATTGTCTCGTATTTATAATGATCCTGGGCATCCAGCTGGATTTTCTACTTTAAATGCACTGTGGAAGGCAACTAATAAAGAGATTCCTAAAAAAATTATTTTGCAATGGCTTCAATCTCAAGATACTTATAGTTTACATAAACCTGTTCGAAAAAGATTTAAACGTAACCGATACATAGTCAACAGCATTGATGAACTATGGCAGGCTGATTTAAATGATATGAGATCACTCAGTAAATTTAATGATAAATACAACTATTTGTTATCTGTAATTGATGTATTCAGTAAATTTGCTTGGTTGATTCCTCTTAAACAAAAGACAGGTAAAGAAGTGTCTCAGGCTTTCGCAAAGATTTTCAAACAAAGTAAGCGTAAACCTGTTCGCATACAGACCGATAAAGGCCGAGAATTTAAAAATTTACATTTTCAAAAATTTCTCACCAAAAATAATGTTCATTTTTACTACACAAATAACCCTGACACCAAAGCGTGTATAGCTGAGAGGCTCAACCGATCAATCAAGGAAATTATGTGGAAGTATTTTACATTAAAGAACACGTATCGCTACATAAATGTACTACCAAAACTGATGAATGCTTATAATCATCGAGTGCATAGGTCAATTGGTATGATGCCAGCTGCGGTGAGTGACAAAAATGCTCTTGAAGTTTGGCGTCATCTTTATAAAGATAATGAAATTGAGAGTAGGAAACGATCTAAACCTAAATTAAAGGTAGGTGATTATGTGCGTATCAGTAGAGAAAAAATAATTTTTGATAAGGGTTACGAACAAAATTGGTCTGACGAAATATTCAAAGTCATTTGTATTGTTGATCGACACCAAGTGGTGTATAGAATTGAAGATTTAGAAGGTGAGGAAATTGTTGGAACGTTTTATGAAAAAGAATTGCAAAAAGTTACGAAGGGTGATAATTCTCTTTACAAAATACATAAAATCATACGCAAAACGGGGCAGGGCGTCAGTGAGAAAGTTTTGGTTCAGTGGAAGGGTCTGCCTGCCAAATTCAACTCTTGGATATTAGCTTCTGACATTCAAAAAATATGAATCGTTCTCTCTACATGACGTTGCCTAGCAACAGTTCGATGAAAATGTATAAGGATAATACGACAGCAAATTTTGTCACTCAATTGCAGGAACCTGTAAAATTATCAGGAGGTCCCTGGGAGGTAGCTTTGGTTGAACTTCATTACCCACAAACGCTGTTCAATGTGACTAAAGGTCAAAATTATGTTGGTGTTTCACGAAAAACTATTCTAGGAAAGAAAAAAACTAGGGTATATGAAAGAGTGGACATAAAGCCGGGCTACTATGCAACTGGTGACATGTTGTTGAAAACTATCAATGATGCAATAAAACACCTGGATATCAGCATTGCACCGCTCAGCGATTTGAATGCAAGCGGCTGTATTTCTGTGAAGAATAGTAAAGATGAAGAGCATGAAGTAAATTTTGCGCCTAATCTCGCTATTCAATTGGGTTATGAACACAACATTACAAATGGCGTGTGTCCATTAGTCGGTAGAGCAATAGATGTTGATGCTGGAACTCCCAAATCTATCTTTGTGTATTGTAATGTAATAGAACCTCAAATCGTAGGGGACGTGGTTGCTCCGCTATTACGTATTGTCAATACACAATATAAAACTCACAAATTTGGTGAACAAGTCACTCAAAGATTTTTAAATTTACTCTACGTTCCGGTTATGATTCATGAGATTAGAAGCATCGAAATTGATTTAAGAGGAGACACTGGTGATTCGTTACCATTTCAAGCTGGAACTTCTGCTGTGGTGCTTCATTTTCGCCACCGATCATAATGGATGTGGAACTTTATACAAAATTTTACCGAGACCAGGCTGGAGGAAGATTGAATGTTTATCATGGTGCAAGTTATCAACGTGGTCATGGGTTTGCAAGCTTCTTCAAAGGGTTGTTTAAATCTGCTATTCCTCTACTAAGAAGCGGTGCTCGTGTTGTTGCTCATGAGACGGCTAGAACGGGAGCAAATTTTCTGGGTGATTTAGTTGAGAATAAACCTGTGAAAGAATCATTTCATAGGCGAGTCGGTGAAGCAGGTGCAAATCTCAAACGAAAAGTAGAAGACAAATTTCAAAATATGACTGGTGATGGGATAAAAAGGTTGAAGAGGTTACGCATTCTTCAGTGTCAGAGCAAACGTAAGAGGAACAAGATCTCTCCGAAAAAAACTCTAAACATCAAGCCTAAAAAGAAGAAGGTGGTTAAAAAGACAAAGAAGAAGAAGACGACAAATACACCTGGTTGTTTTACAGACATTTTTGCATAATCATGTCTCTTATGCATGCAGAATCCGAAAAGGCGATGAAATCGGAATTGAATATTTTTGAAGTTCCATCGACTCAAATTTGTCTTGAGAGAGGTGATTGGTATCCTTATAAACCCATTGCTGCAATGACAGAATTTGCCCCATTTGAATTTGTTGTTCCTGCACAAGGTGAGGAATACATAGATATAGGTCAATCTCTGCTTGCACTTCAAGCAAAAATTGTGAATGCAGATGGCTCGCCGCTTGCAACTCTTGTCAAAAAATCAGATGGTGCTGTTCAAACGGCTGCTGCTGTGGTGGCGCCCGTCAATAATTTCATGCATTCTCTGATTGCTCAGTTTGAGATGACTTTAAACGGAAAACTTCTCCCTTCATCAAATAATAACTATGCCTATCGTTCATTTTTTGAGAATTGTATGCACTTTGGTCCCTCTGCTAAGAGTTCACATAGAACATGTCAACTTTGGTATAAAGATACTGCTGGATTTATGGAGGATTTTGATAAGAATTTAGGGCTTCAGAAACGAAAAAAGTATACAGATGGAAGTCAAATTGTGGATATGATTGGAAATATTCATGGCGATTTGTTCAATCAAGACCGTCTCATACCAAATGGTGTGGAGTTACGCATGAAGTTTATCAAGAGCAGAGATTCGTTTCATCTCATGGCCGGCTCCAATGCATCCTTCAAGACAATCATCACTGATGCTACTCTTTTTGTGCGAAAAGTTCGCGTGAATGAGTCTGTTATGATTGCACAAAATATTGTTTTAGAAGGAGCCAATGCAAAATATCCTCTAACAAGAGTAGATGTCAAGCTGGTAACTATCCCAGCAGGAATACAAAGCAAGGAAATAGGCAATTTATTCATGACGGGTAATCCGAAGAAAATTATCATTGGACTTGTCTCCAATGCAGCTGTTAACGGGAGCTATACAAAGAATCCCTTCAACTTTCAACATTTTGGATTAAACCACTTCTGCATGTATGCGGATGGTCAACAAATCCCAGCTAAACCACTGCAACCCGACTTTGATACTAACCAATATGTCGCCTGCTATCATACATTGTTTTCTGGGAATGGTATTCACTTTAAGGATCGAGGTATTGATATTTCTCGTGAAGAATATCCAAATGGAATCTTTTTATTGGCCTTTGACCTGAGTCCAGACCTCTCTTGTAATGAAAATCATTATAGTCTGCAACACAACAAGAATTTACGCATCGATCTTCGTTTTAAAGAAGCACTTAAAGAAGCTATCGATGTGATTGTATATGCAGAGTTTGATAATATTCTAGAGATAGATCGCAATCGAAATGTGATTGTCGACTATAGTAATTAATATTGTTTGAATATTGTAGTGTTTGAAATGGTATAATAAAATTGATATATTGAAATGTATTTGTGTTTTTTATTCAGTCTTAGCCCAACCCTCATCATGAGTTGTACTATTGATTTCGAGACGGTGGCTGTCGGCTACGATACTCATGTTGTGAAAGAAATTGCTGTTGTTGACAACATAACCAAAAAATCAAAACAGTGGATTTTAGAAAATGGATCGTACGGCGAAAGAAGTCCGTCGATTCTGGTATTTGATGACTCTAGTGAAACAAATTTTACTGGTTTCACGTACGCAAACTGCAGAGCTAGAGATGAAGCATTAAAAATCATGATTTTCACTCACTGTCTGGGTTATAAACTAAAATATACCAGAGGCAGAACAAATGTGAAATATTTAGACAACATCTTCTGGAAAAATGTTATTGATTTGAATGATTTCGAGTATGACTCATCGTCATCATTTCCATACGAAGAAATAAAGTGTTACGTCCATGGTGTGCATATTGGTTTTGCGGGTGAAATGTGCTCTCTGAAAAGTGCAATGAAGCTGTCACAGTGGTGTGTTGCAAACAGTGAAAAAACCGACATGTTTCAACTGGAGCCAAGATTGAAATCATTTGCATCATTCCCGAATGACAATGTCACCGCACGCGACTTGGCCGAGGCTGGGTTATATTACACGTTTCATGGAGACAAAGCTGCCTGTCCATCATGTGGGGTCGTGATACATAAATGGTTGCCTCAAGACATCCCGTTTTATGAACATAAACACTGGAGCCCTGATTGTATGTTCATTCGAGGTTTACCTATGGATGCGAAGAGTACTGTTGTTAAGGATTAATTTAAAATGTATGCAAATGTATTAAAAAATGCACTTTCTCAAGATAAATATTCTAAAGATTTATTTATTGGTGTTTTTGCTGCTGATACACTACCTAAACATGTGGGTCGTCCGATTCAATTGATTGCCAATACCGACATAGCAAGGTGCAAGGGTCAACATTGGGTCGCTTGTCACATTAATACGCATGGAAATGGGGAATTTTTTTGTAGTTTTGGCTATCCCCCGCTCATTCGACAACACCGTCAATTTCTAAATCAACATTGTAAAAGCTGGACATATAATCGTATTCCACTACAAAGCGTTACATCAAATGTTTGCGGTGAATATTGCGCTATTTTCCTAGCTCATAGAGCTAGAGGGAAAACACTAAATTCGTTTCTCAAACATTTTAATAAAAAATCACCTGAAAAAAATGATCGACTCGTGAGATCAACCTATTTTAAAATATTCGGCCACTGCATGAAACATGACACCGGATATGGTGGACAGTGCTGTTGCGCACGTGCAATCAAAAAATAATGCGCATTTCATAGGAGAGGTCAATGTCCTGCATTTCCTGTTCAAACCTGTCTTGTTTCAAAGTAAAAATGCTGACGATTACATTTTGTTAGATTCAATTTGATTTGCGATTTACCATGAAAGAGGTCAGTTACCTCTGAAGATTTATCGAAGATAGTTGAAATTGTATATTTAAAAAAAAATGGAAATCACTCCAGCAATAGACGAAAAACCATTTCTCGGTGTTGTGCAATCACTTTTCTATGTGAATCCATATCGATCAAAACTGATTATCGTTGGGCTGAATGCTGAAGATGAATTTACACCGTTTGTTAAAATAATTTCATCGATAAATGGTTCTGGTGTGATTATATCGTTTTTGGAATGGACAGAATTTTTGGAAGAACTCAAGATGTGGACCACATATGCGTTTATCATCGATGTTCGAGATTCACCTCAAAAAGTGTTTGATAATCATACCATGTTTGTCGAAGAAAATGTTCATGGGAAATATATCGGTTTAAAAAGTATAAGTAATGTGAATTTCGGTGTGATTTTAAGTGAAAGGACATGTAGAGAAATTCTGAAGCAATCAGAAGCCATCACTTTTACTCTTACACAAGTCAAAGATAGAAGCAGTGGTGTTAAGAATGCGTATTGTAGATTTGTGAAAACAAATTTAAATAATTATCTAAAAACACGATTAATTAAAAAATCTGATGTTAATAGAGATGATTTGTCCCAGTTTGTTAAAACTATTGTGAAAATGGATAATCAACGTGATAAAATCAATCAGAGAGTTGTGTTTGAATTAGGAATGGATTTTTTATTAAAAGAAATGAATCTTGAAATTTCAAAGAAATGCTAACTATTGTATAATATTTAGTGAGTGATTGCCCAACTTTGTGTTTCGTGAGAATAATACGTCATCAATATTTTGTTTGTAAATTGATGAATTGACAACATCAAGAAGCGGATGTCTCTTGACATTTCACGAGTCGTCATCAGTACAGCCTTCAACCTTCAACGGTCGACATCGTTCAACACTTTGCTCTTCGCTGCAGTAAATCATCTCAACATAACAATGGTGAGTAATTACATTTACAATATTAGGATATATTTGTATTAAATTTAAATCAAAGCATTCGTAAAACACTTTTCTTTCGTTGATTTGTTTTAGACGTTCGTAGAGAAATTCAACAATGTGGGAAGCGGGAACATCTCAGCTATGATTCCAGTGAAGAAAATATGTGAAATGGAGCACCTGATGTGGTACACCATCGAAGAAATGAAACGTGTCAAGACAAAATATGGTCCATCTCTCCTGGCAACAGTTTCCTTTGTCTCGGAATGGCAACCAAAAATAGGAGAAGAGCAACATTATGCAATCAAAATTTTTTTACCAAAACGTTTCAACGATGTATTTACTGATGATGATTTGAAGGAAATTAACGAAAAACGTTTATATCAAATTCAGTATGAAGGACAAGATCACTCCAACAGTTATGCTCTACAATTAAGAAAAAAGTAAATTGTAACAATATTTGATATGACGTAAAATTTATAATATTTTGAATGTATCACTTTATATTATGCTTTCAATAGTGAACACAATATGAAAAACATGTGCCGAGATCTTTTAGGGGAGCTTATGAAAAAATATCAAGTTGTGACTAGAATCCTATTTGAAATTTTTATATGAAACGAAGTTAAATTAATTGTCAAGAACTTGGTATTTATTTATAAGCAAACTTAACCGACCCATTATTAAGAGTAAACATATTTTCACCTTCTCTTATCTTCATCCTCATCATCACCCCCACCCCATCCACATCCTCATCCTCATCCTCATCCTCATCCTCATCCTCATCCTCATCCTCATCCACATCCTCATCCTGGCTAGATACCCGGTTTTGATTCTGCTGTGTATTAATAAAAATTATAATGTCCCCGTATAAGTGACGACATATTGCAACATACCTTCGTTGGCTCATTAGCTCAGTTGGTTAGAGCGTTGTGCTCATCGTGCAAAAGTCGTGGGTTCGATCCCCACATGGGCTACATTTTTTTAAAGTCAGTCGACATACAAAATGATTTAGTTTTTGCGCCACTTCTCATGAATACAATTATTGTCTCCTAGATAGCGTTGTAGTTGAGCGCGAAATATAAATTCAAATTTTTGTGCCGCTTTTAGTAAATACAATTAGTGTCACCTAGATAGCGTTGTAGTCGAGTCAAGTTTAAATTCAAATTTTTTGTGCCGCTTTTCGTGATTGTAATTATTATCACCTAGATAGCGCTGTAGTCGAGCGCGAAGTTTAAATGTTTGCGCCAATACCTACCTTGACAACTGGATGACGTTGCTGCACAGGTCATTAACCACCTATGTATATGCTTATTGCATCGTCTTTCTCTCATCGCCTAATTAGCCGAGTGGTTAAGGCGTTGGATTCCTATTCCAGTGGTAGCAGGTTCAAATCCACCTCGAGATACATTTTTAATTTAAAAAAATGACGTCAGAAGAACACACATGACATGAAGGAAGAAAATGGCGGAAATATGCTCGAGCTAGAGTGTAGGAACCGGAAATACGTTTGAAAATGCCGCCCTGTCAAACGCATATGGCGGAAGAAAATGGCGGATAAAATGGTGGATAAAATGGCGGAACAAAATGGCGGATAAAATGGCGGAAATGGTTAAAATATGCTGACACTAGAGCGTGGGAACCGGAAACACGTGACAAAATGGCGCCAAAACAAGATGTGACGTCATAAAATAGGCTCACACTAGAGCGTGGGAACCGGAAACACGTGACAAAATGGCGCCAAAACAAGATGTGACGTCATAAAATAGGCTCACACTAGAGCGTGGGAACCGGAAACACGTGACAAAATGGCGCCAAAACAAGATGTGACGTCATAAAATAGGCTCACACTCGTAGCTGAGATTTCCACATCTCCACATCCTGCACCAGAACCCCCAAATGCTGTCTACTAATGAGCCAAGTCAAAACTTTATTTGAAAATCAAAAAATACTTGGCGCATCGTGTATATAAAAAGCTTGGAAGTATAGGCCAATTATAAAATATACATAAAATATCCAAATACATAGTACACCTATAATGCCCTAAAAAAACGATGCGCCAAGTATTTTTTGATTTTCAAATAAAGTTTTGACTTGGCTCATTTTTTGATATCACTACTTTTCAGTGCAGAATTTTTAGATTTCATATTTTTTTTTAGTTGAAGAGACCTACATATACCTACATTTGATATACCTACGATTGTATACCTACATATGAAAATATCAATAGAATAATCCAAAACTATGTATAATACGACTGTAGATGGAAATAAATCAATTTGATTGAATTTTTCTAATATTTTCTAATAATAAAAATAGTGTATTTGACATAATTTATACAATTTCAATAATACAAAGAAGAAAGTCTTGCCATTGACAGGGCAGTGTTCAAGTGACTGACCAATGAGCGACGTGATCGACTAAAACGTCAGTGAAATTCTTATCGTGAACGAACTTTACAAGTTTATTAAATAATGTGTACACAATTCAAATAAATATTACCAATATTCTTAATAATTTTCCAAGAATGTATTCAATTATGTCCATTGAATCGTTATAAGACAGTTCACCGCATAAATAATAAAACCAGTCAATAAGGAAAGTACTAATTCCAATCTGCGAATATGTTGTAGAATAAGCAAAATAGTGGAGTAAAGATGTCTAAAATTAGTGCGTTTGTGATACTATTCGTGAAAATTGGTACCCTTACTAATTTGAGTATGGGGAATCCAAAAATCGATGGCACCAACCTGAGTAATTAATACTTTCTGCGTAATTAGCATAATTAGCATTATTAATAAACATGGATAAAACAATATATAATTTTATAATATGACCTTTATGGGTATCCATCGAAAGCTCGTCATGTCTACAATATATATAAATCATAAAAAGTTAAATTTTTTCATTCACATAATAATTAACCGTATAATTAATTATTTTATAAAAATCGTCATTCAACAAAAAGCTTAAAATTACCCTCTCAGATTTTGATAAAACTTGGTAGGATTGGTCACAAGCCCAAAGTAACACATAGGTCTTTTTTGGTTTGTTCATTTATTGGGTACTTTTGGATTTCCAGGCCCTCAAATAATCAAAATTTTGATTTCCATTCCTTCACTTGAATTGTTCTAACTTTTACACCGTTCAACTCAAAAGCTTCGTCTTTTTCTAATTATGTGAAACTTATTGCTAGGGACTAAGAAGTAAGTACATTTAAGGGGGGAAAAGTCAAAATTTTGGCTTTCAAATTGCCTATTCACAAAAAAGTATTTTTTGCAATTTATTGAGTAATTAGTGCGTTTGTGAAAATTGGTGAAAATTGGAAAACGTGAAAATTGGTACCCTTACTAATTCGAGTATAAGAAATCCAAAAATCGATGGCACCAACCTGAGTAATTATTACTTTCTGCGTAATTAGCATAATTAGAATAGTTAATAAAATCGACATAAAAATTACATTATTATATAACGTGGTCTTCATGGGTATCTAAAGAAAGCTTGTAATGTCCACAATGCATATTATCGCCAAAAGTTAATTATAGTCATTAACATAATAATTAATCCACTAATTAATTCATCTGATTAAAATCGCCATATTCACACAAGGCTGAGATCAAAAATGTTTATGATGAGATCAAAAACAAGGTTTGTAATTTAAGCTTATAAGTAGTATAAACAATTAATCCAAATTTTGTGTTTAGTTCCTAATTAGCATAATTAATTATGCGTAATTAATTATGCTAATCTCACATTTTGATAGAAATGTCACTTGATATTCAACAAAATTGAGGTTTTGAAAATTATTTTGATTTTATGTAATTAATTGCAATTAAATTAAAATTAATTAATTAATAGAAAATTGTATATTTTTGATACGCAACCAAAGGTGGTTATTCAACACAAGTGACCTATTTGTGATATTAAAACTTCAATTTTGTTGAATATCAAGTAACATTTCTATCAAAATGTGAGATTAGCATAATTAATTACGCATAATTAATTGAACTAAACACAAAATTTGGATTAATTGTTTATACTACTTATAAGCTTAAATTACAAACCTTGTTTTTGATCTCATCATAAACATCTTTGATCTCAGCCTTGTGTGAATATGGCGATTTTAAACAGATGAATTAATTAGTGGATTAATTATTATGTTAATGACTATAATTAACTTTTGGCGACTAATATGCATTGTGGACATTACAAGCTTTCTTTAGATACCCATGAAGACCACGTTATATAATAATGTAATTTTTATGTCGATTTTATTAATTATTCTAATTATGCTAATTACGCAGAAAGTATTAATTACTCAGGTTGGTGCCATCGATTTTTGGATTTCTCATACTCGAATTAGTAAGGGTACCAATTTTCACGTTTTCCAATTTTCACCAATTTTCACTAACGCACTAATTACTCAATAAATTGCAAAAAATAATTTTGTGAATAGGCAATTTGGAAGCCAAAATTTTGACTTTTCCCCCCTTAAATGTACTTACTTCTTAGTCCCTAGCAATAAGTTTCACACAACTAGAAAAAGACGAAGCTTTTTAGTTGAACGGTGTAAAAGTTAGAACAATTCAAGTGAAGGAATGGAAATCAAAATTTTGATTATTTGAGGGCCTGGAAATCCAAAAGAACCCAATAAATGGACAAACCAAAAAATACCTATGTGTTACTTTGGGCTTGTGACCAATCCTACCAAGTTTTATCAAAATCTGAGAGGGATATTTTAAGCATTTTGTTGAATGACGATTTTTATAAAATAATTAATTATACGGTTAATTATTATGTGAATGAAAAAATTTAACTTTTTATGATTTATATATATTGTAGACATGACGAGCTTGCGATGGATACCCATAAAGGTCATATTATAAAATTATATATTGTTTTATCCATGTTTATCAATTATGCTAATTATGCTAATTACGCAGAAAGTATTAATTACTCAGGTTGGTGCCATCGATTTTTGGATTCCCTATACTCAAATTAGTAAGGGTACCAACTTTCACGAATACTATCGCAAACGCACTAATTTGCCATTATATAGGACATCTTGACTCCACTAAAATACTTACTATGAAAACAAAAAGCAAACAAATGGAACAAATAATCTGACATTTCCTGATTATTTTGAAAACATTCTATGTAGAATTTCAAACATTTTCAAATTAATTTCAAAACATTATTTCGTGCACATTGCGAATAATTTAATGCGCGTATTTCACAAGATTCGGATATTTTAAAAACGATAGTGATGCATTCTAATGTTATTAATTTATTGAGTTATTGTTTCACTGACTTATAGTATAAAGTGTAAAATAGGTAACAAAACATTATGTACGTCTACTTTCGGCGCTTTAACTCTTCTGATTTTCTGCTTTTAAACTAATTATTTCCATTGGAAAATTACACTTAGACACATAGCAGACTTTAACTTTCACAACACGTATTATACCTACATAATAAAATCTTTCGGATAAGGCAAAATATTAATATTAATATATATGATAATAAAATATTGTCCAAAACTGTAACCGAAAAATATTATTATGAACTAGAAAAATTTTCATTTCACTTTATTGATCATTATCATAAACAAATTATAAAATACATTTAGTGGATTATTTAGCAATTCAATTATGCTTTTCAAATAAATAGAGACAAAATTGTACCAAGATAAACCACAAAATAACTTCAACCTTTATATCGGGATCTTGAAAATTACAAGAATGAACCGTGTCCAATTTACTGATGAACAGTAACTCCATCTTCAGAGCAAGAATATAATCGATTCATATTCAACATCGTCTCAAACACTCCAAGAGCAACGCATCAAATAAATCAGACACACGAATGTCAAAATAAACCAGAACTGAAATATTTCAATGAATGATCCATTATTATTCACGACCCTTGCCTAATATCGTGTTTCTTTTCTCTCCAGCACCGCGGTAAAGTAGTCTTAATTTAAATTTTTTGGTACTATATTATGTGTCATTGGAATCTCTTGTTTTATCTTATGTAGTCAGCTTTGTCATATCTCATTGTTCTTTTCACAAAATAAATTGTATGCCTATCTGAATGCGCAAACCAACTTTAAATATATTATATTTCTTTGTGTTCAGTTTTTCAACACTTTTTAAATTCAAAATATGAAAAGTCAACTATCAATTGAGCAATCATCATTTTGTTTATGTTTTAAAGGTAATTCTTATAAGATT
The DNA here is from genome assembly GCA_934045905.1 of Leuctra nigra. Classification (NCBI taxonomy): domain Eukaryota; kingdom Metazoa; phylum Arthropoda; class Insecta; order Plecoptera; family Leuctridae; genus Leuctra; species Leuctra nigra. The sequence continues at coordinate 8,757,570 of OW203773.1, forward strand.
CATGTGAATTAGGATTATTTTATTAGGCCAAGTATAACATTTATTAATACTAATATTGAAGAGCAATACAATTTTGTAAAAACTTGGCATCGCGATGAAAATCTGTGTGAAATTTGTAGGTAATTTTTCTAATATCCCAAATATTCTGGTTCACATGAAAGACCAATTCAAAAGCTTGATTGTAAAAAAAAATCATTCCATTTCATTTGAAATGGATCATTTTATAACAATGAAAGGGATGGTCCAAATGGAATGATTTAGTTTAGAAATTATTCCTTTTTTGAGCATTGTAACATTTCTGCAACAAACATAGCGGCGGGCTAGATCTCTACCGTGCATTAACAGGCCGCGCTAGAAAGTTTTGATATCCGTCTAAGGAATAGACAACATTCAAAATTCACTGCGCATGCGCGACGTGCCGTGATGCATGTTGGGCTTAGGATGTGAAGAGTTTGACAGCTGCCTGGTTGACAGTGCTGAGATGCATAAAGGAAGAATGTTTTTCGGTGTTTGTTATGTTATATCATCTCTGTATTTAAATGTAACTAATTTTATTGGTATTCAACATTATTTTATGAATAATACTAAGAATAGCAGATCGTACGGAACAGTGTGTTGTGTTCCATTGAGCAAAAATAACACTAAATTTAGCCGTGAAGTGTCGTTTCACTACTTTCAAGGGACATTGATTTGAAGAAAGAATGAGGCGTGTGAGGCGAATTGGATCTCAGGGAAAATGTAGTAAATGGTCCCCTATTAAGAACCACAGAATATGTGGTGCACATTTTAACAAATCTGGTTATAAGAAATATGAAGAAAAATTGCCCTGTTTTTCCCCTAACAAAATGAATAAATGAATAAACCGAAATGAATAACCAATAGGTCAGATTGATTTGTTAATTAGTTATGTATACAGGAACATACTTTGTCACATTTTGTCAGAATTTCTGACAAAAATAAGATTTTCGGCTACCTACAAATGTCCTGTTTGTTAAGAGGAAAAATAACTTGAATACCCCTGAAAGCGATAAATATGATTTCAAGCCCAGGCTAATAATATCTACAATATTGGATTTACATCTTACACTAAAAATTTTCAACAAAAACATAATTTATTGCGTATTATCCATTCTTTCTTCAAATCAACGTCCCTTGAAAGTATTGAAACAACACTTCACGGCTAAATTTAGTGTTATTTTTGCACAATGGAACACAACACATTGTTCCGTACGATCTGCTATTCTTAATATTATTCATAATTATGTTGAATACCACTAAAATTAGTTACATTTAAATACAGAGAGGATATAACATAATAAACACCGAAAAACATTCTTCCTTTATGCATCTTAGCACTGTCAACCAGGCAGCTGTCAAACTCTTCACATCCTAAACCCAGAATGCAATGTTGATAGTTGTAGATGGCGCTCGGGGTTTAAAATGTTGTCTATTGTCATATATCCAAGGTAACACCGTCTTAGTGAAATAGATTCTATTTGGTAAGGAAAGATCCAGGGTGTTATTGTATATAGAAAGATCTTAGCGGGGTCCGCCAAAGCACAGTAGAGATCTAGCTCGCCGGTAAGACCGTCGTAGCAACAGTCAAGTGATCATAAAATTAATATTAAATTCGGGCTAATTCGTGGACTGTCATGTTTTTACGTCAAAAAACACGGTATTGGGTCAGGGTAGAGACTACACCGCAACTTAATGAAAAACAGTTGAATGGCGGGTCAAGCGTTATACCAAACACTTACTGCACCAATACAATAATGAATAAAGAGAGCCAAAGATATCCAGAGAAAATAGCTATAAATGACAAGTTCAATGCAATTCCAACCCTTCACATGACCACCATTGGCAGACAAATAATACAGGCACAAGATGGTGAAAACAGCCGTACATTTGGATATGACATGAGTTTATTGACAAGTTGACAACGCTATAGGGGCAATGGTCCGTGGTAAACGTTACTTCTGATAATGTCAACTACTTATGTGTCTTCTTGTGTCTTGTAAGGTCACTCTTATGCCTACATGAATAAGTACACTTCTCACACTGATATGGCTTGAGTCCAGAGTGTATCTTCTTGTGTTGGGCAAGCGAGTCACTCCTGGTACACTTATACTCGCAGACATCGCATGCGTATGGCTGATCACCTGAATGAGTGCGCAGGTGAACTACAAGGCTGCTCTTCTCGTGAGCTCTGAAGTCACATTGGCTGCATTGGAACTTCTTCTCATTTAAATGACGTAGCTTGTGTCTGACCAGTTGGCTTCTTTGAACACTCCTGTACGTGCAAATGTCACATGCGTATGGCCACTCTCCGGAATGCTTTGCAAGATGAACTACAAGTGCACTCTTCTGGCTTGGTCCGAAGTCACATTGACTGCAATTGAACTTCTTCTCCGATGAATGACGTAGCTTGTGTCTGACCAGATCACTACTGGACGCACACTTGTACGTGCAAATGTCACATTTAAATGGACGCTCTCCAGAATGAATGCGCAGGTGAAGTACAAGGCTATCCTTCCTGTGTGATTTGTAGTCACATTGGCTGCATTTATGCTTCTTCTCTGAATGCACGCGTCTCATGTGCTGGGCAATGTTTTGTCTGGAGTTACCCTTGTAAGTGCATTCATTGCAAGAAAAGGGAAAGTCTCTGGGGTGAAGGAGGCTCTGGTTAAGTGGCTCTATGTTTTGACTTGGTCCTGCTTCAGGATCGTTATCATTGCGAGAAAATGCAGCGTCTCCTTCAATATGACATATGTTTGTGTCTGCGCTGATCTTCGGTTTCTGCTCCAGTATGTGTTCTTCTATTGGTTGGATGAATGTTGATGTCGTGATATTGTGTTCTATACTTATAGATTCATAATCCCAAGAATCCCCAGGTTCAGTCTTCACGATGACGATGTTGGAATCCCAGAGTTGGTCCATGATAGCTGAATCCGCTCTCTGAAATTAACAAGATGCATTTGAAGTTAATATAGACAGGAAAATATAAGTGTGATTATATTAATTGATAGGTAGGTGAACTCCAGTCATGAGTATGAAACTAATTAAACCGTAATCTCCTTACATGCTTCAATTTGAAGTTTTACAATTGAATCAAAGTAGGGGAGGGCCAGTCTTCAATTCACTGTCCATCTGCGATAATTCGGTTATATTTCTATTCTTTAAATGTTAGTCAACTAATGTTAAACATTGGGATTAATTATGGATTAGTTAAGAGGCAAACGGAAGCGAGGGGGAATCGCACGGTTCGTCAGAGCGTTTTTTGAAATTGTGTCTTCCCACTAAATAATTTTAAAAAATCAGATAGTAACGACCCATTACAGCATAATATACTAAATAATGCCGCAAACCGGAGTTCATTATGACCTCTGGTGGGACCTCAAAGTGTTAAATACGATTATATTTTATTATTTTACTAAAAATACCGTATTTAACACTTTGAGGTCGCACCAGAGGTCATAAAGTACTGCAGTTTGCGGCAATATTTAGTATATTATGCTGTAATGGGTCGTTACTATCTGATTTTTTAAAATTATTTAGTGGGAAGACAAAATTTCAAAAAACCGCTCTGAAGAACCGTGCGATTCCCGCTCGCTTCCGTTTGCCTCTTAACTACGGATATTGGTGGTCTGAATGTGTTTCAAGTTTCAAGTTTTTTCTTAATCCCTGTCTTGATCACAAAAATCATATTGGACACGTCAATAAAACAAAACGAAGTTAACTCAGACTTATTCAAGAATACATAATAACTACACACATTTTGCGTTTAGAAACTCGTCAATTTAATAAAAACAATTATTTCATTAATACTTCTTTCAGCGATGACTTAAAAATGTATAATCTCTCATAGTCAATTATAGAATTTTAATGAAGCATTCAATTTAATAAAAAGACTGACATCAACTGTGACTGGACACCTTATTATTATACTAAATAAAGCGAAACGGCACACTTCTGACACTCTTTTGTGGTCTCGTTGTGACAAACGACACAATGTATTCTTGGTGGTGGGCACCACAAGTGTGCTGTCTCATGTGAATAAACTCCCTTGACCATACAGAATCATCCCTTATTGGTCACATGAGGCCCGGTGACACGGTGGGTACCTCATTAGCGAGCCTCGGACAACGAACGGCTCCACGTAAACCAAGGTCATCCAGTGTCCAGAGCCTAAATATCACGCCAGCAATTAAGAATCATTGTGGAAGTGTTCAGTAACCACCACACAATAACTTATAACTTTCCTTGCCACGTGTCTGCCACAGATAGCTCACACGGAGAGTTATTCTTCTTACCGGAGACGTAATTTACCGAATATTTCAAGGTTGTGTAACAAAATCCAAGTAAAAAAGTATTTCAAATAGTCTGTGGGATGTCTTTTTCTTGGGTTGGTGGAACACCAAGAGGATTACCTAATTATACTTTGTTCGTTATACCTAGTGACTGCAAGACTACGCTTCCCAACGTGTTGATCGGAGCGTTTGTTTCGAGACTTCGACGGTTTGAGACAACTGCTGTATCTTGAACAAGGTTCAGATTTGATTCAAATTCCATATCTTTATGCTTGGAACACATGGACAACAAGCTCTGATCAGTCAACCATTCATTTCAGGGTCATTAGACTCGTTTTCCTCCCTAGAATCATGTTCCGAGTCCGAACCGTTGTCGTCGGGCCATGTCACCGACACATCAAATACCCATGTATTATCATCATATAATCTCTCTAACTCTTTTAACATCTTAGAAGGTTATCAGGATCACCTAGTCTTACGAAAATCAGCTAAATACATTGCGAGAAAGATGAAATACACATGTGTGAAAAGTTAGGTTAGGGATGCCATCTGCCCACTGGGTCGTTAGCGACCCACCATATATTTGAACACATATATAAAATATGATAAAATACATCTCGTTTATTACAGTTACTGATTGTTACTCATTGATTAGTCACAATCTTTGTGTACATGTACATATTTTTAGTTACTATTTTAGATGACATTTGATGGAGATACCTACTTGCATTATTGTAAGGACACACCCCTCTAAAGAATTCCTTTTTCTGACTTGCAGTTAGAGATGTAAAGTTACCGGTAACATTGAAATTGGTAATATTACCGGTAACATTACCGAGCACGGTAATATTGAATATTCTGCGCAGTTTTAACTATATGGCGTAGGAAAATTAATGAATGTGAATTAATTAATTTTTTCATATTACTTAGTTTACATTTGTGTATTTACTATTTATTGATTGAGGATCTAGGTATACATCTCAATTTTACAATAGCGATTTTAATTGAGCGAGCGTAAAAAGCGACTCCATTTTGCACTTTTGGACACTTTCTGTTTTTTTGTGTTTGTTTGTTTGGCCCGACGCCAAACATTAAACGAGGTCTCATTCTTTTCCGATCGAACTAAAATTTTTGCATAGTACATACAAATTCATTCTAGCTTAATCGTGTATAGTTTTTGTGAGCTTACCTCGATTGGAGTAAAAATGAAAATATCTCACGATTGGTCAAAAATCAAAATGCTGCGATTAAGTTCAAATTTTGCCTGGACATTAAGACTACTACCTACCATTTTCTCTCATTTTATAAGTTTTCAGCCTAATCGGTAGAGAACGTGTATACTCATTTGATATTTAAATAGAATGCCAGAAGGTATTTTATTGTCATTTAATTTCCTGTGCAACTTACATCTGTTTTTCTTTATGGATCATAGTGATGGCTATTCTCATTTTCAATGAAGTCGTGTAATTTTATTTTGATCGTATTTCAATTCCTATGGATGTATGTTTTCTTTGCATTACGATATATTCCGGTTGGATGGAGATGTTGCGCGTTTGGGTGCTCGCTCATTAGCGCGTTATACACCGAGCGTTTTCCTAGTTATTTCTGCTTATATAAAGACTTCGAGTCGAGGTAAATTTTCATTAAATGTTGGGATAGGCATATATCATGATTAACAATTACGAAATTAAACATCATGCTTTTACAGTCGCAGTGAAATATCCTGCAATCAAAGAGCGAACTCTGAAAGACCCTTCCTTCAAAATAATTAGGTAGTATATTATGTAAAAGAAAGTAAATTTAAAAAAAATAAGTAGCCAACGTGGAAAATATTACATTTGATAATGTTTAGATGTCGGTACCTACAGTATAACTTGTTGATTTATAAAAATATAATCAAATCTCTATACATCCTCTTTTTACACTGTGGTGTACTGTGGCAAAATTTGAACACTTCCATTATTTTTTTTCTCTAAAATTACCGAAAGTTACAATGTTACCAACGATGGGGGTAATATTACCGTAATATTACCGTTACCGGTAATATTACCGGTAATATTACCGGTGTTCACATCTCTACTTGCAGTCATATGACTTTAATTTCTGAATGCAAATTTCAATCAAGTCGCGGTAAAATGGGTGGCAAATGTTTAATATGAGTACTAGGACGTATTAATTATGAGAAATAATCATTGATATGCACAGAAAATTCTTTAGAACAATTTATATATGGCGGGTCGTTAACGACCCAATGGGCATGAATGGGTTAAATGTCTATTTTCTATCACAAACATGTTATTATAAATATAAATGCAGGAAAGAGGGAGAATTTTAAAACGTACCTATACGAAGTGGTCTACATGAACCTTTGTAGTAAACACCAGCAGTACACAGACCGAAACTAGCACTGGCCAGAAACCGAAAAGCTCTCTTCTAAAAAATCTTTTTGTGTGAGTGGAATGACACCACAACACAATTCCATAAGAAATGAAGGAATTAATATAAGAATAGTAAACTGACTTAGCTGCATCAAAATTAAAAAATGTCATTATTCTATTAATAAAACACAACCGGAAGACTCTTTAATAGGTACCTAAAATAAAAATATGTTCGTTCCAATTTAATCAACTATCTAATGTAATGCCCAAATATTTTGTTGAATTTTTGAATGTCACCCTACAAGGTACTACAAATAGCTCCAATATATATTTAAACTAGGAAAACGCTCTGTGCAACGCGTTATAAGCGAGCCGTATAATATTGCTTGCGAATTAATATTCGTGTGAAAGTTGCTGCTTTATTATAGACAGTTCTAACCATTTTTGTGAAATTTCTTAGCATGAACTAAAAAAAATCAAAACAAGAAGGCAATTAAGAAATGTCAAATAGTATTGACGTTCAAGTCTAATGGATTTTGTCCAAATGATATTTTGATGATTACTCCCTCCTTTTTCATTTTCTTTTTTAATTAGTTGGATATTGAAAACAATCAGCAGCGATTACTTTATCACTTAAATATAACTTGAAAAACGTATAAAATGGAAAATGAGAAGCACTATTTGGAGGAATAAATACATGCGTAGCAAATGCAAGAGCAGAATTTATCAAGTGATGGTGCGTCCGGTCTTGACATACGCAGCCGAAACCAGAGCGGAGACAGCAAGAACGAAACAACAGGCTAGGACTGTCGAGATAAGAGTTCTAAGATCCATAGCAGGAGTCACGCTTCTGGACTGTCAAAGAAGTGATGATATTAGGGAGCAATGCGGCGTTCAAGACGTGGTGAAATGGAATAAGATCAGGAAGAAGGAATGGCACAGCCATGTGGAGAGGATGGGAGATGAGCGACTTGCCCGCATTTGTAAACAGGGACGACCTTCGGGGAGAAGACTACCAGGACGACCGCTCAAGAGATGGGCAGATAGCTGGCAATCCTAGTCCTAGAGAGCAACAGAAAGAATCTCCTAGCTTAAAGAAAGACGAAAAAGAAGAAGTTGGAAATAATTATTAAGGTGTTTAAAACATTCTTAATTACTATTAGTATGTGACATGTGAAATATTTTAAGGCTACGATAATAATATTCCCCAAAATAAAAGTTTCGAGGAATTTCTTGATAGATTGTGTCTAGAGGATAATCGGTTGGATTTAAAGAAACTAATGGCATATATTCAGTATAAGGAGAGACACATGTTTTATTTAAACTAAGAAAACGCTCAGTGTAACGCGTTGATGAGCGAGCACGGGTACGTGCAAGTTCTCGAACCGGAATTGCGTACACAACGCACAGAAAACATATACATCCATATTGATTTGATTATGATATCAACTTAAAAGTATATGCTTTTCATCGAAACTTTAAAATAGCATCTGAGCACCTGGTTCATAAAGCAAATCAGAATCAATTCAATTGGCACTGGAAAACATTCATTTCGAAACTTCATTACTGACAGATAGTAAAAATGTCAATACATTCATACGATAAGAGACAATATTGGTCTTAATGATCATGCAAAATATGAGTTTGATCAGAATTATCGAAGACCGTTTTCATTTTTCAGCCTATCAGGAGATATTTATTTAAATTTTAACCAATGAATGGATTTCAAAAAATTATAGTATGCAAACAGAAATGGTTGGTTTTACATGTGTGCAAAATTTCAGCTCGATCAAAGAAAAACTCTGACCTGTATAGCCAAAATATGAGTTTGATCAGATTTATCGAAAACCAGTTTCATTTTTCAATGTACCTTCAGGAGATGTTTATTTAAATTTAAGCCAATGAATGGATTTAAAAAAATTTGGGATCTGCAAACAGAAAAGGTTGTCTCCACATGTGTGCAAAATTTAATCTCGATCGAAGAAAAACTCTGACATGTATACAGTCAGGTTACAGAAAAAAAAAAAAAACAGAGGTCCGTGCCAAAAGAGCCAAAAGGAGACGCTCGCTTCGCTCGCTCAACTATAGGCTGTTCAATTTCCGCTTACAACGCCGTTAGGGTGTAAATAAGCAGCACCATCTAGACCTTCCATCTAAATTCACACTTTGCCAACCTAAACTCTCCAAATAAAATCCGCTAACTTGAATGTGCCACCTAGTTCTAGCTGATTTTCATTTTGTTGTGTTGGTGCTTGCGTAGTACATCATTTTCGTTGCCATCTTCACCACCATAATCATTGTACAGAAGATTTGAACAAACTGTACAACACACGATTTTAGGAATATTTTGAATTTTTGCCTCATGTCGCACTTTAGGTAGAGAAGACCGGGGCACTGTAGGACAATTTTCAATTGTGTTCTGTTTTCTCTGACAGTTGCGAAAAGAAATCTCTCAAAATTTAAGGATGTACTTATTCATAATTTAGATAGGTACCTATACTTTCAGATTGTCGGTGCGAAGGTGTCTTCGCAAAAAAATAAAATACCGACCTCAGAAAATTGTCCCCGAGTACCACGAGCCAGGGCACATTGGGACAGATCCAATTGATAATTAAATTACCAGTCCCATAAATATATAAATATTTATATAAATAAATATATAAATATATAAATATATCCATAAATAATGGATGATTTGGCTGGTTGAATTCTGTGAAGCTGCATCAATTAATTTACCTTTTATGGTGTGTTTGCATGGCTGTTGATTGAATTGGACACCAAAAGGAAGATACTGATCTCAGGTTTGATCTAAGATATACATTTTGATATTCCATACACGATATCGTGAATTATGGCACTGCTGACATCTCCATTTCGATCTCTCAAACTTCCATGAAAACATAATTTGTAGAAATCACGCCTACTGGATCATAAAAACAGAACCAAGGTATAAAGAAAATTGATGCAGATCATCGACTGAGTTTATAGAAATTGCGGTTGCGAAGTAGTCTGCCTCCAAGCGGTGCAACCTGGTTAACATTAAACAGACTACAAAAACGGATGCCAAACTGTTAACAATTGTTGATCTCCTGGCAGAGAATTGGAATACAATGGAATAGTCATTAAGGTTTATATAATTAAGATAATTATTAAGAAGAAAATTAGTAAATTATGAATAGAATGTTGTCATCACAAACGGCTACAAAGAATATTGTAGCGTCACTACGGATCTGCCAATTGAACATAGAAGGCATTAGTAGATCTAAGTCCGACTATTTGTCAAGGATGTTGGAAGAAGAGAATATCGATGTAGCACTGATTCAAGAGACTCATACGGACAGTAATGCAGACTTGGAAGCAAGAGGAACAGTTATGGGATACCGATTGGTAACTTCTATTAACCACGCCACCTATGGTATTGCAACTTATGTTAAGGAGGACATCGCAAACGTTGATGTGATCGATTGTACTTCATGTAACAATGTATTCTCTAATGTGATCAAAGTGAATAATATTACAGTTATAAATATTTACAAACCACCTGGGACTCAATGGCCGACAACACCATTGCAAACTTACGACCATCCATCAATTTATGCCGGTGATGTTAACAGCCACCATATTGATTGGAGATATGACCAAAGTGATGAAAACGGCGAAGCTATTGCTTCATGGGCTGATCATAAGAATATGAACTTGATTTTTGACTCCAAAGATAGAGGCACGTTCCACTCAGCCCGCTGGAATAAGGATTATAACCCCGATCTATGCTTCGTAAGTACTGATAATGACGGTCGGCCCGTTCACGTAACAAGAAATGTCCTACCTGGTTTTCCTTGCAGCCAGCATCGTCCTGTCATATTAGATGTTGGTATTAAAGTCCCATTGGTTAATTCCATACGTAAACCCAGATGGAACTTTCAAAAGGCCAATTGGGAAAAATATAGCAAGAGATTGGACGATGCAGTTCGTTTTATACCACCGACTGTAGAATGCTACGATCGTTTCTCAAGACTCGTCATACAGACTGCTAAAAACTGCATCCCTCGGGGTTTTCGCAAGGAGTACATTCCTTGTTGGAATGAAGAAAGCGACCGCCTGTATGAAGAATATTGTGACACCGGTAGTCAAGAATCTGCTGAAGAGTTGCTGAAGTCTTTAGACCAGATGCGAAGAGAAAAATGGACCTCCACAGTTGAAAGCATGTCCTTCACGCATTCTAGTCGAAAAGCGTGGGAAGTTTTGCGCAAATTAGGAGGAGCCTCGGTACCACTTCCCAACAAACCAAAGATTCACCCTAATCAAGTTGCCTCACGCATTGTACAGTTGTCTAAATCAAAGGTGGACAAAGTCTTTACAAGAACAGTGAATAAGGAGTTGCAGGATCTTAGAAAACAAGCCGAAACTGAGAGTTTCTTCTCGAGACCATTCTCAGAAGAAGAAATTGACAAAGCACTTTATGTCACGAAGACAGGCAAAGCGGCAGGATTCGACAGCGTTTATCCAGAGTTCCTTACTCATAGTGGTCGTAAAACAAGACTTTGGCTTGCACAGTTCTATACCCACATTTTGGAAACTGGAAAACTTCCAGCTATATTCAAAAAGACCAAGATCATCGCTCTCCTGAAGCCAGGGAAACCTTGTGACCAACCTGAAAGCTATCGACCCATAGCTCTGTTGTCAGTATCACTTAAACTGTTGGAGAGATTGCTTTATAATCGTATTGGCCCTGAAATAGAAAATATGCTCCAACCAGAGCAGGCAGGGTTTAGGAGAGGTAGAAATTGCACCGATCAGGTCCTGGGACTTACCAATCATATTGAGAATGGCTTTCAGAGAAAACTGAAAACAGCGGTAGCCTTCATTGATCTTACAGCTGCTTATGATACAGTTTGGAAAAAGGGTCTGCTGACAAAACTGTTCAAAGTAGTTCCATGTCTTAAGGTTTGCGATCTCATTAGTAATATGTTGAGTGATCGTTACTTTCAAGTATTCATGAATGATGATTGCAGCAGAATCAGGAAGTTAAACAACGGACTCCCCCAAGGTTCAGTATTAGCTCCTTCTCTCTTTAACCTGTACATCGCCGATCTGCCTACATCAATTGCGAGGAAATTCATCTATGCTGATGACATGGCATATGCAGTTCAGCATAAGGACTTCAGCCATATGGAGAATACGCTAACTGATGATTTAGAGGGGCTGAGCGAATATTGCGCAAAGTGGCGATTACAGCCAAGTGCCACGAAGACTGAAGTCACCTGCTTTCATCTCAACAACAGCGAGGCAAATAGGCAATTGGAAGTGGTCATGAATGGTGCGGTGTTGAAACACAATTCTAAACCTAAATACCTAGGCGTAACACTTGATAGAACTCTCACATACGATGCTCATCTAACAAACACGGCCGCCAAACTTCGTACTCGAAACAATATCATTCAAAAGCTGGCATATACATCATGGGGAGCGTCCGCAAGCTGTATTCGCATATCTGCACTTGCTCTGGTGTACTCGGCTGCTGAGTATTGCGCTCCTGTTTGGCTTACTAGCTGCCACACCAGCAAAGTTGATGTGCAGTTGAACGCAACCATGAGACGGATAACAGGCACATTACGCTCAACTCCACTTGCTTGGTTACCGGCACTCAGCAATATTGCACCACCTGACTTGCGGAGGAAACAAGCTTTACTGAAGGAGCACGAGAAGATTGTGAACAACCCTGATATACCTATTAGGGCTGACCTATATAATCCTCCGCTTTTTAGACTAAAATCAAGAAAGCCTCCATTAGCTCTGGCTCAGAGATTGCTGGACGAGAACTTTGAGGTCAGTGGCACATGGGATTCTCAGTGGATTCAAGGAAACAGGAGCAGTCCCATCTTCAGCTTCTCAAGTACAGGTCGACCATCGGACCACCTGCAGTTTCAGTTACCAAGGAAGGCTTGGTGCAACCACCTAAATCGCTTGCGAACAGAACAAGGCCGATGCAACTACCTTATGCACAAATGGGGGTTCGTTGACAGCGCAAGTTGCATCTGCGGGCAGCAGGAACAAACTACCAATCATATTATGATGGAATGTGCTGTCCTGAAATATCCTGGTGACATCCAGGATATTGCCGACCTCAAAGGCGAAGCTATTGATTGGCTGACCTCTTTAAATTTGTAATTTATTGTTAAAATTTAGATTTTTTAGAACAATTTATTTTATTTTAAGTATATGTGATTAATATTTAATAAGACTTTGTATTCCAATAAAATCCATACGATAAATAAATAAATAAATATTTAATTATTATATTTATAATATAATATATAATATATAGTATAATACACAGCTGCAGCTGTTAGGCATGCGGAGCAACTGCATTCCTAGAAGCATTTGGTTATACTTTCATAAAATGTCATGGAGTTCAAATTTTAATGGTAATTGTCTCACTGTGGCCCGGTCTCCCCTACATGGAATACATACCTAGCTGTAATATCTACCTAAACAAAAAAAAATGTTTCGACATAATCTTTTCATGATCAACGATTGTTTAGTTTATCGAAGGTTCCTGTAATTCGTAAACATAAACAACTTGGTGTGTACACTCTAGCTTCTTTGCTTTTGCATCAATTATGCCGGCATGTTCTATTTAAAACTAAAGAATTAGATTTAGAGAGACTGTTAATCAAATCTAAATCAATTGGCTCCATTTGCTTAGATATTCATCCAATGTAACAGCATCAGCAAAGTCGCCAAATAGACCACAATAAAAATAACTAGCGCTTAGGCCAAGTAGGTAGGTAACTAAAAAGACCTTGCTGGTTCAGTCGGATTCCGTGACCTAACCATGACCGTAAACGTCTGATAATTGTCAAACAGAACCCGTAATTTAACAAGACACTCTGCCAATGTAGTGATGTCGCTTGCTCGACCTTGAGGTAGCGAATGCGCAGACACGTCTTACTTTGTTAATGTAGGAGCGCTGGCAACTTCCCGTTGTGGTCCATTGCGTAGTTTTCATTTTACATTTTAAAGGCATTTAACTCAAAATTAATACATTTTCTTTAACTGACTCTACAGTGAACTTCTACCATATGATCACAAATGATAACCACTAGAAATTGAGCATTTTAGTGTGGAATCTATTAGATAGATCTCAAGGCAAAGTTTGCTGTTCGTCATTCTCCGTTTCTAGACTCTACAAGTCTACGATACAAAACCAACACGATACAGTTGAATTTGATACAGTTGAAATATTTATTGTAATTGATGTCTGTCTATGTTAAATGTAATATATTATTATCTTTGTAATGGGCTTCCACGCTGCCATTTGCTCTCACTATGGAGCGCTAGCTACAATGGGGTTGTTCACTGCCATTTGCTCTCACTCGCAGCGCTAGCGGCATTGGAGGTGTCTCACTCTGATTGGTTGGTCTCTGAATCCAGATCTATGAATCAAACTCCCGCCCAGGTTTAAAAACCTTCCATTCCGCTAGATGCATTTTGATTGGCTCTCTCCCGGACGATTAGAACAGCAGCGCCATCTACAATAGTTTTGCGTGAACAACCCCATTGTCCTTTTTTCCTACCACGCATGTCTGTACAAAATTACAGATAGATGACAGCTCAGTATAAACTTCTAGTATTTGAAATATCATGCCAAACTGTTGTGTTCGGAGTGAAGGTATTTGTTTTAAAATGTAACATACTACTAAAATGTATAGAAATAGTTTCAATTACTTACTTTTTATACTAGAAGATCACTTTATGTTAAACAACTTCTTTTGTTTTCAATAGAGTACTAGAGTGCCACGCCCACTAGGCACTTCCGGATTCTTTCTGGATTTCTTCTTATGGAAAATAACATGGGGACTTACTTCGATTGCTGGTCATTTATAAACAAAACAGAGTTAAGATAATCGCAATGAATCACCATTAAATTCAATATTTCATTTATAATATTATGTCAACACATCTCTTCAAATATATACCAAATGTAAACTGTTTGAGTTATTAAACAGCTCCAAAGTGCGACGTTGCAATCTACATCAATAATATATTGTAACACAGCGCAGCGTGATGTCCTGGGTAGCGAGCTGGCAACTGCGACTTTACAAAAATGAAAAACAAATGAAACAATTTTCAACAATGATGCCAGACCTTGCACTTCAATTTTCGATTGTTGACGAAAAGTAAACAAAACTGAAGTATTTCTGTGCTCCTCGAGTTTATACACTGAATCAAGTTCATATTATAGTTATTTTAATTGCAAGTTACCATAAAACGAGATGAAATGAGCTGTTGAAATGTTGACTTGACAGTTCATTGAATTACATCTTGCACCGGTGTACATTTTCGTGACGTCATACCCTGTGTAGTGTGTTGTTTCTTGTAACATATTAACTACTGCATATATTTGAAGAGATGTCCCCATGTTATTTTCCATAAGAGGATTTTGAAATTTCCTCCGGAAGTGCCTAGTGGGCAGGTATTCTCACTCCACCAATGAACGTGAAGCCTTTTCGACATGAGAAATAATTGGGGTACCCGGCATCGTTAGCGCATATATCAGCACTAGTGGTAAAAATATGAACTAACTGCTAAATTTACCCATTGAGCCGTCGTTGCATTTATATGCTATGCACGATCTTCTTTTGTTTTATATCAGCAATTTACAATTAAACTATAAAACTATTAAATATCGTCAAATAACAGCTATTCTGCGTGCCAGCAGGTACATCAAGTGTAAACTATGAATTAGCGGTTGAGCCATCGTCAGGGATTGGTCATCAAGTAGTTTACTCTTCACGCTATAGACGTCGCTTAAATCACCGGGGCCACCCAGATTTCCCCAATCACAGGGTCTTAAAAGGCTTCACTGCGGTCAATGTTATCAGTATAGGAGTGAGACAACCGTCCCTACTAGTATGAATGTAGTAATGATGTCCATGAATCTTGGTGGCACTCTAGTACTCGATTCAGAAAAATCTAGCAAATGTCAACAACATGTGATATGTTGCCATTCGCGGTTACCACCTCCGCTAGTAGCGCTGAGATCGCCTGCGAATGTAGGACCGGGTGCGGATAAGCAGGTGGCGATTTCACGCGCTGTGTGCTATTCTTATACCGGGTGGCGCAAAACATCCCCTTGTTTGAGAGGTCACTACATCAACACTATTAAAGATAGGGGTTTGAAACATGAACATATTTTAGAAAACATACTGACATATAATATATGTAAGTTTCAAACATATTTATTGAATGGGAAAAATGGGAAAAATTACCGAAGTTGGTTTTGAAAAAACAGAATAATCCATACAAAATTACGTGTTTGAAGGATTTGTTTGCAGTTACTTTGTAGGAAGTAGGTGATTTTATGTTTACTTATGAATTCCTAAATGAACATGAAATAACTTTTAATACATCTATGTGAATTTATCCTTGGTTTATTGAGTTATGTGTGAGAATGTATTTAACTTTCGTCCACTGACATTAACGGGAGTTTAAATACCTACATTGTCTAAATCTTCGCTGAAAACACATACACAATTATTTTCTTCCCTCTCAATTTCTATTCTTGAAACCACAATTATCAATAAGATACTTAATACTAAATGGAGACACCTTTTATGGCAAATTATGACAACAATGGAAACTTCTGTGCAAAACAGAGCTGATTCTTTATAAGAAGCTACCAAATTGTTTAATCTCTAACGTGTGCTTTTCGAACGCAAGGTATAAACTGTTGATCAAAGGCTCAATTCAAATGTATGTAACTTTTTTCTCATAACTCAAATATTTCTACAAATCGCATGCAATAAATTATCATGTGTCCTATAACGTGTACAAATTTCAGCTCCTTATCATTTGTAGTTCTGTCGGAGTGAACTCGCAAACAGCGGGATTTTTTCGGCGAGTTTTGGGGGAATTTTATTTTATTTACGAATTAATATGGATACCTCGGACATTTAATTATATAAAATCATGAAGTACGTGGGAAATTTTCAGCAATCTATTATAGAGTGGCAGCAATTTAAATGCGTAATGATGTATGGATGGAAACCTAGACAGGAAATGGGGCAAATTCACATAGATTTTGTACCCGAGTAACAAATTCGCTTTGCAATCATAAGTTCTGTTCTCATTTCGATTTTTGTGTCAATTAATTAAATCATAAGCTAAAGAAGATATTATGAAGGTTTTATATTTCACTATAGAACTACAAAAGTTTTAATCAACCGAACCATCAAGATTGTATGAAATTTCCACTGGTTTCGCCCAATTTGCCCGCATTAATGGTTCATTTGGAAATGTATGAAAGGAATTTATTCCCGCTCTATTTTACATTGTGGCACTGAAAAGTATCTACTACTAACGGTACTCTTTGTTCCTAACGCATATCCGTGCTTTGACACTATTTCCATAATTATATTTAAGAACAATCAAATAGATAGCAGTGGCCAGCGTCAATGACTAATAGCGTGCATAGCAGCCATGTTGGGTTCTTCAATCCGCACCTAGCGGGTTCAGCGTTTCGCCGCCAGATGTCACTGAGCTTTGCTGGTAATCGCCAATAGCAACTGCCCCATTGCACCAACATTCTTTGGTAAGCAAAACAAAGATAGTAAGGTAGGTATACCATGGAGTTGTAGTGGGTATACTACTTACCTAGAAAATGTTTATCACTGAACTAAAACTAAGCGCGTCAAGTTAACAGAAATACACACTTTTGATCCGTGTATAAATAATAATGCAATTACGTCATAATTAAGTAGAAATTTAATGAATAAATTGAGATTGAAAAGGTTCGGTTATAAGCAACACTACTTGACAGCAGTCAGCTGATTGATAGACTCGTGGCGCTGTGCAACCTTCAGTGGCAAGCGAAGTAACTATCATTTCGATGCGGGAAAAATTCAAATAATAGTATGGACCATTGCTTTGGTTTATAATTAATGTTGGAGACATAAAAAATTAAGTATGTTCCAAATTACTTTGCTGGTGGTATGTGGAATAGGAAAGGAAGTGAAATCAAAGGTAATATTTGCACACATATATAGTTTATTTTGTTATCATAATTGTATATTATTAGTAATAAAGAACATGTCCTAATAAATCAAAAAGGCTAAAATAGTCTATAGAGACTGAACTCAATAGTCCAAGAAAATAAGTCAGGAACAAAAGTTGGTTGAACCTCGAAATTGCTTCATTGAAACTAATATTAATGAGAATCCTCTCATAATAATTATGACATTCATAATTATGAGACTCATAATTATTCTCAATTGAATAATTATTACTTACTATATTATACTAGGTGGCGCAAAATTTTCCCCTGAACTATAAAATGGAAGAGCGGAAACTTCAACACATTATACCTACCTATACAATCTTACAGAACGCGTATGAAAATGAAATTTCATTACTTTCAGAAATATTTTAATAGTGAGAAAGAAGTTAAAGAAAAGTTGTCTCCATTTAGTAAGTGTCTGTATCTTATTCGCACGCACACTCAAGATCAGCTCTGCAACCTGGTGATTTAAAGCGGTTTAAAGAAAAGCCGAAGTTTTAAGTCATGTTTTATTCTGTTATTTGAACTCGAGCTTCAATAATTTCAAACTTTGTCCTATCCAAATAATATATTTGCAACTAGCCAATTTTGATGTTTTCTAAAATAAGTTAAAATTTAATACCCTATACTGAATCACAAAATATTCTCAAACAAGGAGAAGTTTTTGCTCCACCTCGTACTTTTTTTATTGATACAAATACACAAGATAAATACACTTTACAAAAATTAAACACTCAGGTCCACAAAGCCATAAAATGGTTTGAATGTGGAAGTAAACAAATTAAGTAATAAACATAATAACTAAACAGAAAATAACTTGCATTTCGATTGCAACAAACGAACAGCATTGACGGATGACAAGAACAAAAAACAAAAATATGACTGACTCAAAGATGATAATTTAGGTATATTATATAACCATAATAATTTATTGAAAATCTGCCTAACGTACCAAAAATATCATGAACATGTCAATTCAGTGACTTTAAGGCAACAACCATTTCTTAATATTTATTTTAATTTCATTATATTTTTCGAATTGTTTTAGATTTAAAGGCATACTATTAAATTTTTTGGGAATTTCATAATATGAAAGCATCCTCTTTCCATGTTTATTATTAAATAGAGGAACCTCCATAAGATTTTGAATTTCTAACCTAGTGAATCGATTTCTTCGCACATAAACATTATCCTCAAAATAATTTCTTAGAATTAATCTGTATTTACGAAGTGCCTTCAAAGGAAGAATATTGACAATATCGTTCGATTGCAAAGTTACATTCCGTCTTTACAGTAAATGGAGTAAGGCTCTTAATGATTTTATTTCCCTACGCCAATATTCCATAGGACATAATTGATTCCACTAAAGCAAAATATACAGATTTCATACGTTGAAAGGAAGGATATCTTTCAAATTATATATTCTCCAAACCCACGAGCACAATTTTTTTGACAATCTATCTTTGTGAGGTCTCCATGAAAACTTATTATCAATAACAACATCTAAGTATACATGATTAGGAACTACCTCAATCTTTTCAGAACAGCTTGTACATTCATTATCAAATCTACTCGTATGCAAACAATCAGAGGATGAACAAAACTTTAACATGGGATGAAAAGTAAAAACAGTAACAGTACTGATGATACTAATCAGTAATCGCTACCCTTGCTCATATTTATTATTTGATTTGTGTCAAATAAGTAGATAAAAAGATATTGTAGGAATTATTTTAATGTGGAATACTTTTTACATGGGTATGAACTAAGCAAACATGTCTAGGGAAGTATGTAGGTACAAAATGTATGTTTCTCATTTTTTTGTTTATTGAATATGTATTATTTTTGTCTATACCATCTGATGATCATTATTCGACTAATTAATTATTTTCTACAGGATGTTTCAATTATGTCAGGTTCAAACACAGGGCAGTAGATATTGCAAACTTCACATCTCTGTTGCCAGTTATCTCATAACTTACTTTTCTACTTGAGGTACAATTTTAGAGGCAAACGGAAGCGAGCGGGAATCGCACGGTTCGTCAGAGCGTTTTTTTTTGAAATTTTGTCTTCCCACTAAATAATTTAAAAAAATCAGATAGTAACGACCCATAACAGCCCAATAGACTAAATAATGACGCAGACTGGAGTACTTTATGACCTCTGGTACGACCTCAAAGTGTTAAATACGAATATTTTTTATTATTTTACTAAAAATATCGTATTTAACACTTTGAGGTCGTATCTGAGGTCATAATGAACTCCAGTGTACGGTATTGTTTAGTCTATTAGGCTGTAATGGGTCGTTACTATCTGATTTTTTAAAATTATTTAGTGGGAAGACAAAATTTCAAAAAAACGCTCTGACGAACCGTGCGATTCCCGCTCGCTTCCGTTTGCCTCTTAAGGTAGCTGGATCGATTTTATAGTATCTCTTGTACTACATATTGATATTCATTCCATACAAAATCCATGAAAAAAGTATACACTTCTCGTGTCTAGTTTCTGAGATAATTTGAGTTATATCCCCAATGTTATCTTATGGTAGCCAAGTAAAATTGATACATTTTTAAAGCAATAATTAAGTTTTTTTTGTGCCGATAGATTTGAACAAAAAACTTTTTTCTTGTAGATATATTACGGAATATATTATATCACGAAATTTGTTTTTGTGCAAAATTTTATTCAAAAATTTGTTTATTTATATAAATATATACATGATATATTATTATATATACACATATAGGTATGAAATACATTCACTTTGTTGATATCCAATTACATATGAGGACAAAAAAAATCTTAAGTCTACTTTTTAAAGCAAAAAAGCTAAATATTTATTCTTATACCACTAAAAATATTAAATAATTTTTATCATTTTTATCATTTTCACTAAATACATAGTAATACTAGTAACCTTCACTTCTGTAAAAAACAAAAGACAGGATTTGATTCCAGCATGTTACAAAAGCAATAATTATACTTTTGGGGTTTCTTAATGGGCCTTCGTAATGGTGATAAAAAATGGGACCTCATGAATGCAGGGTTAAAGACGATCACCGAAATTTAGAGAAAATATTGATATAAATTTGATTTCAGAACGAACGAAAGCTAAGAGACCTAGAGCCGTATTCTAGAACATTTAAATTCCCAATTCTGATGGAATCTGATTCAGTGCAATGTTAATCCTTATGGCCGTGACCGGATTCCACAAGAATGGAATTGGGAAAACGTTCTAGAATACGCCTCCCGAGTAAAGGTGGATTTCCATGCTCCGTCACCGTCCGACGATAACAACAGATGCGACCACGTGACCCGTCTCGACCAATCCGTCGCCGTCCGAGATTTTTGGGGATGGCTCTGATTGGTCGAGTTGGTCACGTGATCGCATTCTGTCGTTTTCGTCGGACGGTGACGGAGTTTGGAAATCCACCTTAAGCAAACGGGAAACTCACGGTTAGTCAAAGCGGTTTTTTGAAACTTTGTCAAATTGTCTTCACACTAACAAAAGTTACTTTATGTCACCTGGAATGACCTCAAAGTATATATACGAATAATTTACAATAAATATCGTATTAAGGAGGGACTAGCGAGTTTTCTCTTAAATGAGAAATCGTTTAAACTTTACATAAATATAGATAATTAAATTCTACTCCACATGCCAAGAAAAATTGGGCAAGCTGAACTAACTTCCGAGATGTATCACTTCAAAGTATTGCTTTTAGCCTCTATTCTAACATGGCGGCCATGCTAGAAATGATTCTCGTACCACTTCCAAATGGTTCGAGACAGACTTTCCGACATAAGATTTTTGTAAAAAAAAAACTGTTATGTGGTGATCCAGATGCTCTAGTATTTTTTAACGTTTTTAGATATACATGATCCTGAACGTTTAAATGTGCTAGAAGGGTTTTAGTGAAAATAACTTGGCAACACTGTTTGAAACAGAGGGCTCAGAGAACAGCAGGTGCACTCTGATTGGTTGTTTAGGATTTGAGGGAGGTGTGAACTGCAAATGCAGTGTTGCCGCTTTCAGTATCCACAGCCTTCTATCAGAACATTCGTGGTGTTCTTGAAGAAGGCTGTGATTACATCGCTTGTCCCTCCCTAAACACTTTTAGGTCATGTAGGAGGTCAAAAAAAACTCCAGTGTGTGGCATTATTAAGTCTGTTACGCTGTAATGGGTCGATATCTGATTTTTGAAAAGTATGTTAGTAAAGACATATTTGAAAAAAACGCTAAACAAACAGAGCGTTTCCCGCTCTTAAAGAACTTTCTACTCGAAGAACAAGCTATGTAGTAACAGTTGTCAACTGCTTATGACGCGTTTTCTTGTGTCTTGAAAAGTTACCCAAGTCCGAGCTTGAATACGTACACTTGTCACAGAGATAGGGTTTCACACCCGAGTGCCTCTTCTTGTGTAATGTTAAGGAGACCTTGCTGCTACACTTAAACTCGCAAAGATCACAAGCATAAGGCCGCTCGCCGGAATGCTTGCACATGTGAATTGCAAGCGCCGTCTTCTCGTATGAACGAAAGTCACATTGGCCGCAATGGAACTTCTTCTCCTTTGTATGTCGTTGTTTGTGTTTGTACAGTGTACTGTTCGAAAAACATCTGTAAGGGCAAATATCACATGCGTGTGACGGCTCACCAAGACTCTTGCGCGCGTTAGCTACAGGCTTGCCCTTCTCTTCGGATCCAAACGTACACGGGCTGCATTTACACTTTCCTTCCTTGCAATGATCCTGCTTGTGGATGACCAGAGCTCTACTGTAGGAAAATCGCAACTCGCATATGTCGCATGCGTACGGCCGCTCTCCGGAATGTGTGCGCAGATGAAGTACAAGTCCCCACTTCTTGTAACACTTATAACCACATTGGTCGCAAGCGAACCTCTTGTCATCAGTATGTGTGAGCTTGTGATTTCTCATGTTGCCGACCGCGGCACACGTGAACGAGCATATATCACATGCAAACGGCCGCTCACCGGTATGTGTGCGCATGTGAACAATAACCGAGTCCTTCTTGTGGGATTTGTAATCGCATTGGTTGCAAGCGTACCTCTTATCATTTGAATGTATAATCTCGTGCTCTTTCAGCTGACTGCGTGTGGCGCTTTTGAATTCGCAGACATAGCAAGTGTATGGCCGCTCTTCCAAATGAGTGCGCAGATGATTTACAAGTGCGGACTTCCGATTCGTCCTGAATTCACACTCGCTGCATTGAAACTTAACCTTCGAATGGCGTATCTTGTGTTGGTTTAGAGCATTTCTACTGACACCCGTGTAAGTGCACACATCGCATGCGTATGGCCGCTCTCCAGTATGTTTGCGCTGGTGAAGTACAAGTTTATTCCTCTCGACAGTTTGGAAATCACAGTCGCTACATTGGAAAGAATGTTCACGTCTATGACGATGCTGGTGTTTTAACAAACTACTGCTATAGACACTCTTAAAAGAACAGAGATTGCAGGCGTATGGCCGCTCACTGGAATGAGTACGCAGGTGACGCATTATGTTCCTCTTGTCGTATGCTCTATAATCACACTCGGTACATTTAAACTTCTTATCCAGTGAATGACGTAGCATGTGAGTAGCCAGGTTGCCACTAGTGGCGCTCGTGAACGTGCAGATTGTGCAAGCATATGGCCGATCTCCAGAATGAGTGCGCATGTGAACTATAAGCTTGCACTTCTGATTTGACTTGAAATCGCATTGGCCGCATTGATGCTTTCTCTCCGAAGAATGGCGTTGCTTGTGATTGGCAAGGTAGCGCTTAGAGGTACACGTGTAACTGCATTGATCGCATGCGTATGGCCGCTCATCCGAATGAGTACGCAGATGACGTACAATATCATGACTTTTGTGCGTTTTATAGTCACATAGGCTGCATTGATGCTTCTTCTCTAAATGTTGGCTTCTCTTGTGCTGGGCAAGGTTGCGGCTGGAGGTACCCTTGTAAGTGCATACATTGCAAGAGAAGGGCAAGTCTCTGGGGTGAAGGAGGCTCTGGTTAAGTGGATCTATGTTTTGACTTGGTCCTGCTTCAGGATCGTTATCATTGCGAGAAAATGCAGCGTCTTCAATATGACATATGTTTGTGTCTGCGCTGACTGGTGGTTTTGCCTTCAATAAGTATTGTTGCAGAATGGAAGTATTAGCCGGAATGATTGGATCTGCGCTGATGTTTACAAAATCTTCAGTTTCCTCCGGCTCAGTTTTGATAACAATGCCGCAGGACTCCCATTGTTGATCCGTCATTGCTTCATTCACTCCCTGAAACAATTAAATTACACCTATGATAGGAGATATAGGCATTATAAAGGGCGCTAAAGCGGCTCCGCCATTCTGCCTGCCATTGTTGTCTTGGCTTTTGCTACCAATAAAACAAGGATCGATTTGTATTCATTGAAGATAGGTCGTAGCAATAAAGGTTTATTGCCCTTTTATTCATCATTTTGTAGATCATTTAACAAATACAGTTTTCATATTTACGTCTTGTCAAAATAATTCCCAAGTAATTTAATAGATTGAAATCGCATCTTTATTTGTAAAATTCGGTTCATAATTGGATGAAATAAATTGTATCAATGGTATATTCTTATTTGAGTGTATTCGAGTGTTCCATTCTTATTTGAGTGTACACATTTATGAACGGAATTTTGAAAATCAAAAAGTTATTAGAATCTATTTTTAATAAGCTATTCATTGGTATAATCAAAAATATAAAATTGGTGTACGATAAATGACTGACAAAATTCCGTAAACAGATTATCTAGTGGAGCAGTCGCTCCACCCAGCCAAGTCGTACTGTACAATCACACTCACTCAACATACCGTAAATCCATAGGTAATAAACTGAGGAGCAGACCAAACACTTTTACTGTATGCAACAACACAGCATTTTCGGCCTACTAGATCTCAAAATTGGGAAATCTCACATTGTTGTGAAATATTTTAATTTCGAGCTATGGCTCGCCCCACCACATATACCAAATTTGAGAACAATATGTTATGTCATTTGCGTGATAGAGGGCCATGAAATACGTAAAATTACACCGCTTTCTGATTCTGATGATGATGATGATATCAGGAAACACTGTTGACAGCGCCACAGCCTAAACGGCTAAACCGATCGATCTGAAATTTTTACCACATGTGCACTTTTGGCGTCTGAGGTGCCTTTTTATAAAACCAACCGGAATCCGCCATTTTGAAACCGGAAAAGATGTAATATCTCAAAAACGGCTTGACCGATCGGATTGAAACTAGCGCCAAATGATTCAGACGGTCATCTTTAAAGAATATCAATAATTGAAGTAGTAATGTACTATTACCGAAACCGGAAATGACGTCATAAAAATGAAGAATCAGACTTTCATCATCTCTTACTACAATACTACATATTCAGAAGGCCTATAAAAATACATAACATTTATAGAAATAAATTCTAGGAGGCAGTAATTTCAGCCGTCATTTTGAAAACCGGAAGTGATGCCATATAGTTCGAAAACGGCTGAATCGATTGGAATGAAGCTTTCGCTTCTCTTCATGTAGTATCATTTATAGCATTATTGTACGAAACGCAACTTTTCTAAGTTATCAAAGTTATTTCTAAGTTATTTTCTAAGTTACTTTTTTTAAAGTAATTAGTCATTGTTGCTCCGATATGTGTTACACGTTGTGAGAATGATCTAAAAAAAGGAGTGATATTCCCATAAAAAACACTCCGTGTAAAAATACCAGCCAAGTCTCTTCAACTAGAAAAAAATAGAAGACATCTAAAAATTCATCACTGAAAAGTAGTGATATCAAAAAATGGGCCAAAGTCAAAACTTAATTTTAAAAACCAAAATATACTTGACGCATCGTTTTTAAGGGCATTATAGGTATATTTTATATATAGAAGTACATGCGATTTTTGGCATATACTTCTATACTATTTATACACGATGCGCCAAGTATATTTTGGTTTTTAACATTAAGTTTTGCCTATATATTTTGCCTATATTATGCCTCCCTAAATATGCCTCAAAAAAGTGTCTACAAAAAGCAGCAAAATCGCTCGTACTTAAGGTGCTGCAAGCGCGAGCGATTTTGCCACTGGTTGCAGGCACTTTTTTTTGGATACGATTGGAGACAAAATGGGTTGACGAAATGATTTGAAATTTTAACCATGATTAGATAAAATACAAACTAAGGCTTATCCCTTGGTAAATTTTTAATTATTTGCTTCGTTAATTAGTAATAATTAGTTCATTTTTGGTGATAAATTGTGTATTTTTTTTTAGGGTTGGGCGAACCTCATATTTTTTAACCGAACCAAAATTCGAACCGATATTTAAACATTTGACCGAACCGAACCGAGCCTCTGGCCATTTTTACCTAAACAGCCATTCCATGTAAATGCAGACATGAGGCCAAAAAATCAAAAAAATCCTATAATTATGTGCTATATGTCAAATTAAAGATAATTTTCCCCTGATTTTGATTATGCTATTAGTTTTAAAAAAAATTCAACCGTTTAGTGTCTGGACGCTATTAACTGGACAAAAATTTCCTCGGAACGTATATTTTGGGGGATAATATTATCGTACCCTTAAAATATGTCATAAATTATTATAATTTTATTGTTTATATAGTATAAAGACTGTTTTAAGTTTATAGTGTTACTGATATCCAATTTAATTTAAAAAATAATAAATAAAATAAAAAACATAAAAAAAAAACCGAAAAAATGAGTTTTACAAATTATAATGGACAGACCCAGATTTTTTATTAGTCTATGTAACATACCATATCAATATTTGCTACTTGGTAAAAATTAAATAAAGCCTATGACACTGTGAGATGCACTTTTTTCACACGGAGTCACACCCGTAACACCCTGTCACACCCGTAACACAAAATTTGGAAAGCTGTGTATTTTTACCCCAAAACTTTTTTGACTTTCTAAAACCACTGAATGGTTGGTACATATGTATTCTTCAATAAAAAAAATGTGTTCAGGACAAGTAAAGCCTAAACTCACGGAGTTTGACACTTTTAACTTAGAATCTGAAAACCCTTGTCTGAATCGCGTCACACCCGTAACACAGTGTTTTTCATAATATTAAGTAAGTTGCCACTTCTAAAATGCATTCAATTATTTTTTTTGACTACTTTGACCCCATAATAATTTTATAAAAAATCATGATGTACTTGGTAGCATTGACAAAAATTGTTTTCATGGTGTAAAGTTGGCAAAAGCAGTCAAATCGGTCACGCCCGTAACATGGAATGGCTGTAAAGTGGCTGTATATCATTTACAATAAAAATAACATCAAACATTGCTTGGCAGGCATAGTTTGTGTATAAAATTTTGCTACACCAGATATGCCCATCATTTTAGTGCATTTTATTTTGGATAAAATTAATTCACATAATTGAATTTATACACGAAGAGAAGGTAAGAAGAGTAAAATAAGATTAAAAATGTTAATGAACGGTAACATTATGCATTATTTTTTCTTTGGCTTCTTAGTCACACAGATTTCTATCTAGGACACTACACTGGAATGAAAAGTTAGCGGGAAATGTCACATTGGTGCAGCGAGGAAGGTTCGGTTCGGATATTTCGTTTTAAGACGGCTGGGTAGTGAGTTTGACATTGAAGAGTTTTTTAATCGATTTTTATCAATATCTTTTTCCAGTGGACGTGAATTCAGAACAGTTCACTGAAAATAATTGCATAGTTTGGAATAAGTTATTAGTTTTATTTTGTCCGACAGGTGTTTAGAACCCGAAAATTTAGTAATTTTTGGGTTCTAAACACCTGTTGGACACAATAAAACTAATAGCTTATTCCAAACCATGAAATTATTTTCAGTGAATTGTTCTGAATTCACGTCCATAGCCCTATTTTGCTAACAATTACACTGGAAAAAGATATTGATAAAAATCGATTAAAAAACTCGTCAAGGCCACGCTCACTACCAAGCCCTCTTAAGGGTCCGTTCGAGAATATCTAAAGCCAGTTCGGTTCGGTTTTCGAACCCTAATTTTCTTGTCTCGAAGACTGCCGTATGAAATTTAATTTAAAAAATGTGCCAAGTGATAACCCTAGTTTGTCTTTTATCTAATTATTATTACAATTTGAGATCAATTGGTTCAGGGGTAGGTATCGTCTCCAATCGTATCGGAAATTTCATCGTTTTGCGCGGTTTTGTTATACTAATATACAATCAGACTGATCATGTGAACATCCTATCAAAGTTCTACCGACTTATAAAACAATTTCAGCTCAATCGAGCTGAAATTTTGCACACATGTAAAGACAATTTTCTCTGTTTGCAGACCCTACATGTTTTTGAAATCCATTAATTGGTTAAAATTTAAATAAACTTCTCCTGATAGCCAGGTTGAAAAATGAAATTGGTTTTCGATAAATCTGATCAAACTCATATTTTGCATGACCAACATTGTCTCTTATTTTGCAAATGTTCATCCCAATTAGTTAAGAACGTATGAGCTTATTGACATTATTAATAGCTGTCGGATATGAAATATCGAAATGAATGTTTTTCAGTGCCAATTGAATTGAATCTGATTTGCTTTTTGTACCGCGGTGCTTAGATGATATTTCCAAGTTTCGATAAAAAACATAATATGTACTTTTATGTTGATTGAGTGGCTCATATTATTTCAATTCAATATGGATGTACACTCCCCCAAATAATAAATGGTACTCCGTTTTGCGGCTATGTCCTTTCACCGTAAACGATTTTAATAGGTACCCTGTAGAGTGAGAGAGCGCGATAGTTGATGTGCGAGTGAGAAGAAAGATTGACGAGAGGTTGTCGGGCATCTCACTCACAAGTAGTCTTGTCTCGCTTGCACTTGGTACTAACTGGGGTGGTTCATGCCGAGTTGTTTTCTGGTGGAGTGGGGTGAGGTGAACTAAAATAGATAACGATGTCAATAACTGCTACCTGCAGAAGATCCTCGATTGATTCAATGCTCGAACTGTCCTCGCCGTGGTTTACCGTGAATGAATTACACTGATATTTCCAAAATGTTCGAATGTAGTATTTTCAAGGGTTTAATTTTATAGCTATTTGCATAATCATATTGTAATCGTTGAATGAACCTTTCTATTAGAATAATAATATATTAAATTAAATTCTTGACAATGTCTGCAAACTGACTTGTCAGTTATGCATCAATTCATAAACGACACAAAAATCATGTAAAATAGCAATGTTTAGAATTGTATATCACATTCAGACACAAAACAATATCCACAAATTAGACTGACACATTTTCTTTTGAAATATGGGTATATATCTACAGAGCAAAATAAATTGTATACAGTAATTTGCACCTGCATTATCAAAATAGCTAAATTTTAGCTTCAAAATGCATTCACAATAATGTGATATTACTTTGGTAATAATTGCATTTGTTGGTTAATTGATATTACCTATGTTGAAAGTATTCTTGTATCTTGGAGAGCAGTTAACATCGTTACTCGCATCTTGTATTTCAGTTACATTTTAAGGGTATCTTGCGCATCATTGACGGCATTGGCGTATAGTTTGAAAACAAAATTTGGTTAAAATTGGTTAAAATATTAGAAAATCATTTTCATCGGTAAAATGTCCAGATCATCTTGAATTTTTGCAGCCATTGAAACCTTATATCATTACCTACATGTCATAAAATGTCCGTGGAATTGTCTGATTGATTAATTAAAATTATCCGTACTTACAAGTTGAAATTTGGCAAGGCCAATAATATTTAATTACGTTTCTAAATTTTTCAGTCAATTCTTATGAATTTTAGCAAATTTGAGCTATTTTGGGACGCTTAACTTTATCTATTTATATAGTACTGATTCCCTGAAGACAATGGCAATAATTGTAATTATACGTTTCTCACATAATATTTAGTCAATTCTTCTGATTTTAACAATTTCTAACCCATTTTGGGACGCTAAACTTGATAATTTATAATGGATGGGGTCAGCTGCTTGAGTGGGGGGATCAATCCTCACCTGCTTATGTTAGCATTTCAATTGTGATTCATAATCAGATTTAATGAAGCATTATCTTGTTGAATTGGCAGTGGTGACGGTTTGTTCCGATGAATGTGCTGGTGGCCCTGGTAAGGGCCACCAGCGACGTTTCGAAGGAGTTACTTCCGTCATCTTCTGGCGGCCCTTATCAGGGCCACCAGCACATTCATCGGAACAAACCGTCACCACTGCCAATTTATTACACGATGGTTCCGAAAACGTCCACGACATCATTATCTTGTTATTTGATATTCTGTTTTTCGTCAGTTATCAAGGGCTAGGTTTCGAAAGCAGAAAATTTGAGCAAGTTTATTTATTTTTTTTGGCACGGACGTCTGTTTCTTTTGCTTGTTACTGAGGTATCACCCACTGTAATTGCATTCGATTGAGCTGATATTTTGCAAACATGTTGCATCAACTCTGCGGTTTGCAGACCTACATTTTTCGAAATTCGTTTATTGGGTCAAATTGAAATTAATGTCTTCTGATTGGTTGATCAGATCAATTTGAAATTGTGTTAGTAAGACAAAAATTTTCTTAATCGTTACAAAGTTTCCGCCATATCTATTGGTTACAATTTAAAAAAATATTTTCTATAGGTCGAGAATAAAAAGAAACGTTGAATTGGTAATTAAGACCAACATTATATCCTATTTTACACATTCTATAAATAGTCTGAAAACTCCAAGATTCAGTGGAAATTCTGACACACAAATATTTAAATTTGCTATTTTTTAATTTTATCATCGCTTGTCTGAATTTTGATTAAATATGTTGCCTCACATAAGGGCTAATTGCAGCGAATACAACACATCGATTCAACCTTCAAAAATGTCTTACTTTCTTTTTTATGTGTGTCAAAATAATGTCCGCACTCGGGGAAAAACATTAATTTTGTGCATTGCCATTTAGAGAAAATGAACAAACAGATCATATGAAGATCATATGAATATACATTAACAAGTGCGTAGTCTATAACGCATTGATGAGCGAGCCAATTCGTTTTCCACGTGAATTGATTTGCGATTGCATGTTTCTGCTATACAAACCTTGGAATGAGCCGAAACGAAAGGCGTCAGAGAACCAGTAATGAAATATCCTGACAATTCCTTCAAGAAATTTGACAAATATTCCAAACACTCATAAAATGTCCGTTTAATGTCAATAACTCTTGAAATTAACGAAAGATTAGAATGATAATATTACAGGGGACCGCTTCTAGATGACATTAGTGTGTTCAGATTTTCAGATCGATTGGTTGAACGGTTTGTTCTAGTCACTGCCGACAAAAATACAATAAAAACAAACATAAAAAAAACAGAAAGTATCCCCAATTTATAAGTGACACAAGAATCATGTAAAAAATACATAATTGAAATTTTATGTCACATTAAAACACAAAAAAATATAGCACAGTGGTGACGCTCGCTATTCTCGCACAATAAATTCAATTGCAAGGTAAAACCGCACAACCAATCGATCTGAAATTTTGCACACTTACTAAAGTAATCTGTGCGGTCCCTGGGATCGATATTGAACGGTATCCTGTGATTGGTTCAAATTTTAAAATAATTATCTTTCGATTGGTTATTCCGATCGATTTGAAATTTGGCAAAGTCATTGCAACCAACATTGTCCCCAATCTTACACAAATTCAGTAAAATCCTCCCATCGGTTAAAATTTAAAACAATCTTTCCTGTGATTTTTTAAAATTAAACTAGTACAAATTTATCGATTAACTTAAAACTTCGCATGTTCATTGGTAACAAATACCTAAAATGTTGGTACAACATTTTAGGTATTTGTTTGCCATTTTGAAGAATAATCTGTCGTTATTTCAAAAGTTATTGTCATTTTAAGGACATTTTATTCTATAATCTTGAAATATTCCAAAAGTGTATACTACATTTTCATCCTTGCCTTCTTAATGCTGCAGAAAGCATATAGAAAAAAAGCAAAGCATATAGAGCAGCTGTTACTTGCAAGCGCATATCAAATCGGATGCAGTACGATGGCTCGCTCATCAACGCGTTACACTGAGCGTTTTCCTAGTTTTTAAAACTTCGGTTGAATCATATAAAATGACAACTCGACTTTTCGATTGACAATCTTCTCACCTTACCCAAGAAATAAATAACATTGATCAATATAATAAATGATGATATCATTATTGGAAGGACATTTACGGCTTATGGCAGATTGGAATGAGTCTATATATTCCATTTAATTTAATATTTTCATAATTTGTTTTAATTTATGTAATTAAGAGCATTGTTATAAGTTATTCGTATCAAAATCGCTTCATTGTCACTCAGTTTTGAGGGTGGGAGGCAAAGGGGGTTTGACGCCCCTTTTATCACTACTTGAAGTGTTCTAAGAAGAATGCGAAAACATTTTTTGATATAAGATTTGTTTGGAATTGACCTGTTGACTTAGTTTCTAATTTAGTACAATTATTATTTTGATGTTATTTCATTTGTAAGAATGTGTACTTGACTGGTCATTTGACAACATTGTGGTGACTACTTATACATGAAGATAAAATCGTAACTTCATTTCTTCTTTCATTACAAAGGTAGGATCATCAAACAGTACGTTTTAATGTGATATTTTCGAATTTGTTATACAAAAAAAATTCTAGATTACCTCTCTGGTTATACCTAGGTCATCCTTGGTTACACCACAGATTTATTGAAACGCCAATGCATGGTTATTTTTTTATCTTTTTTAACTTGATCCTGAATAATACTTGCATTATGAAGAGTATGTTTTGTAAACTAATACTTACAAAATCAAGTAGTTCTTTTGTGTCTATTAAGAATTAGTTGAGAACAATAAATCCACCTTTTGCTAGGACTGTAGAATATCAGAATGGTTTTTACGCCAGAGTGGCAAAACAATACAATTCCCTCCCTACGAATGTGCGACAAGAGCTAGATTTTCAAATATTTAAAAAACAGGTTAGAATCATTTTAACTGAAGATATGAGGGCTTTGCACCAAGAATTGTTTTATTTATGAATAATTAATTTAATCTTAACTATTTTAATCTTATACATGATGTTTCACTTCCCTTTTATAATTTTGATACCTACCTTTCTATTTTATTTGTTAGTATTAACTATTAAGTGATATTATTTGATGTATTAATTAATTATTTGTAGCTGGCAGTAGGGCACACAGTGTTACGGGGTTCACCCTACTCCTGCTGCCAGAAAATGCACAGTGTGTGTTTGAAAAATAATAAATAAATAAATAAAATAAATAGTAAGCTCAGTTGACCAAATGGTTACTTGAAATTAAAATGACTAATAATGAGTTTATTGTAAATAATTATATTGTAGTGTAGAAAATTATTTACTACAAACTCATTAGTCATTTTAATTTCACATTATATATAAATGTCACATTAATCACATTTATCACAGCAATTATTCAGTCATAAATTATTTAATTTTATAAATGAAAGCAGTGTTGGGGAAGGAACTTTTAAAAATAACTAGGACCGCGCTACTTTTTTGGGGAACTCTTGAGTGAACGCGTTCACATTTGTTTACAAGAAACGTAAACGTCAAACGTTTATTTTAACCGTACGAACCGCAGTTTCCTTCTTTTGTAATTTCGAATTTCTTTTATAAATATTCTCGATCTTGCTCGACCTGAAAAATTTCAAACTCGCACAGCCCTATATACTAATATCTTTCACACACATCAATTATCTTCTTAATTAATATTATCATCAAATAAAAT
This sequence comes from Leuctra nigra, assembly GCA_934045905.1. NCBI lineage: Eukaryota > Metazoa > Arthropoda > Insecta > Plecoptera > Leuctridae > Leuctra > Leuctra nigra. The sequence goes on from OW203773.1 coordinate 8,791,122, forward strand.
TGTGAAATAGTGGATAAATATCATTTTAGTGAGTAAAATGGTGAAAACAATTGCGGTTCATGTGGTGCCCTTGAGTATTTAACCCTTGAATTGTCTTTAACTTTTAAATGTTGTCAAAAGAAGACATTTCAAAAGAAATTATATTCGTTTTTAAGGAACTAGAACTTTTATTACCCAATTCTGAATAAAAGAATTTGTACTTTCAAAATTTCATATATTTGGTCATGAACTGAACTTCAAAATATATCATTTTAAAAAGGAACTTCCTCAACACTGGTTGAAAGTGCAAACTATAGAATACATTTTCTTCTACACTATATACACATCTTTTATCAGTAAATGCGCTATCCTATTTAGTGGATATTTTTGGTGTTTGAATGTGGATGTTAAATTTCACTCATTGTTATTTAACAGGCTTTTGTGTCGTTTATGAACTATAGCTGACACGACAGTTTGCTGGCAAAGCAATGAATTTATTATTATTTTATATCTGTTTGAAGTCAATTCAAATTGCAAAATATACAGAATACCAATCATTTTATAGAAAATTATGTAACACGTTTTACAGTATCGAAGATTTAATAATGAATAAGTCTATAACTATCAAATAATGAACAATGAAGCAAGATATAAGTACAAATGGTTGATAATAAAAAAAAATTAATAATACCGGGAGTATTCTTTAAAGGCATCGGAACAAATGATCAATCGCTTATAAATTTGGAATAAAACGGTCTCGCATAATGCCTATAATGATTTTATAAAACTGAAATTAAAATGTTTTTTTATAAATGTTTTAACTAAATTGAAACGTTTACAAAAGGAATACAACATTCTGATATTGTGCCCGATCATTAGTCCGATGACCTCTATTTCATCAACCGAGTATTGGGATTTGAAATAGTCGATAGTCGGTATATAAATCGCCTTCTTCTCTCTCCATCTCTTCTGTTGTTTGTTAATATTCTAACAGAAAGGTTCATTCAACGATTACAATATGATTATGCAAATAGCTATAAAATTAAACCCTTGAAAATACTACATTCGAACATTTTGGAAATATCAGTGTAATTCATTCACGGTAAACCACGGCGAGGACAGTTCGAGCATTGAATCAATCGAGGATCTTCTGCAGGTAGCAGTTATTGACATCGTTATCTATTTTAGTTCACCTCACCCCACTCCACCAGAAAACAACTCGGCATGAACCACCCCAGTTAGTACCAAGTGCAAGCGAGACAAGACTACTTGTGAGTGAGATGCCCGACAACCTCTCGTCAATCTTTCTTCTCACTCGCACATCAACTATCGCGCTCTCTCACTCTACAGGGTACCTATTAAAATCGTTTACGGTGAAAGGACATAGCCGCAAAACGGAGTACCATTTATTATTTGGGGGAGTGTACATGTTTCATGTGCGTTGTGTACGCATTTCCGGTTCAAGAATTTGCACGTACCCGTCCTCGCTCATCAACGCGTTACACTGAGCGTTTTCCTAGCAGTAGGTTTTACATTATTAGTCAATTGAAATAGTTATTTTAAAAGCGTTTACATTACCTAGTGACTAAAACAGTGAATAAATAGAAGTGAATTATGTAAGTTTTAGTTTTAATTTCTTACTTGCGTGTGAAATCCGTAATAATGGTTAAAGCTAGGATGATAGCTTAGGGGGGATTGGCAACCTTATGACGTCACCCACGTTAGCTGATGCAGTACGCATTTGGCCATATATGATACTAACGAGGGAAATGTTGCCTTTCTTGCTGCATCGTCAATAAAATATTGGAGAGATATGTGTGTAGCATCATTGTCTTCATTACAATGCAGAGCATTGTGTGATTGTATTTTAAAATCCACTATGTTGTGTAGTATACTTGTTTTGACAGGTTTAATATCTCGAGGAACTAGATCAAAATGTTAAAACCTGCGCCGACGGAAAAATATCACTTCAGCACTTTATTCACTACGTCTCACATAGGCAACGTGTTGATGTCTGAGATACATCATTGTCTTCCTTAAAGATTAACGAATTGTGAGAGATATATTTTGTGACATTTTATTGAATGATTCGAGGTATTTTCAACTGTTATAAAAGCGCGGCATTTCCGTTATCACACACATGGTTTTCAAGGTCACACGGGATGCCAATCCCCCCCAGTAATCGTCCTAGGTTAAAGAATGCTGTGTATATAAATGTAACAATACTCTCGGAAATAAACGGAAATAAACTCTCTTTTCATTGATTTTCCAGTCAGTCATCAGCAGACAGATATAAACAGTGGCTTCATAACATTAACAGAGACAAAGTCTTCATTCCCACCAAATCATCACTAGTTTGTTCAAACCACTATACAGAGACTGATTATGACATTGCAAATAGATTGAAGTGCAAATTACTTCCGTTTGCAAATGTGCGAATTACTGAATGCATCGCCGAAATCTGTCTGGAAATAAAATTGTAGGTATCTAAGAAACCACCACCAACTACCAAATGGACGAGTTTGGAATAATTATCGGGAAAAATTTCTTGGTAAACTACGGTAAAACCCGGGGACGTTTGACTTTTCATCATGTGTCGGCATAGAGTAAGTAGGTTGCTGCAGCGTAAGTGCATGCGGCCGGCTGGCTTGCAGGGCGGTCCCTCTCACTGACGTCACTGCTCCATGCGTTGCGGGCTTGCGTTCAGTGTGTGGCGGGTTGCGGCAAGAGTTTAATTGTCACATTGTGAGTGTTGTGATTGTCGAAACAATTTGATTTTTAGGAAAATTTGATAAAATCATTCTTGTCACATTATTATGTAGAAGCTGTAAGCAACCTGGCCAAGACCTTTAACGTCCCATCCGAAGGACGGTGTGTCATTCACAGGACGAACCCCCAAAACCCGGGCTGTCGAGAGACTGATAACAGGCGGAGGGAGGTCGTCACACTAACCCCCAAACACCCCAGTCTCTATGGCTCAACGGCAGCAACTGGCAAGTCAGAGTTGAATGGTCACCCATCCAACCGCTGACCTCGCTCAATGTTGCTTAACCTCGGTGATCTGACGAGAACCGAGGTATATAACACACCAGCCGTTGGGCATACACCAATAATTAATACTTCAGAATACTTAGAGAATACCTATTTAGTATTCTAGCAGTTAATCAATGTAGTATAAAAGTTTGTGTACACTGTTCAACTTGGTTGGTGTGGAGCAACTGCCCCAATAAACAAAAGATTGAGGCCCAGCCTTATCTAGATGAACACTCACCTCAGTATCTACGGAAGGCAGAGCTGTGAAAGGATCTGATTCTTGTTTCACATGCTCCGAAGTGGTTGCAGAGTGAAGATCTACGTCCATGGTTGGACCTTCTGGTAAAAAGACGAAATGACGGTCGGAAGTCGACAAAATTCCAGGTTCAGTTTTCACGTCAATGGAATGTTCTTCGATCTCAACCTTCATGGTTCCTTCGATAGCCTCTGAGTCTGCAGGGTTCTGAAAGTAGAACGATAAAACGTTAGTATCTGTCGAGAATGAGATAGGTACGTCTCTTTCAAGGATATACCGGGTGGCGCAAAAAATACCGCTGTTTGAAAGGTCACTCCAACATAACTATAAATAACTATGAGCTGAAAGCTGAAACTATGGTGAAACTACGTTAAACTACGTGAAACCATGAGCAATTTTCATAAATTTTTGAGTTACGTCAAAAAGTTACAGACATTTGAATGAAGACGTTGAAAAACAGTTTAGGCCGGGGTTTGAATTGTACGGTTTTGAAGCTCCGTCAAATCGGAAGCTTGTTAAAGAATGTTTTAAAGAAAAGTAAGTTTGCATTGATGTCATAATTTGACATAAAAGATAGCTCAATTTAATACAGCGGATCTGTATCTTATTAAGACGTATTTTCAAGGAAAGAAATAGAAAGGGAAGAGAAATTGCTGAAATTAATTTATGAAATTAATGTGAATTTTTGTGGCTGAATTTCCAGTGAAGAATTGGAAATGGCTATCCATTCATGTCGTTATCTGAAAGTTTTACATGAAGAATTCACAAACAGACTAAATTAGTATCGATCTATATAAAACATGAATTTAAGTTTAATTATAAAATCAAAATTAAACATAAAAACGTCAACATAAATTCACCTAATCCCTACAAAGTATCTACAAATGAATAATATAAATGTTAATTACGTCTGGATTGATATTTTTTCAACTGTAGGTAACTGTAACAATTTCTAGCATTTGTCCTATTCAATATATTTGGTTTTGGACAATAATTTTCATTGATTTGATATTTCACAACAAAAGAGTATTAAAAATGTTGTTCTGTTGGAGGGGAGGGGCAATAATTCTCCCCCCCCCCCCCCTGCAGAGATTGAACTTGCCAAGCAGGTAACTTAAAGTCATCCGCAGTCGATCTGTGGATTGGAAAAGGGTCTTTTTACTTTCCCGTCCCCTACTTTACCTGCGTGCGCACCATGCCCCATTGTTCATGCCGAGCCTTCTCTTGGGTTGAGCTCGCTAAGGGGTTCGTAAAATACCTGTTTTTCAAGAAAATCCCAGTCCACAGATCGACTGCGGGTCACTTTAGTAGGGACTGACATCAGCTGCATACAAGTTGAAAGTGAGTGTGCCGACATGTCCTTTCAGTGTGTATCGGAGAAAGAAAAACAAATGTCCACATGTTGCTTTAAATAAAACTAACTTTAAGTAACAAAAATGAATTTTTGTTTAGGGAGGGAAAAGCTAGTTAAATATATGTGTATTGCTTTTTAATAAAATGGAACATATAATTTTCATTTTCTTTTCATAAATTCATCTTGTATTTATTTAATTTTATAGATAATGCCAACTGTTTCGATTCATATTCTTCTTCAGGACAAAATTTACTTGAAAATTCTCATTCTAAATTTTCCCATAACAAATAAACATGAAACAAAGTGCTAATAAAGTTTTGTAGAGGTTAAAAAATCATGGAGAAAACTCTGGTAAATGAATCAAAACCGTTTGTATTATAAAATAAAATAAACTAGGGTGAAATATCCCAAAGAAAATAAAAACAATTAGGTACTCTAATAATGAATCTTTAACTCTACTAAAATTTAAAATTTTTTTTTTTACTGGTCAAAAATGTTTGTAAATCCCATTTCAAGAGCTACAAACTCTAAAAAAGTATCAGTTTAAGTGTTTCTCATCGAAAGATTAATACTAAATTTATTGTGCTACATGCTCCATTAATAAAAATAATAGTTTTTACATTTTAGGTCCATTTAGGAGCTCTTTAACTAAAAAAGCGCAAACAAAGTGGAAAAACCCTGAAAAAGGTGTGCATTGCTTTGTCAGGTAGAATTTTCTAAATATTTAGAACAATCAAAGAGATTGATGAACCTTAATTTGCTGATGAGAAGTGAAACAACTCCAAAAACATATATTAACAAAATAAACAAAATATAATATACAGTTGGTTTCACACTAAAATGTGTTAATTTTCTTTCATAAAAATGGGATTTAAATTCAGTTGGCATTTTGGCAGGAAAACAGTATTCCTAGATGATGTAATATTTTACTGTAACCATGGCAACATCATTGTTGGTTAATAAAATTTTAAAAAATCACTCACCAGGAAAAACATTTTCATGCCAAAATGTTTACTAGATTCATGAATATAATTAAATATAAAAATATTTGAATATTATAGGTACACTCCTGGACACTTAAAATTGGTCCGCGGTCAATGTAAAGTGCCACTACGGCTAGTATTTAACATTTATTTTAATGTAATTTTTTGGCACAAAGACCGGATGGCTAGTGTGAGTAGGGCCGAAAAATAACTTTAAATAAATAATAAATACTAGCCTAGGAGTTGAGTGAATATTGACTGTGGACCATATTCCGTGTCCAGAAGTGTACATATAATTTCATATTTATGACTGAAAATTTACACTTTTGAGTGTTAGTGTGTAGGTAAGTATAGACAGACAAAAAATGTTATTTTGAAATGTAGTTAGAAAAACATGCATAATGCTGAATGCAACTTTGCAATTAAGTCTTAGCGATTATGATATGTAGGTACGTTGACATACTAACCTGTGCTTCCATCTTGCTCTGACAATTCTTTTGGTAATATTTCTTGGGCTCCAGACACTTCCTCCTCGGTTTACGCGGCATTGTTACGTCATTACGCCAACAGCGGCAATTCAGTGATTATCACGAAGTACCTGTAACAAAGAGACATTGTTCATTTATTACAGGGGTCGGCAACAGTGTTGTGAGTTATCTAGATAAAATTATCTAGATAATTATCTACCTAGATAATGAATTTTTATCTATTATCTTATCTAGATAATTAAATAATTGGTTATCTTTATCTTTATCTAGATGAAAAATATTGGTATATCTACTGGCAATTATCTAGATAATAAAATATAAAATAAAAAATGCACTTATGTGCATGAACAGGCACGAACCTCAAATGTCAGATGATATGAAAAAAGGAACATCATCTCCATTGCATTTGTTGGATTGTTTTGACGGCCCCATTTTTTAAACACTTGAGTTCCGAATTTAGTAATTGAAAATCATAAGGGAACAGTAGTATTTGGTTAAAAATTATCAATTATCTGTTATAATATTATAGATAAAATACTTTTTTTTTTATATTATCTATTATCCCCCCCGACGGCTGTCACCTTATCGCGGTGGTGGGGTTTGTGTTGGCCAACGATCCATTGCAGCTACGCCGGCGAGCATATGCTCATGTGTAAGAGTTACCCATGTCGGACAGGTCAGTGGTGAGGCCCAGACCAAGAGCAGCCAGGGTCGGCCTAACCATGCCCTCCCTTGAATTTGCTCTCCCCACGGGCCGGACTCCCCCCTCGAGATGGTGATCCCCCTGAAATCGGGTTCAGCCGGCCCGAATCCTCGAACCCCCCCGGTCCGTCCCCATTCCGGCCTGGCCTTCCCACCAGTGCTAGACTCCCCCGGATCGGGCCCGTTAGGTCGACCCCCTCCCCTTGCCCTCCAATAATGATCAACAAAGTTAAATATATCAATTAATGTGCGCAATATAACCTCTTCGTTGACGCGCCATTAAACCAAACTAATCTAATATCTAATCTAATCTATCTATTATCTAGATGATTTCTTGGAAATTTATCTATTATCTTCTAGAAACATTTTTGGCAGGTTATCTTTATCTTTATCTAGATAAAAATAAAACTATCTAATAGTCCTATCTGTCCGGTAGACTGCAACGTGTTCAACTCGACAGCCAGAACTGGTCTTCCTGGGAGAGTGTGGCCCGTGGTGTGCCGCAGGGATCAATTTTGGGCCCGCTCCTATTTTCTATCCTTGTGAATGACCTGGCCCCGAATGTTATTTTGTGTGGAGAGGGCAGGAAGATCATTCAGTATGCGGATGATTCGAGTGCCTTGGTGGAAGCTAAGACTAACGAGGAACTTATTGTTGAGCTTGACACAACGCTTATGGACTTTGGGGCCTGGTTCAACCCTAATAAGCTTCTGCTGAACCAAGACAAGACTGAGTTTGTTGCCTTCGCACCTCATAGCGGACATCCTTTGACCCTGTCTAATACCACCACAAATGCCAGTGTTAAATTCCTAGGTCTAAGAATTGACCACACCCTTTCCTGGAGACCGCATATTGATAGCCTTGTGAAGCAGTTGGCCAAAGTCCGCTATGTCATGAGAACCCTCGCTCGTCAGTGCCTCATCTCCACCTTGCGCACTGCATACTTCGCTTATGCCCAGTCCATCCTACAGTACGGTGTCATTTTCTGGGGTTCCACTGCATACAGCCAAACAGCCTTCAGGTCTCAGAAGAAAGTTATCCGTTGTATGCTTAACCTTCCATACAATGCATCATGCAGGGACAAATTTAGGGAACTCTCGATCTTACCTCTACCTTGTCTTTATATTTTGACAGTATGCCTCTATACCAGAGACAATATTATTTTATTTAGGGACAATAGTCATCATGAGCATAATACTCGGGGAGCAGAGAACTTGAGGCATGAGTACTGCCGGCTCAAATTAACATCCAGCGGTGTCCTGCAGTCGGGTCGAAGACTCTACAACAAGCTGCCTCAAGAGATGCGCAGCATCGCTTCCAGAAGCATATTCAAGAATGCTTTGAATGACTTTCTTTTATCAAACTCATTTTATACTGTTGATGACCTCATGAACTTTTAGTGACTTTTAATGTATTTTTAATGAATGTTCTAAGTATCCTGGTTAAAGATTGTTAATTTACTGAAGCTGTAGCATTCATATAATATTACCTATAAGACTGACTTTGTAATACAATGCTTAAATTGTTCACTACAAATAAATAAATACAAATAAATAAATACAAATATCTAATCACAACAGTCGGCAACCCTTTTGGTGACAGAGCTGTTTCCCAAAATGTATAAATTAGATTAATGATAAAAAATTAATGGGAGCCGCAGTAGAGGCCACATATTTTTCACCGATCAATCTAAAATTGTGCACATAATTTCAGATATTTCAGATATTTCAAATATTATTTCAGATAAAAACACTGACATTTTTAAAAAAAATGCATAAAATTAAAAACAAATGCATTTGAGTGGTTAAAAAAACTGCAAAATGGTGCGATAGAGTTGAATATTTTCAAGGTCTAAGACCAGGCAGTATATATATTTTTTATTGGCGTTTAACGTCGCACTGTTCTGCAGCGAGGCTAATGGCGACGGATGAATGATTATGATGATGATTGGGAGATGATGGTGAAGATTAGGTAAGGATGGTAGGTGGGAAGGAGGCGGTCGTGGCATATTAGAAGAGAACATTCCCCTACTCTCGACTGAGGGAATACCACGAATAAACCACAATCAGGAAGGACGGACGCGGGAATCGAACCCGGGCCTCCGGAATACAAGTTCAGAGCGTTACCTCGAAGTATGATTATTTAAGCCAAATAATTGTCAGTCAAATCCACTGATTAATTAAAATTTAAAAAAAATATTCTCATAGATTGAGAATCTAGATTGTTCTGTTCATAATAATAATAATCTTTAATCCTTTTCATATCATATTAAAATTTTGCATGGGCATTAATCAACTTTTTATCAGTATAGATAGGTATTCAGGCAAATCGGTTGAGAAATTATTGACTTAAAAAACATTTAAAAACATTGAAACCATAAGCACTGCATTCAATGCATCACTGCATCTATGTAATTTCTCTGTCCAAGGTGCCTCGTACCCTCTCATAATCCTCGATCATCACTTTTATCGAACAAACGTAATAAATTTGAACGATACGTACATCATTAGGTCAACAAACAACACAATTCTATAACTTGGTAGGTATTACATACATGCTACAGTTGGGTTCAGTGTCTTAATTTTACCAGATTTCATTATTTTGGTCTCTAGCGCGCTAGGTAGCGTTATTCATTCTAATAAATCTTTTGTTCTGAATTTAGGTAAGATTTGCTTGCCGAATAATAAATAGCATTCACACACAAAGCTTAATAATTGGACTGATTGCAAAATGAGTCCCAGAAACTATCTGTGCAATTAATTGATTGAACTAAACTGACCTGCATGTTATAGTCCGTAGTTGTTGAGTTGAAATCTCTCTTCGGACCAAACTCACAGGAGAGTGCAGCAGCTTTGGGTTTCCACTTTCTGCAGAGAGAAACACAAGTAGCAATATTATAATAACTACTAACAAAAGTTAAGTAGGTAATGATGTAAATTTTCATGAACATTATTTTATTGAAAACTTTTTGAAACTCTTATGAAAATGTTCAAATTAATGACTTTTTCAAAAACTGACTTGATTAAGTAAAGGTTTTATTTAAAATACATGTAGGTAAATATTGCGGGTCAATATAAAACAATAGTCGTTCTTTCTAGGGTTGCCAACTTGACAAAATTCGAATTCAGGACTTTGCAGCTCTAAAATTCTCGGGGTAATAGAGGTCTCACAAATACGGTATTTGGGGGGAAACTTTTGAAAAGACAATCGGTCACGAAATCAATGGGGGGCCTGGGGGAAGGGCCCACATGGCCTAGCGGGTCCAGGGAAGAGCCTGGAAAAATTCCGAACTTCGAAAGGGCAATAGGGCCATTTCCATGCGTTCTAGACTACAACCTTGGGCATTTTGATATTTTTCTTCTCTGAATACTATTAAATTACAATGAACGTTTCATAATTTCAACAATTCCGGAAAATGTTGTCCAATTCCGGAGTGTCCGGTTAAAATCCGGATGGTTTGCAACCCTGGAATCCACTCCACTTCATTCACTTCAGTTCAGCAGACACCAGATTGCAAGGAAACCTGACACAGCACAACAATATGCTTCTGATCTAGTCAATTAAATAAGTAAACAGGAATAAAAAAAATATTATTTAATATTTAATATTTATATTAACCCTCTTAGTGCCAAGAGCTGATATATCGGCTCTGAGAGTTTGTGCGAAACTTGCCAAGGGCCGATATATCGGCTAAATTTTAAATTAAATCTCGCGCCTCTTAATGTCTTTGGAATGTTGAACTGCTTGATCGACTGGGTTGGTAATAGTGTGGTAGTTTATTGAAAAAATGTTTGGTGGCGGTAGTGTACAGATTTCTTACTATTTTGACGCAAAATGACATTTTTTCAATTCAAAATGGCGTCTACTTTTGCTGGCATACATTTTATACATTATTTCATAGCTTCTGTAGTTTTAATCACAAAAATATGAAATTAATCATGAGTGCTGAGAAAATATCAGTAAATCTAAAAAATATATTCACTTTGTTGGGAAAAATTCATTACAAAATTTGTGGCATAATAAACATTTTTTTTATTTTTTTTTTTTTTTTATAATCCAAATAAAAAAATAAAACATGTACAATAAGAATAATCATGAACGAAATTTTTGTCTAAGTCCTCAATATACTTTTACCACCATGTAAAAAAAAAATCAACAGTTTTGGTGAAGCACAAGCAAAGTTATCAACTTTTTACTGTGAGTGTGACTCAACAATTTGTGAAAATATGGCCTGGCATTCTTTGCATATATACAGGAAATAATGCTGGCACTAAGAGGGTTAAACTAGGAAAACGCCCTATGTAACTCACTGTTACTGTAAAAAGTGAGCCTTAATATTGTATGCAAATTATTATTTGTAATATTAATATTTGAAAGCTTCAGCTCTATAATAGACCTTGGGAAACGCTAGGAAGCAATCTTAAACAAATGTGTGAAAGGAAATTTTTTTGAAATATCTTGGTACAACACAAATATTTAAAAACAAGCAAAAATGTTAGCAAAATGTCAAAAGTAGGTAACTTTTAAAAATTACAACAAAAAAAATTAAATGTTAAAATGCTAAACAAAGTTTGAAGCTGATCGCTCAAACGGTTCCATTTTCAATTTTCATATCCGTTACCAAGGTCGGTAGAGCAGCAACTATCACACAAATATTAATTTGCAATGCGAAGGTTAATTTACCTAACAACGCTTAATACAGATCGTTATCCAAGTACGTACTACAAGCTTTGGGGAGGGCGGGGGTTACGAACTAGTGTTTAAATTCTAGTTTTTTGAGATAATCTGCGAAGTCGGGGATGGGGAGGTGAAGAAGGCCTAGAGATTATTACAATATTAATGGACTTCTTCCAAACTGAATTGGAAATTGCTTTATAAAAATGTGAAAAGCAAATATACTCAATTCCAAGTAAGAATACTCAACCTTAAAATGGAAAGTCAAGTTATTTAGCTTTTCAGCAATTAAAAAACAATTTATAAACATTATAATTATTGCCTGTGTAGATAATTTACAAATATTAAAATCGAATTCAAAATTGAGCCAAATGATTGTGGATTTCAAAGTTCAATATCCATACGTGGAGTTAACCATAAATTTAAAAAATTCCCAACTGGGCAATTTCAACTTGCCCTGATGTTTAATAAATATAAATTCTCTTTCTTGGTCTACAATATATTGTTCATCGAACCAATTAACTCCTATATGTGTGGGTAGGAAGCAGTCATGGCCTATTGTAGGGAACCTTCCCAGCATTTGCCTGTCGACTGAGGGAATAACAACGTAAAACCCCAGTCAGGAAGGACGGCCGCGGGAATCGAACCTCGGACCGCAGGAATACAAGTTCAGAACCTTAGTTCCAAACCCAACGTGCTTCGTAGTTACGTACCATATGCAATGAACTAGAAATGCATCATTTAAAACGTCAAAAATTTAAAAATTCCATTTTTCTAAGTACTCACGCTAGGCCCCACAAAGTAAGCGACAGCAAAGTCTTTCTGTGTAAGCTTACCCGTTATCAATCCTTAATAAATACATATAATTTTTAATGCTCATGTTTTTCAACACAAATATTTTAACGCTGTTTTAATCCTACTACTACCTACTACCAATTAAGGTAGGTAGGTGGTAGGCACTACCAATTAAGCTATTGGTTTACGCAATTCCAAGAGTTGCATCAAATACATTTTAAAAAGACAAAAACCTAGGTAGGTACTTAATCATTCTTTTATCTGTTACCTTTTAAGAAAAATATAAACCACACAAAAGTGCTCCATCTCTGTAAATAATTGTGTGTTCACAACTGTAATGATGTCAAGTGTACAATAAAAGGTAAGAAAACTCATGGCAAGAAAACTATCATGTTTTAAAACTGACTGTACAGTGGAATTTTGTCATTCACTTCTCCTAGAAATGGAGCCTTATTATGTGGATCTCATCCCCTGATCTCATGATAAGGAACAACAATGTACGTAAGGTAGAATGATGTCATTGACATTGCCCTATGAGATTCGTTACTGCAAGTAATATCAAATCTGAATGCTTTTGTCGATGTTGAAGGCCGCAATTTTACACCAAATTCTAGCTTTTTGAAGACAAAATATTACATAATATTACTAATATTATGGAACAGGTTGGGTGAGTGGTTAGTTACCGCTCTGAACTTGTATTCCAGATGCCCGGGTTTGATTCCCGCGGCCGTCCTTCCTGACTGGGGTTTTTTCGTGGTTTTCCCTCAGTCAACAGGCAAATGCTGGGAAGGTACCCTACTAATAGGCCACGACCGCCTCCTTCCCACCTTCCATCCTTACCTACTCTTCACCATCATCTCCCAATCATCATCATAATCATTCATCCGTTGCCATTAGCCCCGCTGCAGAACAGTGCGACGTTAAGCCCCAGACAAAAAAAAATAATATTACTTCAATCATTAACCCACCTGAGACGCATTTAATATACGTACAACCAGATCAGAAGCTTATTGTTGTATTGTGTCAGGTTTCCCTGCAATCTGGTGAAATGTAAGACGATCTCAGCCGGACGCGTGAAGAATTGGACCGAGGTCTTACCTAAGAACGAAGCGGCGTGCTTATTCTCAGCGACGACAAAGAATAGTTTGCCAATTGTAGCACTCAATGTTTGCAATTCATAGCTTGCACGAACTTCTTTTGTTTTATATCAGCAATGCTAAATTATTGAATTGTCCACCCATTACGTTGGCACGTTGACGGGTCAGATTTATAACTTTATTGAGGTAAATCGATGTATTTTTGTAATGTGAGTGATTCCTCATCGTACTAAAGTAATCTCCAGAGCCTATACAATTTCCCAGGTACTCATTAACTATAAAATATCGTTATAAAAGCAGAGAATCACAGCTATTCTGCGCGCCATTAAAATGGCGACGGCAACAATGAGATGACATCACATGCAACCTATGAATAACAACATCCTACTTTAGGTAGCCTTCATGAATTTAACTTCACCGCCTTCTTGAAGCACACTTTTATTCATTTTCATGCCGTTCAAAAGGAAATCTATATTCCTCCTTATTGAATAAAAAAGCACTGGACAACATACCAATTTGCAAAGAATAACAATTAAGAAAAAACAAGCTTCTTACAGCCTCATGCTGAAAAGAAGCAGCGTCCGCAAGTATAAATTTGCGGGTGACCGTCCTCAACACCACAAGACCGTGAGCATATAATCTTATGGACGGACTCTGGGCAAAGCGTCAAAAAACCTGGACATTCTTTTGAGCATGAGGCTGTACCGACAAGTTTACTTCTTGCTTCATTTGTTTACGTTGTAGCCTACATTTTCTCCCCAGCCGTGGCAGCAAATGTGATTTTTTTTTAAAAAGCAGAGATATAGATAATTTTTAATACATAGAAAGTCTATTCATAGCTTGCACGAACTTCCTTTGTTTAATCAGCAATGCAAAATTATTGAATTTTCCACCTGAGGATGGACATTTTGTTGGCACATTGTCAGATTTATAACTTTATTAAGGTAAATCAATGTATTTTTGTATAATGTCGAGTGATCCTCTTCGAACTCTCCGGAGCCTATCCATGGTAGGTAGTACAACCCCATTAACTATAAAATATCGTCAAAAAAACAGAGAATTACAGCTATTCTGCATCTTATCAAGTTGGTGGCAGGGAACAATGAGATGACATTACGTGCAAACTATGCATTCTACGTAGAAAGACAATGACACAATTCAACAATAAAGATCACAAGGAAGGACTGGAGAAGAGTACGAAGAGAGTGACATAGATTCTTTGTAACAAACGTAATGTTTTGATGTTTACTTTTATAATTATTGATCTCTGTCAATGCAATTTAATTTTGATTTACTGAAATTCCCACAGATCCTGTCAAAAGACAAAACAAAGTTATTTCTCAGTCACCATCCTTTCAGTTCATGTTCGTTGTTGAAAGACTAGCTCTCCTTCATCAACAACACAAGGGTTTGTTCTTCTTTAAACAAATCATTTTAAAATAAGACGTAAGGAGGAAATGCCATAACAAAAAGTAAATAAACATCCAACAAATCAGAAGTGTGCCACAAAACATCCCACTGTTTCTTCACTGAACTAAAACGAAGCGCGTCAAGAAAACATAACTACACACTTTACTTACATTGAAATAGACGCTTTTAATGCGTGTACAAAATTACGTTGTATTTACGTAGAAATTTAATCAATAACTTGATATTGAAAAGGTTGGGTTAAAAACACTACTTGACAGCAGTCAGCTGATTGATTAACTTGTTGCGCTTTGCAACCTTCATTGGCAAGCGAAGTAACTAACAGTTCAATGCGCCAAAAATTCAAATTATGGAACACATTCTAGAATCATAGCCAAATAAAAAGAATGTTTTTGTGAAATTAAGTTGATCATAAATGATTTTAAGGGTGTTCTGGAGTTTCGTCGTAGGAAAGAAAATAAGCTTTAATTCATACCAGAGACGAATGGCACATAAACAAATCAAAAAAAGTTGCCCCTTATCATTATTGAAAAGAGACCATTAAAAGGAAATATTTTTTAGAATTTACAAGTAGGTACATAATATTTGATATTTATAATTATGTTAGAGACAGTATAAAGCTGGGTTCCCATACTTCGCATCGAATTCGCTTCCGGTTCGCTTCGCTTTCGCAAAATGGCTACCTTTTAACAAAGGAAATCGTCCGTGTTTACATTTGCATGTTCGCGTGTTTCGGTTTCGTTAAAGTTGAGCCAATTTTAACTTTGACGAAACCGAAACGAAACCGAAACACGCGAACATGGGAATGTAAACATGGACGATTTCCTTTGTTAAAAGGTAGCCATTTTGCAAAAGCAAACCGAAAGCGAAGCGAACCGGAAGCGAATTCGATGTGAAGTATGGGAACCCAGCTTTAGGCAAGCAGGTGCCTAATATTATAATATTTAAACAATAGGTACCTACACATTATCTTTTCAAACAACCTAATTTTTATAATAAGTGTTTAATGTCGCACTGTTCTGCATAGGCTAAATATGGCGTCGGATTCGAGGAATGATTATAGGGAGATTATTATTCTCAACACAGATAGTAATCCACAAATACGAATATATAAACACGTACAACATATCCTAAAAGAAATCACACAAAAACACAATACATCACAAGAACTTTTCGTTGATGATGAATTATACGTAATGGTTGGCAGGGGGGAGGAGGCGGTCGTGGCCTATTCGTATGGACTGCCCAAGATTTGCCTCTCGACTGAGGTAAATTAAATCCCCATAAAAAAACACTCCGTGTAAAAAACCCAGCCAAGTCTCTTCAACTATAAAAATAATGTAAGAAATCTAAAAATTCAGCACTGAAAAGAAGTGCGATATCAAAAAATAGGCCAAGTCAAAACTTAATTTAAAAAACAAAATATACTTGGCGCATCGTATATATCGTATATATCATAATATTAATTCTTTTTGTATTGGCGTTAATTTATGATTATTATTGTGGGATTGACAAATTAATTAATTATTAAACATCATTTAATTTTCAGCTAATTTCATATAATTTCGTATTAAATAAATTTTTTGGGCATGATACTTGGTACCTATTAAAATGTGTTTATTAAGATGTTTATAACATAAACAAAAAATGATGTGCAAATGCACAGAAACCATTGGATTTAATTTTATTCTCTATTCCGAAAAACATTGAAAAAAATATTGCTAGGAAACAGCCTTCAAACATTGCCAGTATTTATCCGCGAAATGAGATTGCACAATTTTAAATGTTACATATAAAAGTTTCCAGTTCAATTATTCACATAAATTTTCACTAGCCTAATATTTACACATGAAATAATAATTTTAAAAAAAAATGATATTCTGACAAGTTTTTCAGTGGGGTCCCTTCGCCTTAAACTGACAATCAATATGAAGCATTTTATTGGCACTTAAATCTTGCATGTATTATCTTTGATATCTTATTTCACAGGTAAATTGTTGAAAGATGGATGGACAAAAGCAAAATACAATTATTGATATTTTATACGTGGCGCGATCACTAGATACCTATAGAACATTTTTATTATTTTTGAAATTACCATTTCAAAAGATCTCTTTACAATAGTTCAACTATGTATATTAAAGTAGAAAAACTTCAATTAATGTCCTGTAGTTTGCAACTCTCGCCCAATAACGAGTTTTCAAATTTATGTCTTTTGAGAATGAACAAAACTTTAACATGGGAGGTTTAAGAAAATCGTTTCGAATTTGGTGTATAATTTTTAAAATAGCACACGTTAGTATTGTTTTAATTTATTTTCCTGATAGTATGTCCGTAGGTCTACCAGAAAAATGTTTTTTGTTCAAATCTAACGGTACAAAAAAATAGAATTTCATTTAAGCTTTAGAATTACACTATTTTACTTGGATGCCATAAGATAAGATGGTGGAGAAAACTCAAATTATCTCGGAAACTAGACACGAGAAGTGTTTAATTTTTTCAAGGATTGATTATCCATTCAAGGATTGATTATGATTATCCATTACACATAAATGTATGAAGATCAGAGACTATGCCTCGAGGGATTGCGCTAACTTGGAATGAGAGGAATGATGGGGTTGATATAATAATGAGTTAAAAATCCGCCATCAAATACTTAGTGTCAAGTAATTTTCCCCAAAATTAACTTTATTTTAAACAGAAAAGTAATAAATCTATATTAAAATAGATGTATATTACATTATAAGGGGCTGTGCATAAAGGACGTCACGCTTCAGGGGGGAGGGGGGAGGGGGTGCACCAATATGTGACACAGTGTGACAGGGGGGGGGGGGGGGGGGGGGGTACTGGAGGCAGTAGGACGTCACGTTTTGATATAGATATTTTCAAACATTTTAAATTTCAGTTGATACGTCGGGACCGGAAATTTCGCTAAAAACGATAAATTCTGATACATTCTACAGTAAAAAATTCTATTTTAATGGGGGTAGAGACAGATTTGTGACGTCCTTTTAGGGGGGGGGGGGTCTCGAAAAGTGTGACACAGCGTGACAGGGGAGAGGGGGGGGGGGGGGGGGTGTCAAAATATCCCATTTTTAGCTTGACGTCCTTTATGCACAGCCACTATAAAATGGTTTGCATTAATCAATAATTAATCCCTCGTCATAGCAGAAGTTCATTCTAATGCATTAAATACAATGATATTTTGAGTTACAAAATAAAACTTGATCAAAATCATAAGTTTATCAATGAGTATGTACACATTTATTTTTGCTCGGGAACGTTAACATATTGAGTGTTGTAATTGCAAATCCATTTTCACAAAAAAATGACGTGTTGTCAAAAGGACATCATGAAATTGAAGGAGTTTGGGGCAAAACCAATTGCCATCTCCAAAAAATTAATTTTTGAGTTGGATCGTGATACAGTTTTGAATTCTCCATTTTCTCATTAGAATAAATATAAATTTTCTTCCCTTTCAAATTGTGGATTTCGCCGGCTATTTCTTAGGAAATGCAAGTGGTTTTTCTCCGGAATAATCAAAGTGAATATGTATAGCAAGGTTAACATCTGACCTCCTCAATTTGTAAATAAATTAGAATATTCTTGATAACAAAAATCATTTTATTTACATGTTCTGCCAAAATGCAAATATTAGAGACATGATTAGAGAGTAGGGAAGATAATCTTACAAACGACACGCTAATTGTGCGTATTACCTGCTCAATTCCTTGGATGATTATTGCCACATTGCATATGTCAATGATATATCTGAAATCCATGTGTAATTCTGTACTTCAAAGGTAGAATGCCGGAAGTACATTTAAATTATGCTTGAGGTGAACTGAAGAATAAAGAGTGATCCTGCCTTCATCCAATCACATTTGTAATTGCGACATGAGTCATTGTATGAGAAAATACCTTCAATGTATAGTATTCTAAAATGGCAAGTTATAAAGCTTGATTACATCATTCCTAGAGTGTTCAAACAACATAGAGAAAATAAACTTCCATTCTTCTACCACTATAATTACAAATTTATAAATACTTTGCCAAATGGATATATCAATTACATTATTCCCCCCAAAAATTTGAAAACGTGTGTTTTACCCTTTTTTCGGGAGAAATTTGAAATTCAAATTAAATTTTTATTTTGGGGGGGGGGGGGGGGGCTGAAATTTTGTCAATACAATAAACAATTGAAACAATACAACTTAAATACAATTCATTATTAATTAATAATTCTGATTAGAAATAATATAAATTTCAACTTCAAGATACATTTTTTTTTTTTTTTTTTTTATTAGTCACACAGATACACACAGTACATTATTACAAAAAATACATCAAACAAAATCCTGCAAAGCCATGCAGGCTTATCTGCAGGTGTATATCATAAAAGAAAAATTAACAATACAAATAATGCGGTGTGAAAACACAAGAAAAATACAAGATCAAAAAAAAAATCCCACAACAATAATACGCACCAATGCCGTAGTGAAACAACAAAATAAATCTAGACTCTATTATTATACAATGAATTATTACCAACGAGCAATCTGTCACAGCTTTTATAGAAGATCAGCAATTCGGACAGCTATAATACAAACACTAATGGGCCTAGAGCCGAACCATAAGGCACTCCATGTACACAGTCTTCCACTAAATACAGTGTCGCAAAAATACCGTTTGAAAGGTCATTCCGCCGACAGAACTATAAAAGTTTGCACACGCTCAGACATGATGTAGAAGTGAATCTAGAAATAATTATGAGGTGATAAACTATTCTACCAATGATCATCTGTCAACTTTGTTGGCTGCTATGTGCGAGGTGAACTTCTTCTCATTGGAATGGCGTAGTTTGTGTGTGTCCAGATAGCTGCTAGATGCACTCTTGTATGGGCAAATGTCACAAGTTTATGTCCGCTCTCCAGAATGTTTACTAAGGTGACGTACAAGATCTCTCTTTCTGTTCGCATTGTAGTCACATTGGCCACATTGATGCTTCTTCTCTGCGAAATGAACTCTCTTGTGCTGGACAAGGTAGCGCCTGGCGGTACCCTTGTAAGTGCATTCATCGCAAGAAAATGGAAAGTCTCTGGGGCGAAGGAGGCTCTGGTTAAGTGGATCTATGTTTTGACTTGGTCCTGCTTCAGGATCGTTATCATTGCGAGAAAATGCAGCGTCTCCTTCAATATGACATATGTTTGTGTCTTCATGTACAGATGGCTTGTGTTCTGTTAAACATACTTCTAAAGGTAGTGCTGTTGTAGTGTCTTCTTCTTCGATGTTGGTGTCTTCTTCATCATACACTTCCTCTGGTTCAGTCTTCACATCGTAGAGCTGGTCCGTCATTGTTGAATTTGTTCTCTGTAACAATTATAAATACACACTACATGGTACAGGAACAACAAATAATGTAGCATTGTTTTCTTGATGAACACTCACCTCAGTATCTACGGAAGGCAGAGCTGTGAAAGGATCTGATTCTTGTTTCACATTCACCGAGGTGGTTGCAGAGTGAAGATCTACGTCCATGGTTGGATCTTCTGGTAGAAAGACGTAATGACGGTCGAAAGATGGCATTTCAGGTTTCACGTCAATCTCTACCTTCACGGTTTCCACGATAGCCTCTGAGTCGGCAGGGTTCTGAAAGTAGACCCAACAATATGTTAAGTTATAATTTATCAATTGAGAATAGCATCTATTGAGATACGAAACTCTTTCGTGGATATCTAAGATCAAAGCATGAAGTCGTGTGATGATGGACCAAGTTGCAAGAAAACCTGATCTTCATGATTATACTCTTGTGTTATACTGGCAATAAATAGGTAGTCATTTCTGACCAGCTCGAATAATGAGTCAAGAAACTTTTTTTAAAATAAATGTTTGAACTAAACTGACCTGCATGTTATAGTCCGTAGTTCTTGAGTTGAAATCCCTCTTCGGACCAAACTCACAGGAGAGTGCAGCAGCTTTAGGTGGTGTTGGCTTACTGCAGAGAGAAACACAAGTAACAATATTACAACTGTATCGAATAGTTTAAGTTATTGTTTAAATCCTCGGAAGTTTTTCTCCCAAAGAGGTATATTTCATTTGCAAATGTTTACTCACCGAGCCGAATATCAGAATATCACACAGAATATCAGTGTAAAACGGGAAATAATCATTCACAGCCCAAGGTCATACTTCGCAGCTACAGGCTGTTCCCAACTTTGTTGGGCCGAGATGGGTAACATTTTTTTTTAGTAACCAAAATGTCCGTGGGATTGCGCCAGCGGTTAGGTAACATCTTTGGGTAACATTTTTGAAGTAACTAAAATAAGTTTTAATGAGTTTAAATGACCCATTTATGTATTAATATCCTTTGGTAGTCTGTTGTACTCACAAATACATTTAAAAATGTAAATTACAGTGTCCTAGGTGAATAATATCATTGTAAAACGAAATGTCACCATTGACGGCCCAACATAGTTTCCATTTTTCAAATTTTTGTCATCTTGCCGCGTTTTAATCTCTGCCATGTAACTAGTTTTCACATGAAAACAAGAGACGACTTCAGGCTACATCTTTATACTATGATTTTTTGTTGATAATTTTTGGGACATTTTTAATAATGTAAACACTCTGTGCTTTTATTGTTTGTCCCGGAAATCACAGCCGGAAATGACGCATTTTGTTACCTTTCTAGGCCTAAAGTCGGATTAAGAGTAACAGTTGGAGGCGGGAAACAGTTTCAAAGGAAAAGTCAATTCTACCAAATTAGCTGAAAAGTACTAACATGTTGCAGATGTAATTATATTTAAGAGAGCTGAATTAGGGAGCTTGACCGTGAAAAGTTTTTGAAACTGTTTTTATCAATATCATCTACCAATGTAATTGTTAATAAAATATGGCTTTGAACGAGTATTCAAATTCAATGAACATAATTTCATAGTATGAATAGTTTATTAGTTTCATTTTGACGTCTGTAGGACTAAATAAAATTACTAACCCATTCCAAACTATGAAATTATATTCATTGAATTGTTCTGAAGTCTCGTACAAAGTCTTATTATATTAACAATTATATTTGTAAAATATACTGATATAAATCAATTAAATAACTCTTCAAGGCCACGCTCACTGCTAAGCCGTAATAAATAGATGCTTTTATGGCAACGAGTGATTCATTTTTTTATGGCAGATTTAAAAATCAATTTGTTGTTTCAACACTTGAGTAATATTCACCAAAGCAGACATTTAATGGTATAGTGGCTTAGACCTCGGTAACATTGAACGGTGCCATCTCTGGGAGAACGTGCACTTCTTGGAACACAGCTTGCTGTGATGTACTGGGCCATGGTGCTTAGATAGCACATGGCACTCTCTTTTGTTTTCTACCTAGTTTTAAGACAAAGATCATCAGCATTGTACATTTTACCAAGCTGTAAAAAAGATAATCTATTCTTTACTAATAAATGTTATTATTCCTAAACTTCTGTCATGATTACTTCTAAGTACATAACACTTACCAAGTCCCTTTGGAACAGACTGTACCTACCCTACTGGCTGGGTGAGTGAACTTTTGCAAATTTAATATATACCTATTGAGAGAGAATAAAAAGCGCAAAGGATTTAAGCAAAAGCTTGAACTTTCCTTATAGATGATTGCTGTTTATGAAAATGTAAATTAGGTACTTACCCACATGTCTTCTTGTGTATTGTAAGGCCACCCTTGAGAGTGCACGCATAATTACACTTGTCACATTTGAAGTTGTTCACAGCCAAGTGACCCTTCTTGTGCCTAGCTAGGTAGACACGTCTGCTACACTTATACTCGCAGACATCGCATGCGTATGGCTGCTCGTCAGAATGTTTGCGCATGTGTTCGTCAAGGTCATATTTATGACCTGATCTGTAGTCACACAAGGTACATTTGAACCTCTTATCCTGGAAATGGATTCGCTTGAAGTGATTCGCCAGAGTTGACCTTTGGGCACTCCTGTACGTGCAAATGTTGCAGGCGAATGGACGCTCTCCAGTATGCTTGCGCGAGTGGTTTGCAAGTACGTTCCTTTGGTAACATTTAAAGTCACATTGGTCGCATTTGTATCGCATCTCCTTTGAATGATGTAGTTTGTGTGTAGCCAGAGCACTTTTAGAGAGAAACCTAGACGTGCAGAGTGTGCATGCGTGCGGCCGCTCTCCAGAATGAATACGCAAGTGGCCTACAAGAGTGCCCCTGTGGTGTGTCCGGTAGCCACACTCGCTGCATTGGAACTTCTTCTCACTTGAATGGATTTTCTTGTGTAATGTCAGCAAACTGTTGCTGACGCATTTGTACTCGCAAATATCACATGCGTATGGCGTCTCGCCTGAATGCTTGCGCTGGTGGTCCACAAGGGCGCTTCTCTTATTCGTTGTAAAGGCGCATTGGCTGCATTGGAACCTCTTTACAGTTAAATGGCTTAGCTTGTGTAGGGACAGGTGACTCCTAGTTGCACCCCTGTACGTGCAAATGTCACATGCGTATGGACGCTCTCCAGAATGAATGCGCAGGTGAACTTCAAAGTCCCTCTTGTCGTGTGTTCTGAAGTCACATTGGCTGCATTGATGCTTCTTCTCTACAGAATGGCATCTAATCTTGTGCTGTGCAAGGTTGCGGCTGGAAGTACCCTTGTAAATGCAAGCATTGCATGTGAATGGCTGCTCTCCAGTATGCTTGCGCAGGTGTTCATCAAACTTGCTCTTTTTTTCAGTTTTGTAGTCACATTGGCTGCATTGAAGCTTCTTCTCTGAATGTTGGAATTTCTTGTGCTTGGCAAGGTAATAGATGGAGATACCCTTGTAAGTGCATTGATTGCAAGTGTATGGCCGCTCTCCAGAATGAGTGCGCGTGTGCTCAGCAAGCTTCCTCTTGTTGTCAGTTTTGAAGTCACAATGGCTGCATTGATCCTTATTCTCTGAAGAATGGAGTTTCTTGTGCTGGACAAGGCAGCGTCTGGAGGTACCCTTGTAAGTGCAATCATCGCAAGAAAAGGGAAAGTCTCTGGGGTGAAGGAGGCTCTGGTTAAGTGGATCTATGTTTTGACTTGGTCCTGCTTCAGGATCGTTATCATTGCGAGAAAATGCAGCGTCTCCTTCAATATGACTTATGTTTGTGTCTCTTGGTTGAATGTTAGTTGAAGTTGTGAAGTTTTGTTCGATATTTGTAATGTTTGAATCCCCACTTTCACATGGCTCCAGCTTCACAATAACTTTGCTGCAATTCCAAACTTGATCCGATTCCGTATGATTCCCTCCCTGAAATATACAATTAGAGTTCAATCCCAGATTTGATGTAGTTTACAAATACAGGCGCGTAGGAAGGGAGGAGGGGGGAAATGGGGGGAAACCCCCCCCTCTGATTCGATTCCCCTCCCTATGTTCTTATACATTTATGTGTCAAGAAAAAAAATTGCTTAAAAAGTGTTAAAATCGCGTAGAAATGCACCAAATTGATGTCTGAAATTCAAAAAAACAATTCCGGGGCTGTGCGCCCCGGACCCGCATTTTTCTGGGGGGCCCTCCCCCGCCCCCGCCCCCCATTGTCTTCGTAGGCACTAGTATTTCCAGCTCAAGTTCTCTTACAATATTACCCCCCCCCCCCCCTTGCAAATTTATTTCCTACGCGCCTGAACAAATACATTTATAATATTAATACAATCAGCATATTCTATAGTCCATTATGGGAAGAATGTAAAACATTGAATTTTACTGGCATAATTCCCGCTTCTAGCTTAATAAATTACTTCCATGAAAGTATGACTGAGAAAACATTTGCTCCACCTTATTTAAATGGGGGCAACGGTCAGAAACTAAAATTTTACCATAATTACACATCAAACTATTAATATCTCTAAGACATACAGGCTGTTCAACTTACGCTTACAACGCCGCTAGGGTGCAACTAAGCAGCACCATCCAGACCTTCCACCTGAATTCACACTTTGCCAACCTAAACTTTCCAAAGTGAATCCACTAACTTAATTGTGCCATCTAAGTTCAAGCTGTTTTAATTTTTGAGGTCACACCAGAGTTCATAATGAACTCCAGTGTGTGGCATTATTTAGTCTATTGGGCTGTTATGGGTCGTTACTATCTGATTTTTTAAAATTATTTAGTGAGAATACAAAATTTCAAAAAAAAACGCTCTGACGAACCGTGGATTCACGTTCGCTTCTGTTTGCCTCTTAAATACGAAGATCAAAACGATGTAAGATAATATATCTGGTCAAAGTAATTTGAGGATGTGTTGTGCATGTAAATGTTACTGGAATATCAGGTGTGTCCGGACTATTTTCGTATTATAGAGTTGAATATGGCTGGAAATGTGTCTCGTGTCGTAATTTTGTCGTATTTCGCATCTACTTTTTAATTCAGTAAAGAATTTTCATGATTAAAGTGTCATATACAACATTGAGAGTGATCTTTGATGAACACTTCAGTAGAAACCGAATTATTGTAATCTCCAAAACAAAGTTGATATAGGAATGATGAATGGGAATGCTACTTTTACTTGTAAAGTAAAATGGCGCTCGTCGTCGGTTTGCCTTGGTCAAGGATGCCCACGTGGTGTGGACAAACGGTTTTGCCTATTCCTTGGTGAAACTAACATGCAATTTGTCCATCAAAACGTCTCGGATTTGTTTTTGACGCCTTTTAATGCCATGTGTTACCAACTGATTATCGAAATATGAATTAAAATATATCATTTTTGTTCAAATCGTCCGAAGTTGCTCAAGCCTCAAGCGCAAAAAAATTGATTGGTGCAAATACGTTTTCTGTGAGACGAATTGAATTTGAAAATGTAATCATAATAGGCACCGAGTGTTCATACCCCCAGCGCCACTAGCGAGAGAAATCGGCAAAACTGTACGGCTAAGATTCAGCAATTTTATAGTCTCTCATTGTCCGTGGACATAGCAACCAATAAAAGTCCACAGATAACTCAAAATAGCTCAGAATTGGTAAAAGAGAGGAGCAAACTAATAATTTTATCAGATTCAGTGGAATTGTTTATTCTTCATACATTTTGCACAGCGAAATATCCTGTGGCGTATTATTGTAAGAATGCATACAATGAGTAATATTTACTAACTGCTGCAACTAAGGTTATGAAGATCACGTCAAGAGTTGCTAATTTTTTCCACCCATCGCGCTGTCTCTCATTTTCAGAAACAAAAGAGAGTCAACACTTGGTAAGACCATTTTAAATATTATCTCGGTGGCTCTGCTTTCTAAGAAAAATCATATGCAGTTTGATTTCCAGACATCATAGTCCCTGTTTCAACAATAGGTAAAACAGGGACTTAGGTGTCTGGAAATAATACTTCATATGATTTTTCTTAGTAAGCAGAG
Organism: Leuctra nigra; assembly: GCA_934045905.1. NCBI lineage: Eukaryota > Metazoa > Arthropoda > Insecta > Plecoptera > Leuctridae > Leuctra > Leuctra nigra. Next base: position 8,817,293 of record OW203773.1, read on the forward strand.
CCTCCGAGATAATATTTAAAATGGTCTATAAGATCCAAGTCAAACTTTGGGCTGTTACTAGATATATGGTGAAAATAGTATATTTTCAAATTACCGATGTGGTTGCAGAGTGAATATCTACGTCCATGGTTGGTTCTTCTTTAATATAGACGTACTGGCGGTCGAAAGTAGGCATTAGGTCAAGTTCAGGTTTCACGTCGATTAGGTGTTCTTCGATCTCTACCTTCACGGTTCCCTCGACAGCCTCTGAGTCTGCAGGGTTCTGAAAGTAGACACAACAATACATTTAGTTATAATTATACAATTGAGAATAACAACTGTTCGAGATACAAAACTCTTTCGTAGATATCTAATCTAAGATCAAAGCACGCCGTCGCAGGAAGACGGATCGAGGTCAAATAAATATCGAAAGGTAAAACAATATAATTTTACACGAACTACATTTGACGTGACATAAATATAACGGCGACGCAAAATCAAATAAGTAATTTCACACATTTAAGGATGAACCAGCGCTAGCTCAAATACCAACAAATAATTTCCATACGATTTCATTTTGTTCCTAATAGCATAATCTACAATAGAAGAAAAAAAATGTATACCTTACCGACCTAGCATTTATGTAAAACATTATAACCACAATTGAAAATTTTGTAAAATTTTACATACATACAGATAAATAATTTTAAAACAAAATAAAAAAGTGTACGAAAACGCATTACGTTAAAAAGAGGGCAACATAAGATGATAAAGAAATAGAAGAACAATAAAATATAAGTTCGTAGTCGGTGAAAATTCAATGCGCCAAGCATTATTTTTAAATTTCTTTTTAAATTATTATTATTATTACGCATTAATTTTTTATTTGATTACAATTTTAATTAAAGGAATTAGGCATGTGGTTTACTGAGCGAACCAAGCAAGCTACTCCTACTAGCTAGACTATTTGCTATGTTGTCAAGGGCCAAAATGTTTTTTTTGGTTGTAACTTTAGTTATACAGGTCCCATTGCTTTCACCAATCAATTGCAATTGCAATGTTTTAATTCAGTCAAACTGAAAAAACTCAAGACTGAAAAAATACTGCAGCTCTACCATATCTTATTTGTGAAATAATTATTTATAAACAGTTTCTTCTGTTTATAAATAATAGATAGATATATTAGATAGATAAATAGATAGATAGATAGATCTATCTATATAATAGATAGATATATGATAGATATATTTATCAATACTTATCATTATAAACACTACTAACTGCTAAACTAACATTGTTTACTTAACTATGATTGTGTTATAGCCTATAACTCATTATTAATTACAATTATCAATTTCATTTAAATTGTCTACTATTAGTATTAAAAATATTTACCTACATTGTATCAATGTAACTTCCAAATACCCTAAAAAAGTCAATTTTTCATTGTACTTATGGGTCAAGACTTGAGTAAACATATATGTATGTACACCATGTTATGGAAAATAAACTTGAAACTTGAAACTCTCTCCTGGAAAACTATGTTTTTAGAGATAAATGGTCCTGATTTTAACAAACGAATTACTCTTTTGAGCGTCAAGGTAGTGTTTTTTTAATCAACATTTTTGTTACACATTTTGTTAAAAGATAATTCCTACATTGGAATTAAAAATAGAAAACGCTCAGTGTAACGCGTTGATGAGCGAGCACAGAACATGCAACATCCCCAATCACGATAAACGACACGGCGCAAGACGATTTTCTCTGCAACTTTCCAATCTCCATATACATACTCTGGATGAATATCAGATCCATTGTGTCGTGACTTTCCTACATACTTTTTCCAGCTTTTGACAACCCATACTAAACGCGTAAAATTACAATAAATACTTGACTAATTGGGCTTAACATGTGTAAAATTTTAGATAATGTTGGTATTGATCATCATGCAAAATTTTAACTTAATCGGAACATTTTGATTGTCGACCAATCAGAAGATATTATTTAAACTTATAACCAATAAGAGGATTTGGCCTTCGTACTGCCAAAGATAATTAGTACTGCATCCGATTTGATATGCACTAGTTTTACTGTAAATTGTGGACTGCTTGGCTGCTCTACAGGCCTTGGAGCAGAAGCTTAAAGAAGGCAGGGATGAAAATGTAGTTTACATTTTACAAATATTTCAAGATTATAGAATAAAATGTCCCTAAAATGACAAAAACTTTTAAAAATAACGACAGATTAGACTGAAAATTTGCAAAAATACCTTAAATGTTGGTACCAATGACCATGCGAAGTTTTAAGTTGGTCGGCCAATCGGTTCTAGATAAAATTTCAAAAATCACATGAAAAATAGTTTTAAATTTTAACCAATGGGAGGATTTGGCTGGAACTTTGTATGATTGGGTATAATGTTGCTTGCAATGTTTTTGCTAAATTTCAAATTGATCGGAGCAACCAATCAAAAGATTTTTTTTTAACTTGAACCAATCACAGGTGCCCGTTCAAAAACGATCCCAGGGACCGCATAGATTACGTTAGCATATGTGCAAAGTTTCAGATCGATTGAATGTGCGGTTTGACCTGGGCTGTGCGGACAAAAAAACAAACAAAAAAAAAACAAAAAAAACACACACAAAGAAAGTGCCATAAGAGTACCGTTGTGACGCTCGCTACGCTCGCTCAACAATAATATTCTCTATTGAAGGATTTTGTAAAAAAAAATCAGCCTGCCTTCCATCTGGTTGGTCTTTTCGTATTGATAGGTGAACACAATGGGACCTGTATAACTAAGTTACAAACAATAAAAACATTTTTTATTATTCTAGATGGAGGTACAAGCTATTTACTATCTTCTGTAGTATTTATTTTAAAAATTTTTTAGATCGGAAATAGTCCAGTCAGGTAAAAATAATGGGTTTGATGTTAAAAACGTAAAAATTTCACAACCTACTCAGCACAACCTACTCGGCTACGGTGCATATTAATTTTTTCATACTTAGGGGGGGGGGGGGGGGGATACGGAGGGAGAAATATTTGATTTTCTGTATTATAACTAGGAAAACGCTCTGTATAACGCGTTGATGAGCGAGCACGGACACGCGCAACACCTCGAACCGAAACTATGTGTATCGAAAATATCATTAAAAGCCAATAAGTCTTGAAATTCGTCAGATTTGTAGGTATAAAAATCTCAAAATATTCCTAAAGTATTAGTCCCAATAGCCATGCAAAGTTTTAAGTTGATCGATTGAACCTTTATGACAAAAATGTTCCTTGTTAAAATTCAAAAATCATAGGATCTGTTTAAAAAAAATATACCTGGGATCACTCATATGTTTATAAGTGTGTGTTCTTACACAATATTAGACGATCTGTTGAACGGTCATATCAGTTTCATACGTTTGAAAGTTTCTGCTCTAACTACCTTGGAACTATAAAGAGTCGAAGTAGCCGTGATCAACATTTTCGAGAAATTTGACAGATAACACGCAAAATGTCAGTAAAATGTCAATAACTTTTGGATTTAAACACAGATAAGTCTGAAAATTTTCAAAAATTCAGATAATGTTGGTCCCGATGACCATGCAAAGTTTTAAGTTGATCGGTCATACGGTTCTAGTTTAAATTTCAAAAATCATATGAAAGATTTTTTTAAATTTTAACCAATGGGAGGATTTGGCTGAAACTTCGTATGATTGGGTAAAATGTTAGTGGTAATGACTTGTCAAAATTTCAAATTGATAAAACAAACCAATCGAAAGATAATTTTTTTTAAATTTGAACCAATCACGGGATCCCGTTCAAAAACGATCCCAGGGACCGCATAGAGTACGTTAG